>OX424447.1:1676945-1789445 GCA_949152495.1 Lasius fuliginosus | reverse complement strand
TTACTTTCTTCCCCTTCTCTTTCTTCTTCCTATTTCTTTCTGTTTTCTATTAATCTTTTATATCTTCTTTAACTTTAAATAAAACATTTAAATGATTATTAACCTCAATCAAATTTTAACATTTAATATATATATATATATATGTGTGTGTGTGTGTGTGTGTGTAAAAATAGATAACGAAAAAGGAAAAATGAAAGATTAAAAATAAAAAATTAAAATCTCCATAATTAATAAAGAATTATTTTCTACAAAAATCAAAATACAAAATACCTGCGCTATTCGCACGTCTGTACACGTCCACCACACTGCACAATGGTATATATCTGGCATAAGACTAATTCTTATTATCTTTATCGCCTTTTTCTTTCACCGACCACAAGACTTTTACGCAAGACTTTTTCTTGACATCTGTCATCTATTAACCCCTTAACTGTCACCGAACACGTTCACACCTCTCTGTCACGATATCATCGACAGCCAATCACACACGCGGAAAAGAGGCAACAATACAAGACTCGAAACGCAAACTTCTCAGATCTACATGACTTTTCTTATAAGGGACTAGCACGCAGCGCGCGCTAACGCGCGCGCTTTCCACGAATAATACACCTTCGGATATTACATCACCATAATTGTTAATTCGATCATCATTTGTCTCGTCCTTCTTTTGTATATCAACCAAATTATAAATTGTCACTTATTCAACTATTATCACGTGTTTAAAAATGAATAAGAAATTACGTTAGAAGATTATTCCTTGAAATTATTCCAATTAATTTTTCTACAATACAAATCTTCAATAAATAATTTTTTCATTCTTTGCCTTTTTTATTTAATATATGTATATGAAAAATAATTGTGACGCATTATTTACCTTTCCTGTTTCAATCCCTCCCATTACATTCATTTTAAAATATTTATTCCTCCCTCCCCATTTCTATCTTTTCTTCTCTCATTGTTCACCACTTCCAACACCTTTCCTTCTCTGCTCACCACACACACACCTATACTCTCCCATCTTTCGTTTTCCTCCTTCTTCTTACCTCTCACATAACTTATTACACTTCAATCTTTCGCCCTATACTTCTCCCCTTCCACAGCTCCCATCTTACTTTCTTTTTCCTTCCTCATATTCATTATCCCACTATGATCTCGCCTACTCTTTTTCTCTCCTCCTGCCTCTTAACTACCTCTTTTTCTATCTTCCCATCTTTTCAATCTCAATGTGAATTAAATAAATAATATCTATATGTAATTTTGCTTACTTATTGTTAGAGACCAAATGAGGATTCCTCGTTAAATAACCAAATATAGATAAAGTGCCGTGTCTTCTTGAACATTAACCTTCAAAAATTATTAGTTTTATCTTTTTTCCTCGATTTTCATTTTTACTTTTAAAAGTATAAGTGCATATTAATAATTGCAATTAAAATATTACAGAAGGTAAAATATTACAGAACCTTTATTCTTTAATTAAATCAAACATTTGAAACAAAAATCCCTTCAATTTTCATTTACTTTAATAAATATACAATTAATAAATATACTTGTTACACACAAAATCGAAACTTAACGACTTAAACAGATATTTGGTCAGCAATGTTGGATCCGCTGTAAATATGTGAACATTGGCCTTTGTCTTCTTTGTAACTAATTTTAGAAGAATTTCAGCATTCTCTTCGCTAAGTTCAGATGATATAAGAAGATAAAGAACAACGAAAGATCCAGTCACAATGATTTCGTCGATATTAACCATCAACTTGATCCATTATTATTGTTCCCACACACAGCTACTGATTTCAAATAGATCATGTTTTACTTTTTGCAAATCATCCAGAATTGCTATAATATATTAAGATAAGAGAATGTGTAAATATTATAAAGATAGATGCTAAATAATAGATCTAAACAAAGATAAATTGATTTATTCCAATTAATATAATTACCTGATATGTAAACATAATATTTAAAAAAGGAAAACAAAACTATATAATTATGTAAATTTCTCCACCATAAATGTACAATTCATCTTTGATTTCTTTTCCAAGATGCTAGGGAGTTACATATTCTTGACCATCATTAAATTTTTTATTCAGAAACTTGTTTTCTACTAATGTTGTTATAATCTCTATACAATTTTGTTCAAAAAGTCTGTAATATAAGTTTAATTACATTATATTGCTACAAAAAATGATAAACATTACTTTAACATATGAAACATAAAAACATAATGAATTTAATTGAAAATTTTTATTTTTAGTGATGCAATATAAATAAATCTAAAACTGATATAAATAAAAAGAATTTTAACTAACGAAAAAATGAGCAATTAAACAAAATTTTAATTTGGATCTTAATTATAAAAATTAAATATATATTTTCTTATTAATATAATAAATTATAATACCACCTAATCGTATTTATATAAAAATTTCATATTGAATAAAAATAAAATTATCAATATAATACTATCAACATTTCATATATGCAAAATAACACTACTAAAAAACTATATGCAAAATATAAATCAAATAACAAAAACATCTATAATTTTAATATTATTTATTCGATCGTTTAGCTACTATATACTTACGTTACAGAGATTATTACGAGAACACAAAAGAAATTAGATGATCCATATTATAAAGTGCAGGTCATACCTTTGTTCTCGTTTTTCGCTCTCACAACTGATAACTTATTTCTCGCAAAAAGAAGAAAAAGTCGAGCTTGATCGGCAGTCGGCCTCTTAACATTTTCTCAATCCATGCGGGTCATTTTTGTCTCTTCATAACCGAAGAAACGTGTGGCTCGATAAATAATACTATTAAATTTAATAGTACTAAATTTTTAAATACTATTAGATATTACATAATATATAATTATTATTATTAGATTTTATTATTATTAGATATTATTTTCTTACCGAAAAAACGCAAAATCGAGTCAAGTTTTAATCGTCACTAACCTCGCATACGCTCTTAATCTCGCACGTCTCGACGTAAACTGTCACAAGCTGTCATCATCGCAAAATTCGCCGCGATCTCGATCACCGGCATCGACCACCAATCACATACGCGGATAAGCGGCAACAATACGCGCGATACATTTCGACTCCGAACGCTCACTTCTTAGTACAAATGACTTTTTTTATAGAGGACTAGAACACTACAAAGCGCACGCTTCGCGCGCGCCATTTATTTCCTTCGACTATGCAATATAGACTACAATCGAGAATGTGCTACGAATGCTTTAAAACACTCTATCTTTATTCTTCTTGAATATAGAACAAAGATAGAATGATGATTTTAATCATTCGTAGCGCATTCTCGACCGCAACCTATATTATTATTAAAACATTTGATGTTGCATTCTCATTTCTTGCAATCAAAAATTGAATAACCGTCCATATCTCACAGTTGGACATACTAAAAAATCGCTCCATTAGTTGAAAAAAACATACTTAAATGCCAAGTCGCTTTCGCACCAAACTGCGTAACAATGTTTTCAAAATATCTACACAAAAATTTATGACACTCGAAAGATCTGCAAATTTGTCGTTTCCTAGGAGAAAATAAATAGGGAAACTTACTTTTTTTAATTTGTACATATACATATACATATATACAAAAGTATCCTATTTTAAATAATACAAATATATAACTGTTATATAACACGTTATAACATACATGTTAGATGTAACGTACACGTTAGTTGTTATTTCCCACTCATAGACTTGTACTAACACACTCAACATTTGTAATATAACATATATTATATTCTAATTATATTGTAATTATATTCCAACTGAAAAAATTTGATTATCTTCAGCATCCTACAATATCGATTCTATCTGGGATATAATTACAATATAATTACAATATAACATATGTTATATTACAAATGTTACATCTATAAGTGGAAAATTACAACTAACGTGTACAGGGTGGGGAAACATTATTAGTCAAGCTTTTGCCAGTCAATTCTACTCGTCGAGATCGCCAACATTGCATCATAAACATGGTGCCGCAAAATTAACTTTCAAGGTCATTTTCAATGTCAAATTTTTTTATTGGCTTAGTCGATTCTACTCGTCGAGCTGAACAAAAGTCTCAAAGGGACTATATGCCGAAAATCAATATTTCATAGAGAAATCTTCGTTTCAAGTTTTTAGAAGCCAAAAAATTTTGTAAAATTAATTGTCATGGGTGTAAAATCTGCTTAATCTACTCTTAACGCTACCCAGGAACAACGAAGTGGGCGTGGTAGATTTTTGTTCCCTTCGGGGTATTTTGGTACCCAGTAACATTTCAACGGCTGTTGGTTCCTTAAAGCAACGGTCATTTGCCTCGGAGAGGAATAATATATCGCTCCATAAGACATTCGTTACTTGTGCTTAAGAAGCTTTCCATCCATATCCAGACCTTTTTCGTGATTATTAGAAGACCGCCGCTGATCTTGAATCAATTTTCAGTGTAAAATTAAAAAAAATTGTTTTAATTTTTTACCAAATTTTTTCTAAGAATAACGTTGCTGTAGCATGCCTCGACGTGGTGGCCGTGATCGGGCGCATCGGGATGGGCGTGACCAACGTCTAATGCTTCGAGCAATTGATAGTGTTCATGGTAATTACACACGAGCACGAGCTCTTTATACTAGTTGGTTGCGACGCCAAGCTAATGGCAGACCATTACGTCCAGGGTCCGTGCCAGGGATCATTGAGAATTTCAACGACTCGATGAACGATTCCATGATCAGGAACAAATGAATTTTGCAGGGCTACCGTAGGGCAGGTCGTCCTCGTGTGTCTTTGAGAATTGAGGAACGTGTGATTGCTCTAGCTTGAACTTATCCTGTCATGGGATCACGACGCATAGGCGCGCGAGTAGGGGTTGATCATAAAACAGTCTTGCGCATTTTCCGTGAGGAAGGCCTACGACCCTACAAAGTGCAGGTAGTGCATGAGTTACGACCTGGTGGTCGCACAGCTTGTCTTCGTTTTTGTCGGTGGATGCTTCGCAAGATCCGAAGAAATCGGCACTTTCTGAAAAATATAGTGTTCACTGATGAATCCAGTTTTTCCAGCACTTCCATTTTAAACCGGCAAAATGTTCGCATCTGGCGCAGACGCAATCCACACGCAATGGTCCAAAGAGTTCAGCAGGGTCGTTTTTCAGTCAATGTTTGGGTAGGGATACTCGGGAATGATTATATTGCTCCTGTGTTTCTCTCAAACCGATTGTCAAGCGTTGAGTATTTGCGGTTTCTACGTCATACTCTCCTGAATCGACTGCGACGTATGGTTCCGAGGAATGCCCGTAATCGAATTTTTTTATGCATAATGGTGCTCCACCGCATTTCGGCAGGCAAGTCCGCGCTTTTTTACAACGAGCTTTTGGAACTCGATGGATCGGTCGTAATCCTGCGCCACACTTATGGCCCGCCCGTTCACCTGAACCCTCTGGACTTTTATTTCTGGGGAGCTCTGAAAGCCATTGTTTATGGGTCAAGCAGGGCTTTAAGGACGGCTCAGGATTTACGAGATCGCATTGAAGAGGCGGTTGCTACTTTAGCACGAAATCGAGCTGTGCTCCCTAGAGTGCGAGATAATTTGGTGGAGAGACTCCAAGCTTGCATTGATAACGATGGTGGTTACGTTGAAGCTGGCAGACAAGCACAACTGCTCAGAGCTATTGGGGCCGATGGGTCAGTTCTGTTTGTTCGTAGACAGCGTCGACGACGATAAAGTGAGAGGCAAGGGGAACTCACAATAATCAAGTCACCCCGAAGTGAGAGGCGAGGGAAACTCACTATAATCAAGTCACCCCGAAGTGAGAGGCGAGGGGAACTCACAATAATCAAGTCACCCCGAAGGGAATAGAAATCTACCACGTCCATGTCGTTGTTCCTGGGTAGCGCTAAGAGTAGATTAAGCAGATTTTTGACCTTGAAAACGAATTTTTCAGGGTCATTTTTTGGGGGTGATTTTCGCTAATCATGATCAGGATATTTAGAACATAATTTTAAGAACTTTATAAGCATCAGATTTATTTTCTGACTTCATAAAAATCGATTTTTTGAAAATTTCAGGCAAAAAAACTTCAAACGAAGATTTCTCTATGAAATATTGATTTCCGGCATATTGTCCCTTTGAGACTTTTGTTCAGCTCGACGAGTAGAATCGACTAAGCCAATAAAAAAATTTGACATTGAAAATGACCTTGAAACTTAATTTTACGGCACCATGTTTATGATGCAATGTTGGCGATCTCGACGTGTAGAATCGACTGGCAAAAGTTTGACCAATAATTTTTCCCCACCCTGTACGTTACATGTAACATGCATTTATATAGCATTATATACATGTTACATGACAGTTATATTTTGTGTTTGTTGGGATACGCTGTTAAACGTACCTTTTTGTTCTCTTTTCATCCTTTTCAAATTCTCCTTTCTTTCTATCTTCTTTTCTCTTTTTCTATCTCTCTCTCTCTCTCTCCTTCTCCTTCTTTTTCTTTCTATCTTTTCTCTTGACGGCTCGACAACTGACAAATAAAAATAATACAGCATAGATATTATTAATTATATATATAAATTATAATATATAATATCTATTTCTCTCTCCCCTCCTCTCTTGTACATGTTAGTTGTAATTTCCCACTCATAAATGTAACATTTGTAATATAACATATATTATATTGTAGTTATATTAAAAATATATTCCAACTGAAAAAATTTGATTATCTTCGGCATCCTACAATATCGATGCTATCTGGGATATAATTACAATTTAATTACAATATAACATGTTATATTACAAATGTTACATTTATGACAGGGAAATTACAACTAACGTGTACGTTACATGTAATATGCACGTCACAGAACATTATATACATGTTACATGTTACATGGCAGTTATATTTTGCGTTTACTAAGATGCGCTGTTAAACGTACCTTTTTGTTCTCTTTCCTTCTTTTTTAAATTCTCCTTTCTTTCTATCTTTTTTCTCTTATTCTAACTCTCTCTCTCTCTCCTTCTCCTTCTTTTTCTTTTTATTTTTTCTCTTGACGGCTCGACAACTGACAAATTAAAATAATACAGCATAGATATTATTAATTATTATTTGGTCGAGTGGATGAATGTCTCTATTGGAATTATTAATTATATATAAATTATAATATACAATAGTATACATATAATTATACAAACACACACACGCACACACACGCATATATACACGCATATATACAAAATTTGTTACTTTAGGTTACGTTCCAAAACGTCCTCTTCGAGAAAAATTTTACATTTGATTTGACACAATAAAAACTATAATGCACGTTACGTACATTATAGATTATCAGTAAAATTTTACTCGAAGAGGACGTTTTGGAACGTAACCTTAATCACAGATGTAAAAAAAAGCGCTAAGTATATCTTTCTTTAGCCAAAATAGTTCTTTACAAAAATTAATCGCCATCAAAGATATTATCTTTTCAAAAATTATATAAATTATATATTTTTACCTTAACAAAAATTAATCGCCATCAGAAATATTTCTTTTCAAAATTTATATTTATAAATTATATTTTATCTTTATTAATAAACGGGAAAAAACTTAAAATATTAGCATCAAAAAGAAGTGAAATCAAAAAATCACGCTAAGTAAATTTAGAAAAATATAATGTATAATATTCAGATGAATTATTTTTTTTCTATAATTAGAGTAAATCTATTTAATGTAATATGCAAAAAAAATTAAAACTGCGAAATTTTGCATTCTTTTATCTATCTAATATTGCATTCTATTCTATTTGCAGAAGCAAATGAAATGCAATAAAATATATATATAGTATAGTAGGGGTGTAAATATATGTGCAATAAAATATATATAGTATAGTAGGGGGTGTAAATATATATATATATATAATAAACTTTATTTATATCTCTAAATAATTATTCGTATTTATTTAATCCAAATATACTCAAATGTATATTCAAGAAAAGATAATACGATAAGAAATGTAAAAAATTTAAAAATTAAAGTTTAAGGGCATGTCGGAGTGACTTATTTACTGACCGAAAAATTTTTTTCTTTTTCACGTTTATCTTATTATTGGTTGAATAGAATAATAAATGCTTTTCCACGATTAAAGTACACATAGCAACAAAGGGCGGAATGTCCGATTTTATGTTAATTTTATGTTAATAACACGTATTTATGTTATTTATGTTAATTCATGTATGCACGAAAAATTTTGAACACACTATTCTCTTTCACTAAACTTCTAAACTCATTTCTAAAAGTTCACCTACATTCTTTCATGCAATTCCGAGTGGGGACTGATCTTATTTTGTACGTACAAACTGCAAAACTTTTATATTAAGCAATATTGTTTCGACCTGACCTAACCTCTGACGCCGTCAGGTCAAAACAATATTGTTTAATATAAAAGTTTTGCAGTTTGTACGTACAAAATAAGATCAGTCCCTACTCGGAATTGCATGAAAGAATGTAGGTGAACTTTTAGAAATGAGTTTAGAAGTTTAGTGAAAGAGAATAGTGTGTTCAAAATTTTTCGTGCATACGTGTATTGCATAAATAACATAAATACGTGTTATTAACATAAAATTAACATAAATTCGGACATTCCGCACTTTGTTGCTCTGTGTACTTTAATCGTGGAAAAGCATTTATTATTCTATTCAACCAATAAAAAGATTAACGTAAAAAAAGAAATAATTTTTGGTCGGTAAAACAGGCGGCCTGCGGAGTTCGGCCGTCACTCCGACATCCCCTTAATAAAAAAATTTGAAGTTAAAAAAACAGTTAAAAAATTAAAGTGAAAAAATTAAAGGAAACATATTTTATGCAAAAATTTATAGTTAAAAGGATAAAAGCTAAAAATTAAAGTTAAAAAAATAAAGGTAAAAAAATTACATTTGCAAAAAACTTAGTGCTGTTTTTCCAAGTTTTTTTGCAAATGAAATTTTTTTACCTTTATTTTTTTAACTTCAATTTTAGCTTTTATTTTTTTAACTATAAATATTTTTACATAAAATTTTTTAACTGTAATTTTTTAACTTTAAATTTGCATTAAAAATTTAATGCATTAAATTTTTTTACTTTAATTTTTTAACTTTAATTTTTTAATTTCTTTCAACTTAAAGTTTTTAATTTTTTAAATTTAATTTTTTGTGCCTTGTAATATTTTTTCTTAAATATACGTTTGAGTTTATTTGAATTAAATAGATATGATTAGATATTTGGAAATGTAAATAAAATTTATTGTATATTTGTAATGGTGTTTCAAAATTGTACGCTATTCTAGGGACGCATTCTCTAGGTCAAAATAAACACAAAAGTTCATATAAAAAAGTTCATATAAACATATATCTCAAACTTATTTATTACAGAGATATTAAAGAGTAAAGATATATTTCTAATAGTGTGATATGGCTATTTGTGGTTTTTATGACAACTGATCGACAAAGATTTCAACGAACTGCAAACTTTGAAGAATTACTTGAATGAATTACTTGAAAAATTACTTTGAATGGTTATTTTTACTTTTTAATATCTTGATAATAAATAAGTTTGAGACCTACGTTTATATGAACTATTGTGTTTATTTTGGCCGAGAACACGTCCCTAGAGTGCCGCGCAATTTTGAAACATTCTGTATAAATGTATTGAAAATATATAATTGGAAAAACAGCGATAAGTTTTTTGCAAATGTAATTTTTTTACCTTTATTTTTTTAACTTTAATTTTTAGCTTTTATCCTTTTAACTATAAATTTTTGCATAAAATATGTTTCCTTTAATTTTTTCACTTTAATTTTTTAACTGTTTTTTTAACTTCAAATTTTTTTGTATTAAACTTTAATTTTTAAATTTTTTACATTTTTTGTCGTATTATCTTTTCTTGAATATACATTTGAGTATATTTGGATTAAATAAATACGAATAATTATTTAGAGATATAAATAAAGTTTATTATATATATATATATTTACACCCCCTACTATACTATATATATTTTATTGCACATATATTTGCACCCCTACTATACTATATATATATTTTATTGCATTTCATTTGCTTCTGCAAATAGAATAGAATGCAATATTAGATAGATAAAAGAATACAAAATTTCGCAGTTTTAATTTTTTTTGCATATTACATTAAATAGATTTACTCTAATTATAGAAAAAAAATAATTCATCTGAATATTATACATTATATTTTTCTAAATTTACTTAGCGTGATTTTTTGATTTCACTTCTTTTTGATGCTAATATTTTAAGTTTTTTCCCGTTTATTAATAAAGATAAAATATAATTTATAAATATAAATTTTGAAAAGAAATATTTCTGATGGCGATTAATTTTTGTTAAGGTAAAAATATATAATTTATATAATTTTTGAAAAGATAATATCTTTGATGGCGATTAATTTTTGTAAAGAACTATTTTGACTAAAGAAAGATATACTTAGCGCTTTTTTTTACATCTGTGATGTCTTTTTTAGACGGATTTCACATATTTTTGCAAAGTATAGTAAGACATTAAAAAATATATACGTGCGTGCGTGCGTGTGTGCAACTATCACCATGTCTTTCAATAATTGCGATAACATTTTCGTTCTCACTGTTTGTCTTTGTTTTTCGGTATGTTTTGCATATTTGTCAATATTTATATTATATCTTATTAAGAATATAATTATTCTCTCTCGCTTTCTTTCTCTCCCTCTCTCTTCCTCCCCCCAGCTCTCTCTCCCACTCACTCACTCACTCTCTCTCTCACACACACTATCTCTCTCTCTCTCTCCCCCTCTCTGTACGCACGCACACATTCACGCACAGGTACGTACGCACGCACATATGCACACACAGCAAAATGCAAATGCAAATGCGCGCGCACGCATAAGAGCGCGCGCATGTATGAGTGCGCGTGCACGTACGTGTGCATGCATGCGTATGTACGTTTGCGTTCATGTGTGCGTGCCTACGTATGTGTGCGAGCGTAAGTACGTGTGCGTGCATGTATGCGTGCGTACAGAAAGAGAGGGAGCGGGGGAGAGAGAGAGAGAGAGAGCATGAAAAAGAGAAAGAGAAAGAGAGAGTAGGAGAGAGCGAGCGGGAGAGAGAGAGAGAGAGAGCAAAAGAGAGTGAGCAGGAAAGAGAGCGGGAGAGAGATTGCGGGAGAGAGAGAGAGAGAGAGAGCAGGAGAAGGAGAGAGAAAAAGCGAGAGAGAGAGAAAGCGGAAGAGAGAGAGAGAAAGCGGGAGAGCAAGAGAAATCGGGAGAAAAATAGAATTGGTGCGGAATAGATGCGGAATAAATGCTGAATGGATGCGGATTAGGTGCGGAATTGTTGCGGAATAGATGCGGAATATATGCGGAATTAGTTCGGAATAGGTGCGGAATAGATGCGGAATGTATGCAGAATATATGCGGAAAGGATGCGGAATTGGTGCGGAATGGATGCAGAATGGATGCGAAATGCATGCGGAATTGTTCGGATTAGATCCGGAATGGATGCGGAATGTATGCAGATTAGGTGCGGAATAGGTGTGGAATAGGTGTGCAATAGGCGCTTAATATGTTTAAGAGAGAGAGAAAGCGGGAGAGAGAGAGAGAGAGAGAGAGAGAGAGAGAGAGAGAAAGCGGGAGAGAGAGAGAGAAAGCGGGAAAGAGGGAGAATGAGATTGCGGGAGAGAGAGAAAGCGGGAGATAAAGAAAGAGAGAAAGCTAGAGAGACAGAAAGCGGGAGAGAAAGAGAGAGCAGAGAGAGAATTGGTGCGAAATAGTTGCGGAATGGATGTGGAATGGATGCGGAATTAAGGATGCGGAATAGATGCGGAGTGCATGCGGAATTGGTTCGGAATGGATGCGGAATGGATGCGGAATTGGTTCGGATTAGATGCGAAATGTATGCGGATTAGGTGCGGAATAGGTGCAGAACGGATGTGGAATGAATGCGGAATGGATGCAGAAAGATGCAATATAGATGCGGAAAGATTCGGAATAAATGCGGATTGGATGCGGAATGGATGCGGATGAATGCGTAATGAATGCGGAATGAATGCGGAAAGATGCAGAATAGGTTTGGAATAGGTGTAAAATAGGCGCTTAGTATGTGTAATAAGATAGAGAAAGTGGGAGAGAGAGAGAAAGGGAGAAAGCGGGAGAGAGAGAAAAAGAGAAAGCGGGAGAGATAGAAAGAAAGAAGGCGGTAGTGAGGGAGGGCGAGGGCGAGAGGGCGAGAGGGAGAGAGGAAGAAAGGGAGAGAGAGAGAGAGAGGGAGAGAGAGAGAGAGAGAGCGGAGGAGAAAGAGAATTGGTGCGGAATAGATGCGGAATAAATGTAGAATGGATGCGGAATGGATGCAAAGTAAATGCTGAATTGGTGCAGAATAGTTGCGTAATGGATGCTAAATGGATGCGGAATGAATACGGAAAGACGCGGAATAGGTTTCAAATAGGTGCGGAATAGGCGCTTAATATGTGTGATAAGAGAGAGAGAGAAAGTGGGAGAGAGAAAGCGGGAGGAGAGAGAGAGAAAGTGGGAGAAAGAGAAAGAGAAAGCAAAAGAGAGAGAAAAAGCAGGAAAAAGAGAGGGAGAAAGCGGGATAGAGAGAAAGAGAGAGAGAGAGAGAGAGAGAGAGAGAGAGAGAGAGAGAGAGAGAGAGAGAGAGCGGAGGAGTGAGAGAATTGGTGCGGAATAGATGCGGAATGGATGCAGAATAAATGCGGAATGAATGCGAAAAGATGCGCAATAGATGCGGAATTAAAGCGGATTAGATGCGGAATTGGTGCGGAAGAGATGTGTAATGGATGCGGAATGAGTGCGTAATGAGTGCGGAATGATGCGGAATAGATGCGGAATAGTTGCGGAATATATGCGGAATGGATGCGGAATAGATGCGGAATAGATGCGAAGTGGATGCGGAATAGATGCGGAGTGGATGCGGAATGTGTACTGAGAGAGAGAGAGAGAGAGAGAGAATGAGAGAGAGGAAAAGCGGGAGAGAGAAAGAAAGCGGGAAATAAAGAAAGCGGGAAAGCGGGAAAAAGAAAGAAAGCGAGAGAGAGAGAGAAAGCGGAAGAGGGAGAAAAAGCAGGAGGGAGAGAGAGAAAAAGCGGAAGAGAGAAAAGAGCGGGAGGGAAAGAGAGAGAAGGTGAGAGAAGGAGAGAAAGCGAAAGAAAGAAAGAGAGAGAAAGCGGTAGAGAAGAAGAGAAAGCGGGAGAGAGTAAGAGAAAGCGGAGAGAGAGAGAGAGAGAGAGAGAGAGAGAGAGAGAGAGAGAAAGCCAGAGAGAGAGAGGAAAAGCAGAAGGAAGACAGAGAGAAAGCGAGAAAGTGAGAAAAAGCGGAAGGGAGAGAGAGAAAAAAGCGTGAGAGATAGATAGATAGATAGATTGAGAGAGAGAGAGAGAGAGAGAGAGAGAGAGAGAGAGAGAGAGGGAGAGGGAGAGAGTAAGTGAGCGACAGATAGAAAAAGAGAGAGAGAGAGAGACCGGGTGAGAAAGAGAAAGCGGAACGTGCGCACGCAACCTAGAAAAAAACCATGGGGTCTTGCGACAGTGGCGCCATCTAGCGGTGTATCAGTGAACCTGGACAAATATGGCGGCTTGCGACAGTGGCGCCATCTGCGGTGTATCTGTGAACCTGGATAAGTCCGACGACGTATCTGAATGACACATTTTCGGCAGAAAAATGCATGATATATATTAAGATCTTTACATCCAATGTATCTACCAGTGTCATTATGGTATCATTACATTCGGAAAAATCCATGTTTTCGATTGATGTGTTCATTTTCTCGAAAAGATGATTCGATGTACGAGATATTTCAATTCATTTTTAATTATTTTCGTGAAAACGTCCTCGTTCCTGTAAATGATACGCAGTAGCGTCTGGTAGTAAAATATTGAAAAGAAACGAAAGATATACTTAGCGAGACGCTACCGCGTCTCTTGATTACTTTTTTTTGTTCGTCTCTTCTTCCTTTTTTCTCTTTCTCTTTCTATTTCTCTCTCCCCTCCTCTCTTTTTCTTTTCTTCTTCTTCCTTTACTTTCTGTCTTAAACTTTTGGTGCGACTGCTCGACAACTGGCTAATTAATACGACAATATAAGAACTGATATATAAAATAATATACGTATTATAATATATAATAATATATGTATAATATACGTATTTAAATATATAATAATCATATAAGTATTATAAATATATAATTATTATATTTACCTTATTATTCAAAACTTCCTGCACAAATTACACACTTTTGACACAATAACCAAATTTTAACCAATTTTGACTTGAAACTGTCAAAATAATCTTGACGATCAAACACTACGAAGCATGTGGTACAATGATCAGCAAAAGAACCAATCAGTACCGCGGATTAAAGGCAACAATACTTTGAGACTTTTGAGATGACTCCGATACATTCGAGAATCAATAACATCCCTTTTTTAGAAAGGGAGTAGCACGCAGCGCCCGCTAACGCGCGCGCTTTCCACGGATATAACACCTTCGGATATTACATCACCATAATCGTTACTTCGATCATCATTTGTCTCGTCCTTCCTTTGTCTATCAACCGAATTATAGATTGTCACTTATCTGTTATTATGTATATAAAAATGAATAACAAATTGTTAGAAGATTATTCCTTGAAATTATTTCAATTAATTTTTCTGCAATACAAATCTTCAATAAATAATTTTTTCATTATTTATCTTTTTTATTCAATATATAATATATGATAAATAATTGTGACACATTATTCACCTTTCCGGTTTCTATTCCTCCCATTACATTCATTTTAAAATATTCATCCCACTCCCTCACCATTTCTATCATTCCGTTAACTCATTCCTTTTTTCTCCTCTCATTGTTCATCACTTCCCACACCTTTCCTTCTCTGCTCGCCTCACACACACCCATACTCTCCTATCTTTCGTTTTCCTTTCTCTTCTTACCCCTCACATAACTTTTTACACTTCAATCTTTTCGCCCTATACTTCTCCTTTCCACCCCTTCCGCAGTTCCCATCTTTCTTTCTCTTTCCCTCCTCACATTCATTATCCCACTATGATCTCGGTTCCTCTTTTTCCCTCCTCCTGCCTCTTGACTAACTCTTCTTCTATCTTCCCATCCTTTCAATCTCCACCACCTCCACCACTAAATTATCCCCATATCAGTCCCTATCACCTTCCTTTTACATTTCCTTTCCTTCCTTCTTCTTTTCCCTTTTGACATATATAAATACCCAACTAATGGTATTAATTTAAACAAATCTAGGATATGAATAACAAATATGTTCATTAATTACTAATTATATGAATCTAATCGTATTCTATATTATTCGAAATATATTCTATGTACACATATACATGTGTCCATTCCATTTAAATTTATATCCCAGGTAGATAAATTCAATCACCTCCAATTTACTTTCCTTTCACCGCCATATCTCTTTCCTCCTACTACCTCCCCTCTCTTCGAACTTCAATACTTTTGTTTTATCTTCACTCAAAATCAGTCCTTTTCCTTCCAGATAGTCCTCCAACCTCCTAATTAACCATTTCATTCCCTCTTCCTCCTTCGCCAAAATCACTATATCGTCTGCATATCCCAGCACTCTCAACTTCTCTCTCCCCACCATCATCCCTCCGCCCTCCACCAGGTACCACTCTATATCCGCTATGACGATATTGAATAGCACTGGATTCAGCAGACACCCCTGTCTCATCCCTTTTGACGTCGAACACCTCTTCCCATATTTTCCTTCCATCTTTACAACATTCCTCATTTCCCTGTATATCTTCACAATCTTCTCCCTCAACTTCTTCCCTACACCTACTTCCTCCAAACGCCTCCTCAATATCTTCCTGTCCACTGAGTCAAATGCCGCTCTAAGATCTACTAAGGTTGCCACCACCTTCTTTTCCCATCTACAAAGTTCAGTATATGTATATACATATATTATCAATTACTCCTCTCCCCTTCACACACGCTCGGCACTCACATGAACACACCTATACAAACAACGTGTTTTTTTCACACATACTCTTTCGCACACACCGTCGCCGCTTAAAAAAATAAAAAAATATACAAAAGTATACAGAATTGTTTTCTCCGGCTTTACGTACTTTACATAACTATATATTTTATTACAATACATTATATTTTACTCTTTTTTAAAAATACTAATTATAATAATTATATACTTGTTAAAAGTAATTTAAAAAAATATTGAAATTTTATGCAGTAATTTATAAAGGTGAATACTTCTACAAACTTTCCTTATTTATATACTGATAAAATTCTTTCTTCTCTTTTAAGGACAAGACAATGTGTAAATATTTAGTACAATAATTAATAATGAAAATACATTAGTTCATTAATAATCAACTTTATTAATCATTATTCACTACATATTTCAAAGTTCCAATATTTTTAGATATAACAGTATAAAAAACATTCAGATGTTTTAATCATAAACAGATCCTTGTAAATTATCGCCGTACCTTTGCAAAAATACACAGTGATATAATATATATATTTGCAGGATAATATTTTTCATTAAACTCTAGTAGTCTATTTTTAACGTTAATGCCTTTTGCTTCGATATTATGTCTAACGTTTCTCTATTGCGTGTGCTGAATTTTGAAAATGGATGATCAAGGTTCACAGATCATTTATCTAATCATTCAAATCGCCAGGTGTCGTCCGATAATTTCTGCTCGTATTTCGAATATATATTATTTAGCTCTATATCAGTCAAGATCTTTATAAAAAGAGACGCAAAGAAAAATTGCGAAAAACGATCAAAAGCGCCTTCCAACTTCTCCGGAATTATTTGGAAATAATAGGTGGTGTAATCTAAGTATGTCGATGCGTTGCCAACACCGCCATTATTCGACAGATACATTCGGTAACCATTCAACTAAAGATATTTCTCCGTTCCCAAAAATAACATATGTTCGCAAGAAATGCTCTAATTAGATAGAATGAATTGTACATAGAACCTGTAACATACTTCAAATCTAATAACAAAATCCTAAAAATTTATAATTTGACAAACAATAATAAAAACATTAATTGTTGATTATTTGCGTTATCATACAGTACATATTCATACAAATAAATTCATGTAGAGCAAATATTTTACAAATAAAGTTATTAAGCAATGGTCACAAAGGTCCAAAAATTAAAATTAAAAAATATTAAATGTACAATAATGAAAAAATCACTTATCTTTTCATTTATTTATTTATTTATTTATCTGTTTATTTATGTATTTATTTATTTATGTATTTATTTATTTATCTATTCATTCATCTATTGATATATTTATCTATTTATAATACATAATTTGCATTATTCGTGTCTTCTTCCTCCCCCCTCTCTCCCTCTCTCCTCCCTCTCTTCCTCTCTTCCTCTCCCCCTCTCTCCCTCCCTCTCCCCTCCCCCTCTCTCTCCTTTTTGTCTTATCTTTTATTAACAGAGAATTATTTCGTATCTCCTTCAATAAAGTCATCTTTTCCAAAAAAGATCTAAAATAGATCAAAATTATATGTATGTTAAACAACAAACGTTAATTCATTATGCATCAATTATAGTTCGTTTATTTATTTGTTTATGTATCTATTTACCTATTTATTTATTTAATTATCCAATCATTACCTATTTTTGTGTCTATTTATTTATCTATCTATTTATATATGTATACTTTGCGTTACTCTCCATCCTCTTTCACTCTTCTCCATCTTCTTGTCTCTCTCTCTCTCTCTCTCTCTCTCTCTCTCCTTCTTTTTGTCTTTTCTTTTGTCGACAGAAAATAGTTTCAAATTTCCTTCAATAAAGTCATCTTTTCCGAAAAAGATCTGAAATAGATCGAAATTATGTGCATGTTAAATAATAAATATTAGTTCTTTACGCATAAATTATAATTTATTTATTTATGTTTTTATTTACCTATTTATTTATTTATTTATTTATTTATCCATTTACCTATTTTTGTGTCCATTTATTTATCTAAATATTTATGATACATACTTTGCGTTCGGGTAGCGTGTAGATACTCTTCTCCAATGCCAAAAGAGGATAGATCTACTTCAGGAGTTGGTAACCCTGCCCACGTGATGCACATGATGCTCTTCACCTCCTATAATGAAGATATCATGTCCCACCCTTAATCCTAACCAAGACCACACATTCCTTCCCATCCTAACCATGAAGGAAGGCAACGGGAAACCACCTTCATTACTACTTTTCCAAGAGAATATCATGGCTGTGTTCAATACCAAATATTTCGGAGGTTTAAATAGCTCCCCAATCGGATCTCCGGGGGGAGCAGTCTTGGACAACGTCATGCAAGAGACAATGAATAATCGAAGCATAACACGAATAGGCGCGTGGAACGTTCGAGGACTCCTAAGAGTGGGGAAACTGTACATTGTGGAACAGGAAGCCCAGGCAAACAGACTAGGAGTGCTAGGACTATCGGAAACACACTGGAAAGGGGCCGGACACTTCAACACAAGATCGGGAAATTGTATATACTTCTCGGGCAACCAAACAGAGAGTAGCAACGGAGTAGCTTTTCTGTTGCCCAAGACAACAGCAAGGGCAGTTCTGAGATATAATCCAGTTAGCGATCGAATTATAACCATAAAGATCAAGTCGAACCCATTTAACATCAATATTGTACAGGTTTATGCCCCAACCGCAGAAGCATCCGAGGAAACCTTGGAAACATACTACGAGCAGCTGGGCAACACCATAAATCAACTCTCAAGTGGAGAAATCTTAATAATGATGGGAGACATGAATGCAAAAAATCGGACGATCAACGACGATAGGCGAAGAACTGAATCAGATAATAGGTCCTTTTGGCTTGGGCACAAGGAATGAACGAGGGAACCGAATGCTGCTGTTCTGTCAAGAACACAACCTCACCATCGCCAATTCGCTATTTCAACACCATAACAGACGCTTATACACATGGAAGTCGCCAGGGGACAGATATAGAAACCAAATCGACTACATTATGGTCAGAACGCGCTGGAGATCCGCCATCCCGAACTGCAAGATATATCCTGGCGCCGAATGTGGGTCAGATCATCAACTGCTAATAATGCAATTCAAATTACGCCTAAAGAGAACGAATGCAAACGGCCAGAGAAATCGGACCAGCATTGCAGGGACTATCAATGACAGCTTTAAAAAAGATATTCAAAAAGAACTGACAGATAAGAGCACAAATATTATGAGCAACCAGGACCCAAACCGTGAATGGGAGGCTCTGAAAAACACCATTAAAGAAATAGCAGATAGACCCAAACATACGGACGACTCCATCAATACAACACTGGATAACACAGAGGACCCTCGACACAATCAAAGAACGGAAAGAACTGAAAAAGAAGGGGCAGGCTAGCGCAAGAAGATAACAAGAGGCTAAATAACAAAATACGAAGGCAATGCAGACAGGATAAAAATAACTACATTAAGGGGATATGCAGGGAAATAGAGGAACACCAAAATAACCGCGAAACTAGAGATCTATACAAAAAAGTAAGAGAACTGTCACGCAAGTTTACCCCGAAGGCACTCACAATAGAGGACAAAGAGGGAAAGATCATATGGGAAGACCAAAAAATTCTTGAGCGTTGGAGACAGTACTGCGAAGAACTGTATAATGAAGAAACAGAAGGTGCGCCCGAACAACAAGAAGATACGTTGAATTGCGAACTGGAACCCGATATCCTCCTATCGGAAGTAGAAGAAGCTATAAAACACTTAAAGCCAAACAAACCTCCAGGAAGGGATGGTGTGTCCGCTGAACTCATAAGAGCAATGACAGGCGGCAGCGACGGAATAAAAATAATACATGACATCTGTAATAAAGTCTGGCGAAGTGGCCACTGGCCAAAAGACTGGGTGAACTCCGTGTTTATTCCAATCCACAAAAAGGGATCCACAAGAAAATGCAAAAACTACAGAATGATATCCTTAATATCACATGCAAGCAAAATTCTACTCAAAATCCTAGATCAAAGGCTGCATAGATACTTAGAATTCCAAATTCCCGAACAAGCGGGTTTTGTGAAAGAAAGAGGAACCAGGGACCAGATCTTCAACAGCCGCCAACTAATCGAGAAAGCCCGTGAGTTCAATACACCCATGTTGCTATGTTTTATAGACTACAAGAAGGCCTTCGACTGCGTAAGATGGAGCAGCCTTTGGGTTGTACTTAAAGAAATGGGGGTTCCGGATCATCTGGTGACTCTCATTAGCAACATGTACAAGAGCAGCGAAGCTACGATCCGCCTCGACAACAAAACATCAAAAAATTTTAAAGTGCAGAGAGGAGTACGTCAGGGATGTGTCCTATCGCCGAGACTGTTCAATGCGTACGGCGAATGCATAATGAGACGAGCCCTGGAAAATTTCGACGGAGGGGTATCGATCAACGGAAAAAAGATAAATAACCTTAGATACGCAGATGACACCACCCTGGTGGCAAAGGATAAAAACGAAATGACAGAAATCTTGGAAAAGGTGGCTAGGGAAAGCCAAGCTCTGGGTCTCGAAATCAACATGGAAAAGACGAAGCTGATGATCATCGACAGGAACAACTCCATGCACATGAGGAATCTCCAGAATAGGCTCGAAGTGGTGGATAATCTCATTTACTTGGGAGCCCTAATAACTAACAAAGGAGGCTGCGAGGAGGAAATCAGGAGGCGGATAACACTGGCGAGGACAGCGATGTCAAATTTAACAAAAATATGGAAGGACAGACAGATAACAAGGAACACCAAAAAAGCCCTGGTCAGCACTCTGGTGTTCTCTGTGTTCTCATACGGATCCGAATCCTGGACAATAAAATCTGGGGATAGACAGAGAATAGTTGCGTTTGAGATGTGGTGCTGGAGGAGGATGCTCCGCATACCTTGGACGGCCCACAGAACAAACATATCAATATTGAATGAACTGGAAATTAAAGACCGACTATCCACAATTTGTCGCAGAGGCATCCTCAGATACTTCGGACACATCACCCGGAGAGACCACAACAACTTGGAAAGGCTGATAGTCCAGGGTAGGATAGAGGGTAGAAGACCAAGAGGCAGATCCCCGTTAAGATGGATAGATCAAATAAAGGAGATCACAGGAAAATCAATTCAAGTCAATGCAAGAGAGACGGAAGATAGACAAGATTGGAGACGCAAAATCCTCCAATACTCATAACCATGGTATCACGACTCTTCTGACAAGAAGATACGACTAAGAAGAAGAAGAAGAAGAAGACTGCGTTATTCGTCTCTCCTTCCTCTTTCTCCCTTCTCTATTTTCTTCTTCTCTCCCTGTCTTTCTCTCTTTCTTTCTTTTGTCTTTTCTTTTATCAACACGGTATAGTTTTTATTCTTCTTCAAGAAAGTCATCTTTTCCTAAGAAGATTTAAAATAGATCGAAATTATGTGTATTCTAAATAACGAATATTAGTTCACACGTTACGCGCTTTAATTATAATTTATATATTTATTTATGTATTTATTTCTCTATTTATTTATCTATCTATTTATTTATTTATTTATCTATTTATTTACCTTTGAAGACATTTGTTGATCATCTTTAAAGGATATATATTTTGGTATCTTGTCTTATGCGATTTCGTCTATACAGTCTTATTATTATACCGCGTCAATATACTTGTACCAATTATCTCTTTTACTACACACAAGCATCTTTATAATTATATTTTGATTTATCTATAATAAATCTCTCTTCCGCAAGATAATGATCTAAAATAAATTTGGTTAAATAAAATTATCATAATTTTGTAATACGATCTAATATTGAAAAGAAATATATACTTACATTAAATCTTGTATAATTTCTGTCCGCATCACTCGATGTTTAACATCAAAACAAACATTTAAATTAAAAAATCCTCGAATTTATTTACGGTAATCACATAACCTGGCCACACTTCTAATCGATGTTGCTGCAAGACATGTGCGCATTTTAGATTATTTGAATCCACGTGGAACTGAAAAAGAAGAGAAAAGAAAGAAAGAAGAAATCTAGAAATAAGAAGTATACATCGATATACCAATTATACAGACAATTAATAACATCATTATTAACCTCACTCGACGGGACGCGAACTGTCACCGTAACCATTTGCACTATATCGTAGTATTCGCGTCGATCGCACTAACGAAATATCGACACACGATATCTCACAGCAATCTCACGCATTATCTTCTATCACAATACATTTTTCACGACAATAATAAAAAGTTTGAAAATTATTCACTATTAATATCGCACGACGCGAACTGTCACTCCGCCAAACTCGCCGCGACCTCGAATGCCGGCATCGATCACCAATCACATGCACGGAAAAGCGGCAACAATACGCGCGATACATTTCGACTCCGAACGCTCACTTCTTGGTACAAATGACTTTTTTTTATAGAGGGTGCGACCGACTGCATTTGTCGTCACCGCATTCTTGATGCCGAACGAATAAACAATCCACGCATATCGCTCTCGATCTATCGGCGGCAAATTACTGCGAAATAATTTAGATAACAACTTCTTCTCAGAACATCGGAGACGCCCTTGAAAGAATCTTCGAATCGCGATTTGTACACGACCTAGAATTCCTTGTTTCACGGGTATATAAACCGCCGATTTCGAGACGCGCGTCGCATTTTGTCGAGACTTCTCATTACGCATTGCATCGCATTTTTTCATCGAGACGCGCGTAGCTCATTCCGTCGACTATTCATTTTACTAATACGCGCGCTCATTCGACTTTATTTCTCGAACACTTCGAAATTATTTCTCGATCGTTCTTTCAATTTCTCCGATATTTTCTGATACATTTTTCTTAATCAATCAGTAGGGGAATAGTGCGGGTTCTAAACCAGGTCCTCTGAGGGGGGGTGAGGGGCAGGGAGGTATCCGCGAGTGCGGGGGAATGACGTCACGGGGGGGCTATGGGCGTGGGGAAAGACGTTGGGGGGGATCAGTTGACGCGGTGAATGACGTCGAGGGGGGGGGATCTATGGACGCGGGGAATGATGTCACTTGGGGGGGTGTTAGACCGCGTTGCATCCGAGGGGTCCGCGGGGAGAGGGGAAGGCGTTAGACCGCGTATGTTAGACGAGGGGTCCGCGGGGAAGAGGGAGGGGGATAACCGTGAGCTGTGTTACGTGCCGCAACTCACGTTTAAGTTTACAACCTACATTTGGAACAAATTAAAAGTAAAAGTACAATAGGCAGTTTAACCCGACGAGTCGTCTAAAACTTTCACAGATATTTCCTTTGAACCTTCCTATCCACAGTCGATCATAAAAGAGAAAGTCTACCCTACCTTAAAAGTTATTACATCCATATGTTCCATTTATTCTCAATTTTTACCTTGCAACCCTACTTTCCGATCCTTTTACTTTTAGCCGCCCCAATCTCGATTTTCGACATCTAAAAACTAGCAATACTATTGGACGCGACTCTGATAATTTTCGAGCGGTTCCTCAGGCTAGAGATCTTTCTTGAACGTAGTTTTAGTTTAGTTTAGTTTATTCTTAAGTCGTAGCTCGAAGTATCAACACCTTTCTGAATAAAGTCTTCATACTAGGCAATTGCTTTCTTTCTTTCTAACATTGCGTGGCTTTTCGCTCGTAACAGCTGTAGGACTGTGACGGATCTTGAGGGGTCCGTGGGGAGAGGGAAGGTGTAAGACCTATAGACATATAAGATAGACTCAGCATGCATGTCCTTGGCAGAACGGACAAAGAGGCAAAACATAGGGGAAATTTTCTCTCTTTATCTGCGCAGGTAGGACGTGCAGTCGTCTTTTGACAGCTATTGACGTAGACTACACAGATTCTAACCTAAGAAAATATATATATATGCATAAGCGTAGTTGTCTGTCGGCAACCAAAAGCATATTGTATTTATTAAACATGATATTGACTTCATAATAAGATCCTACATATATGTATATTGACTATATATTGACTTCATAATAAGTATCCGACGATACTTTTAGGTTATTGCCGGCCATTGCTGTCACTAATGCGCGCGCAGAAAAGGACACAGATTCACCGATGTTTTGCCTCTCTCTCCGTTCTGCCAAACCCAACTTATATCATAAGGAAATGTATGGCATGCTGGGTCTATCTTATATGTCTATGGTAAGACTGCAAAGGAGATATGAATAAAGGAAAAGGAGAGAGATAAATAGATAATATAAATATATTAAAACTTTTAATTATTTAGTTTATATATAAATTATGTTGATTAGTTTAATAATTGAGAATACGTTTAATATTATAGAGAGACAATTTAGGAAATTAATATTTGTGTGAGAGAGGTAACACGAGGCGTCTACGAGAGATAACACGAGGTAACGCGTTCTCGAGAGAGTGGCGTTTGCGTGAGAGCGGCGTTCGCGTGAGAGACCGATAACGCGAGAGAGAGAGAGCGGCTTTAACGTGAGAGAGAGATATAATGAATAAGAGGCGTATTCATGGAAAAAGGAGAAGAGAGACGTATTTTTTCTTTTTTTCTTTTTTCTATTTTCTTTTTTATTTTTTTTAAATATTTTTTTTATTTATTGTTTTTTATTTTTTTAAATTTTTTTATTTATTATTTTTTCATGTTTTTTCTTTTTTTTTACCTTAAAGAGTTAAGGTAAGGAGGTGAAATAATTTTTTAAAAATCAAATATTCATAATATTAAAATAAACATTTATTCAATAAATGTATGTGTGTGTGTGTGTGTGTGTGTGTGTGTGTGTGTTATACAAATATTTGTGTGTATGTGTGTTTCTTAAAAATTATATGAATATAAGAAATTAAAATATGTAAAATATAAAATATAATATATAAAATATATAAAAATATAAAGTGTATTTAAAAATATAATAAGAAATATAAAATATAAAAAGCTACCAATAATGATATACAATATAACTGTATAATAAAATATATAATCTAAGGTGTCGAGGGGGAGGGGGAGAAGCTTCTTTCTGTTGAGGAGGAGGAACATCCTTCTGTTAAGGGGGAGGAGCTTCCTTCTGCTGAAACAAAAAAAAACAAACAAATTTGAGTAGAAAATAAAGAAAATAAAGAAACATGTTTTATGCAATCACAAGAAAATGCTAGGTATGATTTTATTAATTTCATGCGTGTTAATGACTTCATTGCTGTACAAGAGATTATTGGATATTTATATTTTATATTTTAATTTTTTATATATTTTTTTAAGTTATAACACACTAATTTTATATACATTTGAAAGAATGCTCACCATTATTCCGCGGATGCTGCAAATAACCGGGAACAAGCTGTTGTTTAGAACCTCGATTGAGTTCTGTTCCATAAAACTTCTGAGCCCGCCAGCATAATATGTCGAATGGAGCACTATCAAAATTTCCAAAGAGACCACCATGGTGGAAGGAAAACAAGGTGTGCTGTTAGAGAGGTTGAAATTCAGCATGTTCTGCGCAGACATGGCGGCTGGGCCAAGCGAACGCCATATTGGATATATATAGATATGCTTTATATACAGAAGTGATCGTATTTCGGCTTAATTTGTCTTTTTTTAAATGCCTATGTAGTGTAGCTGGTTGCAAGAATAGAAGCGAGAATGCAAAAGAGAAAAATATTCAATTTTTCTCTTATCCAAAGGATAAAGAAACTGCATTAAAATGGATGCAAGCTTCTAACAAAAAAGTTAACTTAAAAAACGGTATGTTATTTTGAATACATATAATTTATAATATTGAGGTATTTTTATTTATTGTTGAAATTCCTTTTTATAGCTCGCATATGCTCTGTCCATTTCACACCAAGCTGTTACAAACCAAAACCAGCTTATTTAGCAAATTGTGAAAATTACTCGCCTAAGAAATTACGTAAACTTCATGATCATGCAATTCCAACAGAAAATTTGCCAATAGTGAATGAAAGAGAAGTGCTGAAGGAAGTGCGAAATCAACAGAACATAATAAATGTTAGTGAAAACAGCAGGTGTGTATTATTATATAAAATGTTTTCTTATTATAATATGTAAAGGTTGCAATAAATATTTACAAGTAATTTTTTTTAACAGCAAAAACAGCTTCAGTGAGTCCCAGACTAATTTGATTAATACTTCAATGGAAAATAAAGAAAATAAAGAAACATGTTTTATGCAATCACAAGAAAATGCTAGGTATGATTTTATTAATTTCATGCGTGTTAATGACTTCATTGCTGTACAAGAGATTATTGGATATTTATATTTTATATTTTAATTTTTTATATATTTTTTTAAGTGCAAATGATGAGAGGCTATCAATTGCCCACATTGCTGATTGGCCAGTTGCAAATAAGGCTCTTTGATTGGTCAACAGTGCTGGTTACCCTAGGCACCGGTCAATATAATTGGTGTGCGTAATTGAACTGTGTGCCATTGAACCTCTCCCCAAATGATAAACACAAGTAATTCGCAGACTGTTATGTCTGAGCAGCTAAGGTAAACAAAATTAATTGTCTGTATGATTATAAAATATCAGAGCTCAAGAATATATATATTCTAGTAAACATCAAGTAATTTTCAAATATGAAAATATTCTATTGCATATTTCAAAATTTTTCAAATGAATAATATTTTTTAGATCTAAAGAAAAAATTATTCAAGATTTGATAAAAAAACTAAGCAAGACAAACAAGAAAAACGATTTGCTTAAGAAAAAAGTAAAACGATTGCAAACAGAAAAAACAACAGTTACAAAACGTGTAATAGAAAATGTCCGTAATGCGTTGAAAAAGACATTCACTCCGAAACAAATTGACCTTTTAATGAGTAATGAAAGAAAAAAAAGAGTAATGTGGAATCTTGAAGACATATCTGCTGCAATAGCCTTAAGCATAAGCCCAAAAGCATATCGTTTTTTAAGAGAAAATCACTACCCGCTACCAGGATTATCCACACTTAGAAACTGGGCATCTCGCATGGAGTTGAAAGAAGGAATTTTATCTGATATTATCTTTTTAATGAAAAAGAAAGCGCCATTATTGCAGTTGCATCAAAGACCTTGCGTTATACTTTGCTTCGATGAAATATATATTTATCAGAAAGTAGAAATAGAAAAAAAAAGAAAAAGTTATAGGGCCACACAAGACAGTACAAGTTGGTATGGCCAGAGGCCTATTTGATAAGTGGAAACAAATTATTTTTTATGACTACGATAAACCTCTTAATAAAACTATCGTAAATAATATAATATCAAAACTGTATGAACCTACTTACATTGTAGTTGCTTTTATATGTGATTTAGGCCCAACAAATGTTAGAGTTTTGAATGATATGAACATAGGAATTGAAAGTTCAAAAAATTCTTATTTTCAACATCCATCTAACGAAAAGTACAAAGTTTTTGTTTTTAACGATGGACCTCACTTGTTAAAGTTAATAAGGAATCACTTTCTGGATAATGGCTTTCTTATAAATGGAAAACTTGTTTCAAAAAACTGCATAGAAGAAGCTTTATCCGTAAATGAAAACAGAGATTTAAAAGTTCTTTTCCCAATCACTCAAAGACATTTAGATGTTTTCGGATCAAATAGACAAAAGGTATCTATAGCTGTTAAACTATTCTCCAAGACAACTGCACGAGCTATTTTATGGTGTGGTAAACACGGTTTTTTAAATCAAAATAATTATGATGTGACTTCTGAGTTCATGGACTCAATAGATGCGTGGTTTGATGTATTTAATAGTAAAGTATCCAGAGCTTATAGACCTGGTAAAGAGCTTTATGGATTAAATTTAGAGCGTCAGAATGAAATTCTAAGTAAAGTGACAAATACAATGCTTTCAATGAAAATTGGCAATCGCAAGTCATTACTCCCGTCAAAAAGGAGTTATTCTAAATAATAACTCTCTTCAACAGTTGTTGTTGTACTTGCAACAAAATTTTAATACATCAACTTTTAAAATATCTTTTATTTTAAATCGATTGACGCAGGATTGCTTAGAAAATCTTTTCTCATACCTAAGATCTATGGGTGCAACGAATGACCAGCCATCAGCCTTGAATTTTCGGTATAGATTAAGATGGTATATTTTACGAAAACATTCTGGTAATGTAATTCTTGAAAAACGGAACACTAAAAAAGATGATGATTTTACCTTGATAGATTTCAACGACAGAACAGATGCAATGATGGCATATGCCTTAGAATCTACGGAAGAAAAGCAACAAGTTGAAGTTGATAAAGAAGCTGCGTATTTTAACGTTGAATTTAACGAATTCAATTTTATTGATCAAGGGTTAGATGATACGGGTATATTACTTCATACATATACCTAATTTAATTTTAAAATATAATTATGCATTAATATATTCCATTTGCACACATGGAATATATTAATGCATAATTATATTTTAAAATTAAATTAGGTATATGAAATAATAATATACTCGTTTCAATATATATTATATTTAATCATGAAATAACAAACGAATTTAATCATTTATCAAAATATTTGAAACAAAAATTAATAGTGAGAAGAACAATATTTTTACTTGTTACATTATTACATTGACTATTTGCATTTAAAAATTATGCAGCTTGCGACGAAAACTTATCCTATAGAGTATAGGATTACATTGAAATTATTTACATAATTATACATTCTTATTTTATAAATACATACAATAATAGAATAAGAGCGTTATTAATAGAAATTTTTATTGTAAAACTTTGAATTTTATAGATATCATTTTTATGATTTTTAATTATACTTTTATTACATTTAAACTTTATTTTTATCTTTACTATAGATGATTTTCTTCAAGATCGACAAAGAATAATTGAAAATATTATTGAACGTGAAGCTCTCATCTACATAGCAGGTTATGTAGCTTATAGGTTTCTCTCTCTCGTTTTCAATATAGTTTTTTAGGAGACTAAAAATGACGAAAAAATGTTCAATTTTCATCGCATAAGCCTGATTGGACTTTAACATTATCAGATGGTCATTTGATTTATCCCTCTCATCATTTCATTGAAGCAGCGTTTCTTATGAACAAGATTTTTGAAGAATTTCACGGAACTTCTATCTTATCTACAAGTATGCGGATTTTTAAGACTGTAACTAAATTAACAATGGAAAAAATGCCAGAAGAGTATGATATACCTGAAGAAGTTATGCTATGTATTGTTCGTACAAGAACGTACATAAGACTACGAGAAATGAATAAGAAATTTGTGTCTGATGTAAAAAAACAAACGCTTATACAAAAAAGTTTCAAAATTTATGTATTAAAACCTGTAATACCGCAGCATGCCATGTTTATTTTTACATATCACTTTATTGTATACTGTTCAATAATAAATTTTATATTGAACAACTTCTCGTACTATTAAAATAAAATATTTATTACATTTATTGACTGCTGTATGTAAATAAACCTATCTTATATCCACAATATTTTTAAAACTTCAGAAAATTATTTACTTTTTCCTTATATACATCTATTATATTTTTCCATTCATGCTTTTTTTACATTTATTTTAATATTTTTTTATATATAATTTTATTATTTTTTATTTAAAATTGATTATTTATATGAAATAAAATTGCATTTTATATAGAACAGGAAAAGAATTTGAATTTCATTTGAAAAATTGCGGTTTTAATTCTATTGGCCCATAAATCAATATGTCTCCTGCTTGGCCCAACGCACTCATTGGTTATTAGAGAAGGATGCGCAACAGTACACCTTGTTTTCCTTTTACCATGGTTTCAGTGCCATTCAATGCAGTGATGACAGATTCGGGACGCGCAACACGCCAAATCGTAATGGAGGGGATAACATACACAAGCGAAACCGCGTACATGTGAGCTCGGCGCCAATCGGCGCTTCACATGTACGCGGTTTGCTTGTGTATGTTATCCCCACCACTACGATTTGGCGTGTTGCACGTCCCGAATCTGGCATCAGTGATTCAGTGCAGTGTAATCAACATAGCGCATCATACAATAAACGAATTATCAGACTCTTCAGATGAAGAAAATATAAATCTAATAAAATATAAATAAAAATATAAAATACATAAATATATATACATATATGTATATAAAATAATATATTTTATATATTTATATTTATATGTATATTTATATTATATTTAGATTTAGATTTAGACTTAGATTTATATTATATTTATTTATATTTATATATTTATATTAATATAATATACATATAAATATATTTATATTTTATATACAGGGTGTCCTAAAACTACCGTACTTCCTTTTAATGGCAGATTCCTGAGGTTATTTGGAGACGATTTCTCCTCAACAAAAATGTCGAGGGAGGTCATCATTTTTTGCAAGCTCCAAATTTTTGCCATCATATATCTTTGTAACTAAGCTTTAAATTAAAATTCTATTAAATTAAACTCGATCTGAAATTAACTAAAGAATGTACCCAGATAGACAAAAAGATATCTTTTAGATTTCTAAAAGATGTCTTACTATATCTTGAGATGTCTTTCATTTTTTACCAAAAGATATCTTTTAGGAATCTAAAAGATGTCTTATGCAACAGTTTCAGATATCTTTCAGATATCTATAGATGTCTTAAAGATATCTTGCAGAAATCTAAAAGAAGTCTAATATTTATCTTTTAGACAACTTAAGATATCTACAAGATATCTATAGATGTCTTAAAGATATCTTACAGAAATCTAAAAGAAGTCTAATATTTATATTTTAAACTTATAAGATATAACTTTGAATTTCAACGGGCTAGAAGAGCCAAACGCGGATGATAGTGCGTTAGTTTCGATGAAAATTAATTTTTTCTTCGAAATTAATTTGTTGTGCACAAGGCACATATTTTTCTTGGTTCGATACCAAGGAAATAAATTAAATCTCATATTCGAGATATTAATTTAAGTAAACCCCTATGACCCTTCCTAAAGAGTTGTAGGCGAGAAAAATATCGGGGAGAAGTCGCTGAATCGGGAATCGAACCCGAGTCTTTCGCTTGCCGGGCGACTGCTCTTACCACTGAGCTATTCAGACCCCTTCACCTCGATACTTCTCATTCGCCTATAACTTGTAAATAACTATGTTTGTTGATAACTTTACTTAAATTTACTTAAATTTACTTAAATTAATATCTCGAATATGAGATTTAATTTATTTCCTTGGTATCGAACCAAGAAAAATACGTGTCTTGTGCACAACAAATTAATTTCGAAGAAAAAATTAATTTTCATCGAAACTAACGCACTATCATCCGCGTTTGGCTCTTCTAGCCCGTTGAAATTCAAAGTTGTTTTTCAAATTGAGAGCCTAAAATATTCCTTAGTTATAAGATATATTCTAGATGTCTTGGAAAATATATTTTAGATGTCTTCAAGATATCTAAATAGATCGAAATCTATATTGGAAAACTAAATGACACATATAGCATGACAATGTTAAGTTTATTAATTAAAAGTTGCTGCATAACTGTTTGCAACAACTTTTAATTAATAAACTTAACATTGTCATGCTATATATGTTAAAATTGTTTTCTTGAAAGAACTTGAACACTATTTTAATGTGAAAACATGGAAATATATTTAAAACTACATAGAAATATTACACATACAAAATATTAAACATTACGTATTAATGCTAAAATTACTATACTATATATTATTAATAAAAATATATGTGTGTGTATATATATAGATATATAAATACAAGTATATATATATACAGGGTGTCCGGTAATTCGCGCCCCACCCGCCAGGTGCAGGTTGAGCAGGTCAAACCGAGTAAAAAAGTCATCTACCATTTTGCAAAATTCTCAATAATAAGAGAGAAATTAATTAATAAAGTTCGGCCAGTACAAGCGCGCGGAGAGAAGGGACGGCCCACTGTGGCATGGTCACTAAGCGCGCGGCGATAAACGACAGCGTAATGTTATACCGTAGCTACGCGCGCGACCGCGCGACGAAGCTTTGGCAGACGCGCTTTGCAAATGAACAAGCCTAAGTATAAATGATTGAAAAATAATTAATACAACTAATTTTTTAATATTTTTTGACATTCTCTCTCTCTTTCTCGTGCACGGAGAGTATTTTCTTTTAGAATTTACCGAAAATTATGGTAATCGTGGGACAATATGGTATGGAAAAAATTTTATGAGAATTTTTCTGATTAATATTTATCGCAATAAAAAATAATATCTATCATTATAAAATATAAAATATGTTTAATTAATTTTATAATACAGTTTAGTATACAGTTCAATAAAATTAGTCAAACATATTTTATATTTTATAATGATAGATATTATTTTTTATTGCGATAAATATTAATCAGAAAAATTCTCATAAAATTCTTTCCATACCATATTGTCCCACGATTACCATGATTTTCAGTAAATTCTAAAAGAAGATGCTCTCCGTGCACGAGAAAGAGAGAGAGAGAGAATGTCAAAAAATATTAAAAAATTAGTTGTATTAATTATTTTTCAATCACATTTATACTTAGGCGTGTTCATTTGCAAAGCGCGTCTGCCAACGCTTCGACGCGCGGTCGCGCGCGTAGCAACGGTATAACATTACGCTGTCGTTTATCGCCGCGCGCTTAGTGACCACGCCACAGTGGGCCGTCCCTTCTCTCCGCACGCTTGTACTGGCCAAACTTTATTAATTAATTTCTCTCTTATTATTGAGAATTTTGCAAAATGGTAGATGACTTTTTTACTCGGTTTGACCTGCTCTACCTGCACATGGCGGGTGGGGCGCGAATTACCGGACACCCTGTATATATGTATATATATATCCGTCTCTCTCTAAAGCCTTTTCCACAATGCCAGGCAACAGGCAATAGGAACAGGAAATAAAAGATATTCATCAATAAGAGCAGGGAATAATATCTATTCTCTGCTCTCATTAGTAAATATCTTTTATTTCCTGTTCCTATTGCCTGTTGCCTGGCACTGTGCAAGGGGCTTAATATTTAAGCTATCTAATATTAATGCTGATTTTCATTGTTGTTTCTTCCTTCTCCTTGCATCTTTTTCATCCGATATCGCATTTTATCACCTGCATGTTGCAATCAATTCCTTATATGTTTTACAATCAATGCAATGGAGCAATCAGGTGTCTTTTCTTTTACATAAGTCACAGCCCCTGTGGATGATATATACACATTTATATTAGTGAATATATTGGAAAAAATAAATATATTGGAAAATGTATTCTATTTATATAATATTAGTATTTGAAAAATCGTTAATAATAAAGTTATAATTCTTATAAATGTCACGTACACATCACAAAAAATATAAATAACAAAGTAATGCGAATAGAAATTGAAAAGCAGATATATAAATAATAGATATATAAATCTTTTATTAAAGTACACACACTTACCAATTATAGTGTTTGCAAACGTAGAATTTTCGATTGCAACAGTATTTTTTGCACCAGTCCAAGATAACTTGTGTCCTACCTCAAACGTAATGCAGGTTGTCAATATATTGGAAATCATTTTTTGTACTGTGTCACCACCAATATACTTTATTTTCTTGTACTGCAAAGAATATTGTCATATATTATTAATGATATATTTATTTTCAATATAAGTCTTCTATATTCTATAAATTAAAAAAATTTTCTGAAAAGTTTAAGATATTTTTGGGAAATCTTCATAAATTTATTATTTATATATGTATATTTATATTCATATTTATTCAATATTTGTTGCAGTTGTACTTTAATGTTATTATAAATTTATTTATTATAAATAAAACAGCAAACGACATATGTATATTATACACTTTATAAAATTATTGTTATTGTTCGTGTTATTAATTCTTATCCATTTTTCATTAATTATTTATTTATTTAAATGTAACCCACTCGGCATGTAATATTTCTGAAACATTGCTGCAATATTCCATTTGAAATATTACACCTTTCAGCAATATTACAGAAATATTTCACGACCGTTTCTGCAACATTTCTGCAATGTTTCAATGTCCGCAATCATTTCAAATGCAACCTTGCTGAAAGATTTCAGCAATATTTCGGTAATGTTACTGAAATATAATAGACATATTTTGAAATAAATATATCTCACAAATATGTCTAATACATTAACATTGATTATATTAATAGAAGTCGTTTACCAGAGAATTACATTATCATAAAAATGCGTGTAAAAATATATCTTTAATCTCTTAATATTAGCCGCTCTTTGCAAGCTTTATATAATTCTCATGAATAAAACTTAAATACGAGATAGATAGCACATCGCACGTCGCATAGCGGTAAACGAACGAACTAACGACTGAATATTATTTTTTTGTAATGTTTCTGAAATATTTCAGATGCAAAGTTACAATTGAAATGGTAATAAAATATTTCTGTACCATTTCCGAACATTACAATATTTCAGTAATATTACATGCCGAGTGGGAATTTCTATAATAAAAAAATTCTCATATCTTATATTTTTCAGAATATTTCATACATTTCATTAAATTTATAAGGATTTCCAAAAATATCTAAAATTTTTTGAAACTTTACAATTTTTTTTTAAACATTATAAACTGAGATATTTCATTTCAAAATTTATATATAAAAAGTACTTACAAAGCATTTATGAATTGCTTCGTCATTTTGTAATCTTTCATTGAATTGCATATATTCCTCAACGGATGTCAATGGAAAATCAGGCATTAAATCCATCGTTATTTCTTCATTTTGTTCATTTCTTGGAAATCGTTCTCTTAAAATGGTAAGTATTTCTTGAAGTTTTGTTTTATTTCTACTTGCTTCGCGTCTCATTTCAGTTTTAAATTGTTCGACGTCTTCACGTAAAATATTTATTGTTTCATGTAAAGCATCTGAAATAAAAAAAATCATTTATATTTATTCTATTACTTACTTTTTGATGCAATGATTGTGAATAAAACTTTATATTTTTAATGTTATAATAAAAAGAGCTATAATAAATTCATAAATTATACAATAAAAATATTTTATGAAAGTAGTTATAAATATATTATATAACACTAAGTATATTTTATGAAAGTAATAATATATAAGTATATAAAAAGATTACGCCACAATATTAAAAATATTACTTATTAAAATTATTTGCAGTTTTAATTTTTTCATATTAATCACCTTTAAAGAAAAATGTCACTTACGTAAAGTTGTATGTATATCTTCATCCACATTATTCATTTCTACATTTACCTCTGCTTCTATATCAAATAATAAAAATATATCCAAAAATGATTTAATTCTTTATTAAATTTTTATTAAGGCTCTTAGGTATTCGTCACAGCTATGTTACATTGTGACATCAGAGGCGAGAAAGTGCGTGTTAAAAATTCTTGTAGCATTTCCAAATAAAAAGATAAAATATCACTTTAGAGGGCTTTAATACACTTTTAAAATCTTTTACCACACTTTTAATATCTTTTTATTTGGAAATGACATGTAAAAATTTTTAACGTGTTTTTTTCGCTTTTGATGTCACAATTTCAACATGCGAAAACTCAGGAAACCTTAAAGTTTCTCTACAACCTATTATATATGAGACAAAAGACAAAAGACAAAATATATATCTCTATTTAGATCTTCATTTTCCTCATCGATTTCTTCATTTTGCTCATTGATTTCTTCATTTTCATTAACGTCAAATTCTTCATATTCTTTGTCATTATCAATTCCTTTATTATAATCAGGACCATTATTATTTATTTCGTCATTTTCATTACTTTCATCTTGAAAAATTTCAATTGAAAATGGATGATGTTTTTGAGACGGAAGAATATTGTTAAAAAATGGCTTTTCTGCCAAGCATGAGGTTTTCTTTTTCTGGAACATTAAAAGTAAACATCAATTTATATATATAAATAGATCTTAATACCACATGTACGCACATTACATTTAAATAAAATATCTTTAAGCGTTTTCAATTTTCAAAATACTCACATGCTTTATGTCAGACTCTGGGTTTGCTGATTCAATAGAACATTTTCTCTTTTTAACTTGATCGTCATGCGTTTTATAAATTGATGGAGGCCGTTCAATTTTACGTTTTTTCGCAATACTTGCTGCAATATAATACAAAATTATATTTTATAAATTTACGATTTATCAATATATAAAATAATTTTTATACATATTTATTTTACACTATATTATTTTTTGAATATCTTTTAATATATTTTCTATTATTTTATTTGTTGTAATGACATTCTAAATTTATCATTATGCGCGTCAGAATCGTCAGAAGAATCATCATAAAACGTTCTCGGCGTTATCAAACGTTTCGAAGGCAGTTGTTGAACTTCGTTTAAAGCGGCCAGTTTATTTTTATCTGAAGTAGAAATATCAATACATGATTTTTCTACTTCTCGAGCCTTGTCATAAGTATCATATGGACCCAATATTTTATGATAATTGTACACTTTCCAGTCACTTGTAAGATTGACTTTTTTTTTATTGCCTTCGTCATGTTACATTTTGATGCAGGACATATAAATGTTTTGTCTTTTAAACTCACCCAATTGTGGGGAACGATTTGGCAATATTGATCCCAAAATATGATATTATACATCTGAAATAAAAAATATTGATTAAATTATGATAAATATTTAAAAGAATAATCGGAAACAGTAAATGTATAAAATTATATAAAATTAAATAAAATTATATAAAATATATACATATAACTACTGATGGCAGTGGGAGGGAAGCTGCACGAATAGAGTGAGAAGCAAATACTATAAAGTTTGTTCCGTCTCTTTCTAATAAAGCCTAATTTGTTGGAAAAAAAGTTAGCAGTATTTGTCAATCAGCCTCTATTAAAATGAGACAGGATATGACCTCATATTATCTGCTTTTCACCTTAGTCGTACGGCTCCATTTCCATTTGCCATCAATATAGTCCATTTCATATGTCGATATAGTAATAACTTACTTTAATCATTTGTGTGCAGAATAGGAATTATACAAAATGTGTTTTTATAACGAAGTTTCATTGCCTTGGCAGTTATTTTACTAATTGAATGTATTTCAGCGTCAGACCATTCATCTCCAACATGAATTCTTAAATATCGTGAATCACATGGATACGAAATAATATTGCAAGAATTTTTTAATATTTTTCCTATTACAATTGGTTCTCCATTTTTTTTGCCAATATAATTAATCTTAAGAACATCTTTATCCATGTAATAATAAGAATCAGCTTCTTTTATACAAGATAATGTAAAATTCTTAAATTTTGCTGCTCGATGAGAATGTGTACATCCTAAAGGTAATTCAACATTATTGGCTTTTTGAAAAATAGGATATTGTTCAGCCTCATATTTAATATTTATTGCTTTTTTAGATTTTTCTATTAATCTTCTGTGTAACTGTTGTAATGGTTGTGCACTTTTTCTCAGCATTTGCTTCAATTCTTGAAAATAATTTTCAAAAGGAAAAGCACTGAACATATCTAAACATCCATAATTCTTGACATCTTCATACAAGTGAATCAAGTTATGCATGTTGTACGTAATGTAAGATTCAGAGTATAATATTTTAAATGTTTGTACAAAATGTACTAGCAATTGATGTGCATATTCATTATTGTATATACAATCGGCAGGATTGCAAAGAATGGAAATTGCACAGTGTAGAACATAAAAATGTTTTAAGTAATCATTCGGCAAATATGATCACAAAGTAACCAAACCTGTATATAAGAGAAATAATCTCAATTCTGTCGCTTTCCAGCGATCCAATTCATCTAGACCTCTTGGTTTTCTGGAAAATTCCATGGGTATGTGTGGTATTAACAGTTTCAAATCTGCAGATAACTGCTGAATTTGAGAAGCACGCAATTTAATACCCTTTATTCCTTGGATCCACAATTTTATAAGTCTTTTCATGACACCGAGACAAATGAGATGCATGTAATCCAAGGAAAACTGCGTTATCATTTTCAATCCAATTTTTTCCAAAGGTGAATCATTCAAATGGTGATCTTCATTATGCCGTAATAAAAATTTTTCATCCGTGCGTAATGAAGCATTTTTATTAAGAAATAACATTCGATTATCTCTCCACTCACCTTCCTCTTCACATTTGTCACATCCATAATATCCTGTATGGCCTTTAATGCATTTCATGAATGCTTTTGCAGGAGCGTCACATATTATAGCATTTACCAAAACCTTGTATTTGTTTCCTTTATATTGAAATCCTTTCTCTTGAATGTCATTATATTCTTCAATAAATTGAGTAATAATTTCATCAGGTTTGGTCGGTTTAGAGTATCCATGGATACTCCAATAATAAATGGTTTTTCCCGATAATCTGCGTGAATAATTTGTCCCAAAAGTGGCCAAAATTGTGATTTTGAACTTTTTGCTAAAGGTAATCCGTCAATACCTAAGTTGATTTTAATTGGATTTTCAGGATGTTTATAGAGAGGTCTAGTTTGTTGTAAATGATCTTTTAGTGCTTTTTGTAATCCATGATAATAAAAAGTGCCAGATTGACTAATCATTGATGTTGTTGGAGTTTCCAATAATGTTCGTGCATCACAAGGAAGATTTTCATGTCCATTAGCTCTGAGATCTTTCAACAATTTTGTAAGAGCTACATGAGTAATATTATTCTCAAGACTCCATGACCGTAGAAGGTTTCGTAATGGAAGTTCTTTCTGTGGATTAATATTCAAATCTTCACAATATTGATTATTGTCAGTCAATTCTTCGTCCAATTCTATATCAGATTCTTTAAAATTTGAATAAGAGTCAGTCCTATATTCTTCGACATCTTCAGACACATCGTTGTTATTTGAATTACTATTTTCTATAAAAATTATGTTATCAATAGGCCCTTCTTGAGGAATCTGGATTTTGGATGTGTAATATTAACTGTGCAATCTGTTTCTTGTCGTCGACGCCATTGTTGAAACCGATTCAAATCCTCGTATCTTTTCCTTTTCGGCATTATTGTTTTGTAACGTGCCGCTTTCGCGAGACGGCTCGGTATAGCTAGCCGGGATCAGGGCTCGGAAAGGGCTACGAGACAACCAAGCTTGATGTTAGGCCAAAGTTAATTTATTGAGTTTCGTTATGTGTGCATGTACAAGTGGTTATGAATACGTGTGTAAGATACAGTAGTGCATGAAGCGTGCGAGCGGTGTGTGTGGTTGTACGTGTGAGCGGCGAGTATGTACAGTGTGGGTATATGAGCGGCGAGGATGTACAGCGTGCGTACGTATGCGCGGCGAGTATGTGCAGTATGTGTGTGTATATGAACGGCGAGTATGTACAGTGTGGGTATATGAGCGGCGAGGATGTACAGCGTGTGTACGTATGCGCGGTGAGTATGTACAGTATGTGTGTGTATATGAACGGCGAGTATGTACAGCGTGCGTACGTATGCGCGGCGCGTATGTACAGTATGTGTGTGTATATGAACGGCGAGTATGTACAGCGTGTGTACGTATGCGCGGTGAGTATGTGCAGTACGGGTAAATGCAAACGGCGTGTGTTCAGAGTGTGAAATCAGGTCGGATCGGACCGTGGGTGCAGCTCTTTATTGAGTCCGATCGTACAAATTAACCGATGGATTTAGATTGCGGTATTACCTTCGCTCTGGCATGCTCGTTGAGCCGGCGGTACGTGTTCACGTGTTTTTGTGGCGTTTAAAGCCCAGGCGCGTGTCGGCGGACGGTGATGGGCGCGCGGGGCTCGAGCGCGTGCGAGGCGCGAGAGCGCATGGAGCATGAGAGCGCGCGGGGTGTGAGAGAGCGCGTGCCTTGAATGCGCGCGAGGCGCGTGAATACTAGACGCGGAGTTATCTTCGCGAGTTTTTTAGGCGGGTAATTAAGATGATGCTTAGGATGCCTTCGGGATGCGGTGCAAGACGAGAGCACTCGTCAACGGCCATCTCGGCCCGTTGAGACAGTCACCGCAAGGTGTGGCCGGATGGTGAATCCTCGAGTTGGCCGAGATCGCTTCGGCGGAGACTGAGGGCACTCAACCTCCCGGTTTTAACTCGGATCTTCGGATAGCGAAGGAAAACTCTTCTTTGAGAGCTGCCGAGATCGCTTCGGCTGAGGCGGAGTTCGCTCGACCTCTTGTTCTCGTGAGAGCGTGTTCGGGATCGGTGCTAGGCGCTATGCGAGCTCTAGTTGATCGGGAACCGGAGTGTCTTTTACTCCGTTGGGCCGCTCTCTTTATACCCCGAAATTACCCGTTCGGGTAATTCGGGGAGTAATCGCGGGGCCCGATTGTTTCTGCGTTAATTGTCAAACGCTCGGTCGGATTCGGAGCCGTTCGGGCGGCCCCGGCGGGGTGCGGGCGGAACCGTCGCTCGGCGCTTTTCGACGGAACTCGGAGCGGTTCGGTGCGCCGAGACGACGGCCCGGTATATCGCTGCCTGCGGCCGTTTAAAGGCCCGCGGCCGTTACGTATATTAAAGTTTAAAAGGGGCGCATAGCGCCGCTGCATCGTGCCCGGCTGATGTTCGCCGGGCCGCAGCCTTCCGGCGGATCGACGGCCGGGTAACGATCGTCAAGGGGGATCGTTATAGTTTATTTCCAAAATTATTACGTCTATAATTATTTATTTTCAAAAATCTCTTCACAAATTATTTATTATAATTATTCATTATTTTTTACTATTTTGTAGTATTTTTATTATTATTGACTATTCTATTATTATTCTATTATTACTATTTTATTGTTTATATTATAACTATTATTATTATTATTGTTATTATTCGATATTACTTTTTACAAAGAATTCGTTATTATGCGATATCAAATAAGGTATAAAATATAGTAAAAATAAAAGTCTTTTTAAAATATTTTTTACTTTTTTTGCTATCATAACATGTAATAAGAGATATAAAAAAAGTCTATTTTTAATGCTTTAGTTTAAATAATACAATTTCGGATTCATTACATTCGGAAATCACAACTTAAAAGAAATTAAAGAGCGAAATAAATGGCGTTACGAGTCTGGTGCAGTTGATCGAGCACAATCTTTAACATATTTAAAGTTAATTTAAAATAAATCGCTTCCAAACTACACATTTTAAATTTTATTTTCGTTTTTGAAAAATCCCAATATAGTAATTAATACTTGAGATATAAATATTTAAAGTTTTACAATTTTTTACTACTTTTTAACTATACCGTTTCAAGTTTATAAATTGAAATCTTTATTGCCATTAAACAGATATTTTAACAGTTAAAAATTTGTTTAAGTTGCAATTTTCGAATGTTAAACTCGAAATTTTATTACTATTCTAATTGTAAGTAAAGCATTAAAGATGGACATTTTTGTGTCTTTTATTATGTTATAATAGCATATTGAAACATAAAAGATATTGGAAAAATACTTTTTAAAAAATATTAGAAAAAAGGTATAAATATAAGGTATAATATAAAAATATAAATGTAAATATAGACACACATTATAAAATAGACACATATTTTACATTCATTATACAGGATGTGTCATAAGTCACGTTTTCTTTTAAGAGTTATCAAATAATCGAAAAATTTATGTGAATTATTATTATTTATATTTCAATTAAAATATCTAACTGTTTTGATAACAATAAATTGTTTTGTTAACAATAGATATAACATTAATTAACTAACAAATAGTAAGATTAAAGATATTCAAATAATTTGCTCTCATTGTTTGTGACAGAGATTATGATCTGAGAGACGTAAGAAATGCTTTAAAAAGTGGCTTATGGTATACATCCTGTATATAAACTGTATATTTATATCGTCGTATATTATATTATACTTACGTTGCGGAATTTACGGCTTATATTTGCTTTAATTAGTACTACCGAAGATTTCCTTCAGTCTGCAAATGTGAATAATTGCACTGAACAATTTTCGTCGTACCGTTCCTCTAATCCAAAAGAAATTAATACTACCGAAGATTTCCTTCACAGTCTGCAAATGTGAATAATTGCACAAAGCAATTTTCGTCGTACCGTTCCTCTAATCCAAAAGAAATCCTGTAACGGAAAGCAAATGACTAAACAAAATATGAAAACGATCAACTCTAACATGTCAATATCAAGTGACATTGTAAATGTTTTGAATCTACCAACAAACATTAATGTATAAAATTTATTTTAAAAATAAATAGGCGATTTGAAAAAGAAATTAAGTTCATATTTCTATTATTTTCCAAAGTTTGTATGTAACTGCAAATTTTATTAACGTTGCTTGTTATTGCACATTATCGTTATAATTTTATATTAAAATTTTTAGAGGAAAAACATCTCTTAATTTTATCTCTTATCTTGTCAAAGTTAAACCATATATAAGTTATTCTTGACGTATATCAACTTAAGGCTTCTGCATACTCACTGCAGCCATCTTGGATTGTGACGTCAGAAGCGAGAAAATATACCATGAAAATTCTTGCGAAATACGTTAAGATAAAAATGTTTTTCAATAAAATAGCGTTTGTAATCGATAGACCCGACTTGTAAAATATACCGAAAACTCTCCTTTTGTTTGGGTAATCAATAAATAACATATATATGTCGAATTGAATTGAGCCTAATCAAGGACGAAAACTGCTGTTTGACAGGTGTCGAATTGAGATAAATATTTGCTTTCACATATTAAATTATAACAAAATGGGAGTCTTCGGTATATTTTAACAATACGACAATTAATTTAAACATAAAAACACTGCACTAAAACGAAACATGACGCTGTATTTCGCAAGAATAATTTAGCTTGTGGAGTGTCATTTCCACGCCTTTTAGTTCATAATTTTGCCAGGTGTGACGCTGTCGCACGAATCTGGTGGACTTGGCAATCGAGTATGCAGGAGCCTTAAAAATGTATTTTAGAAAAAATAAGTTTTTTAATTATTATAATTATTAGAATAAATAATCTAATCATTATGTTACTATTAAAATCTGAATCTATTTGGAGCAAATAACCCATTACATACTGTTCAAACTTGTATGGTGCGAATAGAGAGAAGATATAAAGAACTACTCGAGAAAGTGTAAAGTCTTTTTTGCGGATTCAAATAAATAAGATAAAGTAAATAAATTACAATAACATAAATTATCACATTATTTCAAACAATTCAAACAGATAAAAAGAATTTAAATAAATGTATACCTTGTAACAGCGATGTTTATTATCCAGGATGGATAATAAAAGACATCTTTAAAATATGATGAGCAGCAAATATTGGTTCGATGCAAGAGAACAGTGGTACCCAGAGAATCATTTTTCCTAATAAAATTTTTTTGTTTATATATATTATACAATATATATAATAGTAATAACAAAAGTGGTCTTTAGGAGCTGCGCACAATAAAAGGAGTAAGCAACAGGAATAAAGAATAGACAAAAAATTTTTTCTTTATTTCTTGCTCCTGTTTTCTGTTTCTTATACTCTGTTCCTTTTATTCCTTTTATTGTGCGCAGCCTCTTATAAATAGCAAAAATAGTATGACCTGTTTTTGGATCAAATGGCAGTTGTGCTAAATAATAACTCGAAGAAGTCCAATATTTCAATGTTTCCTTGAAGAAATCGAATATTTCAATGTTTCCTCGAAGAAGTCGAATATCTTAGTTTCCTCGTCATTCTTATCACTGAAAAGAAAATATTTATTACAACTACATAACCTCAAATTTGTAACAGAATAATGTAGTTTAAAATAAATTATTTTATGTATGTAATAATATATTACATGAATATATTAGAAAAATATTCTTTATAATATATATCTTTATAATTTCATGTAACATTCGATAAAAATTTAATTAAAAGAGAAAGAATAATCGAAGTCACACTACTCATCTTAGGAAAGTCGTCCCTCGCAGAGATCATTGATCCGCATCCTACGGCAACTCGAGCTTATCACATTGTGAACACTCGCACAGTTTTACACATTACATCACTTTTACACATAATGACATTCACACTTTTGTCACTTATTCATACGCATCATGCGTGAATCGGAAAACAAGATACCGTATGTTTGCTTTCTGCTAGTAAAAAATAAAAAGAGGTTGGGTTCGGTTCCAGCACGCGTAGTTCATGAATTGGCCGGCGACAATACCGCGAAAAACGCCCATGAAATGAGACCATATTTTGACTCACCCCCATCATTGAAATACTAATGGCTCCTGCACACAGGACGCGGAAATGCTTGCCGCGCGGCAAGAAGCGACGCGGTAGCCAATCAACGTACTACTTTTTAATAAGAGCTGTTAGTTTATTGGCTACTGCGTAGCTTCTTGCCACGCGGCAAGTATTTCCGCATCCTATGTGTAGGAACCCTTGGCAATAAATATGTAACATCCGTCGCGCGGAAAAAGTTGAACTGGATCCAACTTTTTCGCGCGGCTGAGGGCAGAAGCAGCAGAGTATAATCACAGTATATACTGTGGTATAATGAAAAGACAAGTATTTGTAGTAGTAAAAAGTTTTCGTTATATTAAAAAGTTTGGAATATTTATAACATAAAATGGATGATACCGGTGAACTTGTAAGTAAAAAACTAATTAAAATGATTCTTTTATGTGATTATTATAATAAAGTTTTAATTTTGACAGATGCATAATTTTAGGTTATGTATAATAATATAATTTTTATTTATATTTATTATATGTAGAGATTTGCGTCTTATTATTTAATATAATTGCTGTAGATGCATATTTTATATTATTCAACAATGATGTTATTTACAATTAATTATCTAACTTTTATTACAGTGGTGTCCAGATTGTAGTCGTATTGTGCCCATCGAAGAGCATCATCCCATCATACAGCACCGAAAGATTGCAAAAACATTGCGTAGATCTAACATTGAAACATTGTAATATTGCATGGGAATTGCGAATTGTTTCTGCAATATTACTGCAAGATTGCAGCAACGGCTGGATGGCCGCTTTTTGTAATATTGCAATGAAACATTATAGCAACATTGCAATGTAATGTATTTGAAAAAATGCAACGTTACTGCAACCATATAGTAATATTACTTTTTTTTATTTTACTGGCAAAAATTTCGCTTTTGTGATCTTTTTTAAATATATATTTAAGTATAAATTAATATACAAACATCGATTGGAATTAATTATATCTTTATTAAAAATGTTTGAAAGAGTTCTATTTAATTATATATCTATATATATGTGTACATAATATATAATAATATACGTAAATAAAAAACAAAATTAACATTTTAATATAATACTACTATCTCTTTTATTAATAAAAAAACATGTTATTTATTTTGGAGATTTATTATATATGTATTTATTGCGACGTATCTCTTCTCGATATATCGGGAAGGACGCGCAACTTCGTCGTTCTCGGTATCTCTCTCAGAGACGAGATTCGATATACTGACTTTTGGGCGCCAGGTACGGATTAACCGTACCACACAAACGTACTATACACGGCTAACATCGACGACGGCTCTATCTCGGTAGCTCAGTATCTCATTTTGGTAGAGTGGCGGAGTTCTTTCCGCGGAGGGAGGAAACGTGCTCGGAGTCCCGGAGAGAGAGAGGACGTTGATAGAGACAACACGGGACATAAGATAAAAGAATAGATGTGTATTTCGAGAATGCGAGTACAATTATCGTTGGTAGTGTCGTAGAGCCGAAGGGGAAACTGTCATTCCCTCGTGCATTAATTTCTTACATTACGCTCTTATGCTTTAGGCTCGGTAAAATACGACCAAGGAGTATCTTATCAGACTGTATTTAATTACTCGATTCGATACACTGAGATCGATAACAATAACCGGTAACGACACAAGGACTCAATACAACACTATAGATTCGACGTTACAAATGCGTAGAGACTGTCGACGTAACACGGCGCCCCTCGGAAAGGCGAATCGGTAGCGGAAATATAATATCACGGCGGATTTCGGTACGGGCCCTGTGTTCTTAGGCGACATAGATCTCGGTAACGTTCAGAATTAGGCACATGTGGGTGCTTGATAATTATAATTCTTTCTCGCTTCCCACAGGTCTCGCCCGAGTCCGCGCTTACCGAGAGTCGAAGTGGTGGCCTTACAAAATGCGCTGTTCCTCGTCGATGGTCCACGATGCGCACAGGTCGCCGGCTCGTCGAACAGTACCCGGCGATGGGCCGGCGGCACGCCGGTACAGTGATGCCAGTTTCGAGACGCTGCAGCACGTACAGCGTGGAGGGGCTAGGAGCGCACACAAGGAAGGAGCCGTGTACGTGTGCGCTCGGCGTTCGGCCAGCTTCGGGCAGTAGAAGAGAACAGATATACAATTCTCTGCCTCTTTCTTTCCTAAACTATAGCTATAGCTATGACGCGTCGCCAGCCTCAAGATTTCGAGAGAATCATGTATGCTTTAGCGGCTTGGCTCGTTTATTAGATCTCGCGTGTCTCGTACTATTTTGATTTTACAATAAAAACATAAAAATTAGTAATTAGATAAATATTGTAATTTCATTGAAATTTATTTTGCACATAAAAATTGAACTAATGCACATAAAAGATAAACTAATTAAAAAAATAAATAGAAAGAGCGTAAATAAAAATCTACTCTTGGCTTTTTTATATAAATAAAGAGAAAGTAAGAGAGAGCGAGAAAGAGAAAGAGGAGACAGTGAAGAGAGAGAGAGAGAGAGAGAGAGAGAGAGAGAGAATAATTTTAAATTTATTTATTTAATAGGTAATATTTAATAGAAAACTTATATAAAACTAGGAAAAATTAAGATAAATAATAATTTTTTATTATTAAAAGGCCGAAAGAGCCTCTTCTTCCTCCTCTTCTATAATTTTGGCCTCGACCTCGGCCTCCGCCTCTATTAAAATAAAGTGCACGGGCACTACCCCTCTGCCAATACCATCGGGCCCGCGCACGTCCGCGACCACGGCCTCTATGATCATCTAAATTAAATAAATAATATTAAATTTACTATATATATAGATATATATATGTGCGTGTATGTGTGTATTTTAAATGTATTTTAAAAAATGACGAATAACATACTTCTTAATTGCTGCTGCTGCTGTTGTGGCTGCTGCTGTTGCTGTTGCAGCTCTTGTTGCAGCTCTTGTTGCTGCTCTTGTTGCAGCTCTTGCTGCTGCTGCTGCTTCTGAGACTGCAGCAACTGCTGCAGCATTGCTTGCTGCTGTTCTTGTATTTTTTTGTTGTCTTTTTTGTTGCTGCAATAGCTGCTGTATAAGAGCATGAATCGATTCCTCCTCATTTTCTTCTAACAGCATCCGTTCTGTTTGCTCACTTAAACTCTCTTCTGCAAAAATATAAGAAACATGTGTAGGTTTCAAACTTTTTTTATTTAACAAATCTACCAGGATCGACGGCGCTATTTTGGCTAGGTGCTCGCTTTTGTCAAAATTCGCAATGTCAAATACATATTTACATCTTTTGTTATATACAAATATGTACATATTAAAGTGACTTTTTAAAAAACGTTAGGCGCTTACACATGTATAAATATGTTTTTAAAACACATAAACTTAATCACACACAAGATCATTAATGTATTTTTTTTTATTCTATTGTATATGTGCTGAAGATGGCCGAAAGAAAGGGACCGAAACGTTCGCTAATTTTATTCGCAATAAAGAATACATGCGCCTTAGGTACTGCGTTCGGCTCTTATTGCCATTATTTTTACATAGTAGATTATATATTTTATTACTCTTTTAATAATGGTATTGGAACAATTTTATAAATAATAAAAATCTTTAAATTTTTAATTTTTTATATTTATAACTAAAATTTGCACTAAAGTTAATGATCTTGATTAAGTTTATTTGTGTTTTTAAAAACATTTACACATGTGTAAGGGCCTAAATTTAAGTCACTTTAATATGTACTTGTTTGTATATAACGAAAGATGTAAATATGTATTTGACATTGCGAACAAAAGCGAGAGCCTTATAATTATATTTGAATAAAATATATGTTTCAAATATTATTTAACACTTACGTGACATTTTGCTCCCTCTCTTGCTGTTATCCGCTGTCGACTCGTGCCCGGTAGTCACCGACAAATATTGTCAACAAATATATGTATTTGTTTCACAAAACGTATTTGTTTCATTTCTGTTTCTGGTGGCTTTAAGAAAGGTCTTGTCTTCTTGTTGATCGTCGCCTTGTCGAATAATATTCACACATTTATAAAAGTAAGTTTTCACATACATATATATACACACACGCGAATACAAACACACGTATATATTTTGCTGTATATTTTTACAGCTTTTTTCTGCTCTTTCTCCTTTTTTAATAATCATCATAGAAATGTGTGACCAATTGACCAAAAAACGTAAGCGAAGTTTTGCAGAAGCTTGACTTAGTAACGATCGATACAAATCTTGGATACGCAAAGTATCATCCGATAACAGTCTTTATTATTGTAATATATGTAATAAAAATTTTCCATGTTCATCGTATGTTTCCAAACATGTGGATTCTGCGTGTCATAAAAATAGTATTAAAGACAATTTTTTATGTAATAATAATAATGAAAATTTACAAGATATAAAAGTACAGTATAAAAGAACATTTAGACCACAATGGCTAGATATAGACGAATTTAAATTATGGTTACGTGAAGTACCAAATAACGCCAGCTCATTTTTTTGTTTGATCTGTGATAGATCAATTGCTGGCGGTTTATCACAACGGTTTATATCGACACGCAGAATCCAAAATGCACAGAAATAAATCAAAAAGTAATATAGAAACAAACAAAACGAATGAAGAATGTTTGAATACGCAAACCGATGAATCGTTTTTAACGTTTGATGAGCGAAAAAAATCAGCGGAGATACGTTATGCCGCATTGATTACTGAAAAAAATATTCCTCATCAAACTACAAAAGAGATTCTCAGCTTTTTTCAAGGCATAGGAAAAGATCCTAATGTGTTAAAAAGTATGAATATGGGTCGAACGAAATGCAAAAATATTATTTCGAATGTTTTATGTCCGGTTGAGACAGAACGTGTAGTTAATAACATACAAAATACGAAATTTTCTGTGTTTATTGACGAAACGTCTGATATAACCAATGAAAAATGGATGACGTTTCTAGTTCGATATGTTGATTTCGAAACTATAGATATTCGGTCGCAATTAGTAAAATTAATTGACATTGATGCAAGAGATTGTAGTGCAGAAAAATTATTTAATGCATTTGAATTTGAAATGTATAAACTTCAGATTCCATTTTTAAATATTATTGCTTTATCATGCAACAATGCATCTGTCATGACAGGGAAACATTTATCTTTTAAAAAGAAACTTGAATTAAAATGCAAAAATTTATTAACATTTTCATGTCCTTGCCATTCCGCCGCATTGGCTGCGCACGCTGCATGTGCTAAAATGCCCGATTTCTGCGAAGAATTTCTAAAAAAGATTGCAAATTATATTAACAGCAGTCCAAAGCGTTTAGCTATTTTCAATGAATTTTGCGATTGTTTTCAAGATACAAATCGTAAAATTTTGAAGTTATGCGATACTCGGTGGCTCTCGCATTATTCATGTATTGACAGAGTTCTTGAGTCATGGGATACAATAAAATATTTCCTTAATGAAATGGTCATGAGCGATAAAGTAAAGTCTGGGGAATATTTATTATCTTTAATGGAAAATGTAGAAATAAAAGCATATTATCTATTTTTAAAATACGTTTTAAATTTTTTTAACTCTTTTAATGCTTTTTTTCAAGCTCATGAAACAAGAATTCATTTATTACAACCTAAATCTTTTAATTTTCTTATACAAATCTGTCAAAATTTTTTAAAATCAAACTTATTAAAAGATTTACTTAAAAATATTTCATTCCATGAAAAGGACAATCACAAATCTCTTGATAATATAACTTTGGGGTCGGAATGCGAAGAATATCTTTGTAAGTTAGTGAAGGAAGGACATGCAGATGTTATAACGATTATTCGACAAAATTGTTTGCAGTTTTACATTATTGCTGCCGAAGAAATTAGAAAGAGATTACCTGTCAATAACATATTTTTGCATAAATTACAAGTCTTTCAACCACATATAGCTTTATTTGATAATAACAGAGAAACTTCTTTTAACGATGTTTTTTTTATCGCACAAACCCTAAAAGGCTTCGATGAAAACGGTTTCAAAGAAGAATGGCTTATGTTGGCTTCTGACTTCACTATTGAAGAAAAACAAAATCTTGCAAAAATAAATTTTGACAACATGTGGAAAGAAATTTTGAAACGTCAATCCGTCAATAATCCGAAATATCCAAATTTAAGATCGCTTTTAAATGCGATAAGATCACTACCGCACTCCAACGCGGATCCTGAGAGAACATTTTCTCTTTTATCCGATCTAAAAACAAAAAAAAGAAACAGACTTTCGTCGACCTCTATTAATGCAACTTGCGTATTCAAATCAGCGTTGAAGACAAGAGGGGAAACAGCCTTAAATATGGTCATAAATGACAAACATCTACAACTTATGTCGACAAAAAATTTATATATTAGTCCTATAAAAAAAATAAAAAGTAGCTTGACGTTGTATGCTGCAGACGTTACAAATATTGCTGGTCCCTCCTCGTCTAATGATACGCAATAATAAAATATCCAAAATTGTCTGTAAAAGACAATTCGCAATTTCAATGGAATTACAAAACATCACGCTTGTTAAAGATAAGCGTGCAAAAAAATTATGTCTGCTAAAAATATTTTGTTTATATATAAAAGACATCACACCTGTAAGACAGGTGTGTAAAAAAATTGTAAAAGACATCACGCTTATGAAAGATAAGCGTGTAAAAAAATGTATATTAATATATAATTGTGTGTCTTTTTATATTTATATTTTTATATTTTATATTTATATTTTTTCATATTTTTTTATATTTATATTTTATTTATATTTTTTTAATATCTATTTCATGTCCTTTCTACTTATCCTCTGTTCCATCTAACATTCCTTGGAAATGTAAAAAAATTGTTTTCCTTAATATTATATTAAAATTATTACATATAATATAATTATTATATCTAATATAATATTAAAGAAAACATTTTTTCACATTTCCTTCCTGACGGAAGAGACCACCACCTTCTCGCGGTTTCCGTTGAGCAACAATATTGTTACGCCCGCGTTGGACGCCCGGTAGACTTTAGCCGTAGAAGCTGCGAAGCGCTCCCTTGACAACGGGGGTTGTTTAACAACAACGCCTCAGAGATTCGCCCCTGAGCTTTCGACTCGGTTTGACGTGTCTTTAATACGCTCTCGTTAATAATAATTGTATTTCTTGTTCCCTGTTTAATTATTCATTAAAGTTACGTGTTCTTTACTAATAAGTGTTGTTGATTTCCGGCGCGAGTGCGGATATTGAGTGACGGTGCGGACGCGTGTTCCGATTCTAAATAAATCGCTCCGCGGACGTAACAATATGTACGTTCATTTACAAAAAAAGATGTACAATAGAAGAATTTATATTATTGCAAAATGATTATTTCTTGTTTTATTTTACTACTTGTATTTAATATTAGCAAGGTAAAAAATATACTATTAAAATAATTTTTCCAAATAACAATTTAATTTTTTACTTAATTTTTCTTACGCTAACAATAAATCATCTTCATAAATTAATAACAATTTTTTGAGAAAAAAACGTACGTGTTGGCCAAGAGTGGATTTTTATTATTTACACTCTTTTTATTCTTTATTTTTTTAATTAGTTTATACCTTTTATGTGCAAAATAAATTTCAATGGAATTACAATATTTATCTAATTACTAATTTTTACGTTTTTATTGTAAAATCAAAATAGTACGAAACGCTAGATCTAAACGAGCCAAGCCGTTAAAGCATACATGATTCTCTCGAAATCTTGAGGCTGGCGACGCGTCATAGCTATAGCTATAATTTAGGAAAGAAAGAGGCAGAGAATTGTATATCTGTTCTCTTCTACTGCCCGAAGCTGGCCGAACGCCGAGCGCACACGTACACGGTTCCTTCCTTGTGTGCGCTCCTAGCCCCTCCACGCTGTACGTGCTGCAGCGTCTCGAAACTGGCATCACTGCGCCGGTAGCCTCGCGCGGTGGCGCTGCGCGCGCAGACCTGCTCATTATCGATCTTGGATCTCGCCTCGATTCTCCGCTTGTCGCGGGCCCCTTTACACCGAAGTGTCCCGACGAACTCTCGGGCCTCCAGTCCTTGTAGATTTAATTATCGGCCGCTCCGGCTAAGCTCCCTCCGACCGTCGATCCCGTTCCGGGTTTGGTCCGGTTTGCTGCAAGGATCGCCGCGAGGTGATCAGTCTCGGGCGACCCGGTTCTTTCTCTCGGGACGCGGTAACGGGCTCCTCGGGAGTAGTCATCCTTATCTTTAAGATACCGGCCCTTTTCTTTCCTTCTGTTCCGCTCTGGACTGGCTGCTCTCCGAGGCTGTAAAAATCGGCTCGGCAGTACGGCTTCTTACGCGATTCGGTAATAATTTACATGTTGGCAGGATTCACTTACATTGACGGGCGCGCAATCTCGCTCCGCGCGTACCGCTCTCGACCACGCCGTCCTCCTGTCTCGGCTCCGCTTCCCTCGGGATCTCTTCTTCCTAAAACATTATCCCTCGGGACCACACACTACGATCCTCTCTCAATTATTCCCAAAAAATGCGAAGCGACGAAAAATTCGTCGCTCGCCCAAAAAAAGAGAATCGATACAAAATCGAAACGCCTTTCGACTCTTCCCGGCCGGGCGCGTCCGCCCTTGTGACGGACGTAAAATGTCACGTCACATTATATACAAACAAATATAATATTATATACATATATATTGTATATTATACAGGTGTCCCAAAAGTCTAGAAACGGTCGAATATCTCGAAAACGGTCCACTATAATGATATAAGTATACTAAATTGAAGGGCATAAAAAAGCTATTTAATTATCATATCAGTTTGACCTTGAATAGCACCATCAAGGTCACATAAAAATTACTTTGATTTTTTAAAATGGGAACTCCCATTTTTTATTGCATATTCTTGTAGCTTATCTCGAGAGCTTTTCAAAGCACTATAATAAAATATTTTTCTCTTAAGTACTTTTTGAGTTATAAGGTTTCGAAGTTTACAATTTTTTGACATAAAATGTAAAATATCTTGTAAAATATTCAATTTTTGGAAATCTTACTTAATACTTTTATGCACGGAATAATCAGATCCATCAATTGGTGTAAACAAAACATAAAGTTGCTTTAAAAAAAAGTATTTTACAAAATATTTTACATTTTATGTCAAAAAATTGTAAACTTTGAAACCTTATTATAACTCAAAAAGTACTTAAGAAAAAAATATTTTATTATAGTGTTTTGAAAAGCTCTCGAGATAAGTTACAAGAATATGCAATAAAAAAATGGGGATTCTCATTTAAAAATATCAAAGTGATTTTTATGTGACTTTGATGGTGCTATTCAAGGTCAAACTGATATGATAATTAAATAGCTTTTTTTAAGCCCTTCAATTTGGTATACTTATATCTTTCATTATAGTGGACCGTTTTCGAGATATTTGACCGTTTCCAGACTTTTGGGACTCTGTATATAAAATAATATATATATATATATATATATATAAGTATATTTTTTTATATTAATTACATATATTTCTCAATGTCTATTTGGATCAACAGAACCGTAACACAGTAAATGAACAAATTAGTGACTATAAATAAAATTTAATAGATTTTATTTTGTAATCTTTCTGGAATGTTGCTGTAATATTCTCCTGAAATATTACAATTATATGTTCTTGTAATGTCTCTACAATGTTACATTGCAACTTGAAAGATTGTAACATTGCTGCAATGTAACTGCAATGTTTTGTGCTGTATGGGATTGTTCTGCTTTAGATTTAGATGATATTGAAAATAGTACCCGTAATAAGAACGATAATAGAAGCATTAATTGCAGCTTCACAAGTTTCTTTTATTATACCTGATATAGTGCTTCTTCCAGTTCTATAGCATAATGCGATGGATTGAAGTCCATCTCCAGTTGCCAAAAAACTGAAAATTACAAAGTAGTTATATTCCACAAATCTTTGCTTATTTTTTATTATTGTTTTATATGTAGTTAAAGAATTTTTAATTTTAAATATATGTATATATGTAAAATGTATATGTATTTAGATGTACCGTATAGTCATTGACAATCTTGCAGCTGCTGGAACTCTCCAATTTGTTGTTATTTTTTGTATTAAAGGGCCAACTTTTGATAATATATAATCAAACATATTAGGTGTCATCCTCATATAATTGAAATATGTTTCTTCATCTTGTAATCTCATTTCGTTAACAAGATTGTTGTGCCTCGGAGAACACAATCGTTTTATTGGGATCGTGTACAGGAATAGGGATTAGGATCCCTAGGTCCACTTAGCCCTTCCTTCTTATTGTCTATAATTTTTTATTAAACGCACTTAAATCTTTACATACAGTGGTTATTAGTTTATTTAGCGTACTCCCTTCTCCCTCTTTATAACACAGTCGCGATTATCTTTTGATTAACTGGTTCTTCTTTATTTCGCGAACTTTACTGACCGACTGGTCCTCTCGTGTTAGCGGCGAGCCTCTTTATTATCACGGTTTTTTTCTATAAGAGGGGGTGCCTGGTAACAGGTTTTCTAAGCGTAAGGGTTTTTCGTCGTCCGGATGCAGGCGAGGAAGTTCAAAGTCGAACTTCTTCGCTTGCATTTCTCGCAAGGTCGATTTCTGCGCGTGGCTCGCTGCGTTAGCGTTTTCGTGCATTCCTTCGCGTTTGGTACGCTTCTTAATATCTAATGTATAACTTTACCTATATAGCTTCTCGGGCTATAACAAGATTATGCCAATCTCCTTGTCGCTGTTTGAATTGTAATATAGGATGCACCCAATATCTTCTTTTTTGTTTGTTTAAAATGTTATTTCTCTTATTTCTCCTTCTTATATAAAGCAGAACCAACAGCAATATTCGACGTCTTTGATTCATAACTGCATCCATATCTCCTATGATAGATTAAAGCAAATAATTTTATAATTCAGATATGTACCTTTTTATTATATTATTATATATGTTTCATATATTTTATATATGCGTATTTTTAAGTTAAGATTTATATGAAGAAACCTATCTATTTTAAGATATTTTATTAGTTATATTCAAGTGTAACCACAAAAATATGTCTGGATGGACAATAATAATAAATTAATACGAATAATAATAATGATAATATATAATTATACAAATAATTTCTTGCCACGTTTAAATTTGCTCGCCGTGCCGAAAAAAGGGGAGTCAATTGGATGTTAAATCAGACAAACAACCAATAGCGTGATTGCTTTCGCGTGCTGTGTGAACAAAAAGCTATTTTTGTTTGCCGCGTCGCTTCTTGCCGCGCGGCAAGCATTTCCGCGCGACAAGCATTTCCGCGTCCTGTGTGCAGGAGCCATAAGGAGTTCGGTCTTCTGTTCTCTAGTTTTTTTGGCTTTAATAGAAGTGTAACCCCGGTTGATTTAAATTATGTAACATGTTACATATATAACACTTGCTTTAAAATTAAATTATAAAATATATATATATGCATCTTAGAAATTTTAATGTTTGAGATATCTTTAAGATGTATCCCTAACAACACATGATATTCTCCGTATATTCTCCCATATATATGCGTAACATTCTGAGAATATACTGAGGATATCGTAAGCAATATATAATGGGCTACGAACATTTTGTATATTCTGAGGATATTCTGAGGATATCGCACACAGAATATCACATTTTGCATTCATATCGTAGATTCTGCATATATTTTGGAATTCATCCCGAATATCCCGAATATATATGTAATATTCTAGGGATATTCTGAGGATATCGCACACAGATTATGTGAATTACGTCCAAAATGTAAATATAACGTCATAAATCACGTTTAATATTTTGTAGAAATGTGAATTGTGTAATAAATATGTATAAATAATTATGTTTCTTACATTTCGGACCAAATTTAATTTATTTATTAAATGTATGTAAAAAAACTTTTTTACATGCGATTACTCTAGCTCAGGGGGTCGATCATGTAATTTCACGTGAAACTTTTCATTTATCTTTCAGTCAACTTTACATTCGAAACAAAGTTGGAAAGCACAGTATATACTTTATTTACTATTATTAAAATAGTGTAGTTTATTTGCTTACCGCTATGCGGCGCATTATTCATTTTCTATACCCGTAGTTCGAGTTCTTGTCATGAGCGTATATAAAGCCTGCAAAATGCGGTTAATAACATTTTTCTATCAGTTTAATTTCTAATACCATTCCCGTACAAGGGAATTCAGATATTGAACTGATTTTTGGAAAATCGGACAGATAAATGTCCGATTTTCACTTATTCGGACAATTTCTGTCCGAATAAGTGAAAATATTTTGTTATATATGTATATGCATGATATATCTGTAATATACTGGAGATATACCGTTAACATTCTACAGATAATCCTTGGTATATACCATAAGATCTTCTCAGTATATACTAGGAACTAAAATAGAAGGACATTAGAGCATTCTTAGTACATATTCAGTACATCATAGTACGTATCTCGAATGCTCTGAGAATATACTTTTACGATGTCCTCCGAACATTCTCAGTATCTACATGTGCTGTTAGGGACCGTACTTCCTTTTAATGGGAAATTCCTGAGGTTATTTGGAGACGATTTTTCTTCAACGACATTTCGAGGCACCAATAATTTTCGAGTTATAAGTGATTATAAATGAAGGGCTTTTTGCAAACAAAGCTTTATGGAATTAAAATATTAACAAAACTACCCACATAACATCGAAGTCTTGTAGATATCTAAAAGATGTCTCATTAAAGAAATCTTTACGACATTTCTAAAAGATGTCTTCTAGATATCTTTTAGATGTCTAAAAAGATTTTGATGAAGATGTCTTTGTAGACTTTCTAAAAGATATCTATAAACGTTCGAAAAGACATCTTAAAAGATATCTTGAACATGTTTGTAATAGACATATTAAAGATATCTGAATAATTTCTCTTAAAAGATATCTTGAAGATCATTTTTAAAAGATATCTATTATCCCAGACAGCATATGTAGATTCTGAGAATGTTTGGAGAATATCGCAAAAGTATATTGCGTATGTTCTCAGAACATTCGATATACGTACTACGATATACTGAGTACATACTACGAACGTTCCTATGTCCCACTTAATTTAATTCGTAGTATATACTGTGAATATCCTGTAGTACATTCGTAGAATGTCGCCAGTATGTTACCGGTATATTATACAGCCAGGCGCGCGCGCGCTCTCACACGCATACACATACATACATATATATTGATTAGGTTAGGTTCGGTTAGGTTAATTTGCACATTATTTACGTTTTATAAATATAATTTATTTATTTTTTGTACATGTGTGAAATGTTTTAACTATAATATAATACAATATTTTAACTATAATATAAATATATAATATAAATGTTTTATAACTATAATAAACTACAATATATAGATATATAAATTATAACTATCATGTTTTATACAATATTATGTTATTATAATGTTATTATTATGTGCTTATTATATTTTGTTTTAACAATATTTTATATTATATAACTCAATGGCCCTGCGCACACAATAGAGAAGATATTAGGAATAGTAATAAATATTAAATATTAGGAATTTTATTTCAAAACAAGGAAACAAAATGGACTAACGCACAATGTATTGAGAATTAAGAATAAGGAATAAAATAGATTGTGCGTTAGTCCATTTCATTTTCTTGTTTTGAAATAAAATAATTCCTAATATTTAATATGTATTCCTATTCCTAATATTTTCTCTATTGTACGCGCAGGGCCTAATATTTAACAATATTAAAATATTTTATATATTCCTTTACGCATCATTGTGTCGTCACTAGGTAGTCCGGTATACAATGTCGCCAAATATGTTCATGGTATTTTACATCAGTCCATTTCACAACCTAAATCTCATGTTAAAGATGGCTGGTCATTCACGTCCAATTTAAAAGACAAAATTATTAATGACGATGAAATTTTAATTTCACTCGATGTCACTGCATTATTTACCAATATCCCTAAAGAATTGGTGTTGAGCGCTATTGATAAACGGTGGAATGACATCTCCCCTAACACCGATTTTAGTCTGCCTCAATTTTTATACGCAGTTGAATTTATCTTGGATTGGACCAGTTTTTCGTTTAATGGACAGTTCTATGAGCAGATTTTCGGCAGCCCAATGGGTTCTCCTCTTTCACCTATCTTAGCTGATATTGTGATGGATGACTTGGAGACTCATTGCTTATCTCAATTAAGTTTTAATGTTCGGACTTACTATAGATATGTGGACGATATTTTTGCCATAATCTCGAGTACGAAAATTCAGGAAATTACTGAGACATTTAATAACTATCACCAGCGTTTAAGTTTCACCTATGAGGTCGCAGTAAATGGATGTATAAATTTTTTAGATACAACGATCATACGTTCTAATGGGAAACTTTCAACTAATTGGTATAGAAAAAACACTTGCTCTAATAGATATATTAATTTTTATTCTAATCATCCATTTAAATATAAAATGAACACTATTTTTAATCTCGTTGACCATGCGGTTTTATTATCTGATGATCAATTCCATGATAGCAACATTAAAATAGTGAAACAAATATTGTTTAATAATTGTTTCCCAGAACATATTATTGATCGTTTTATTAATAAGAGATTTCATTTTTTAAAGAACCGCTCCGTCAATAACCTGAACATAGATAATGATATGATTAATAACACCTCCTTCATCTCATTACCATATGTAGAAAGCTTAGGCAATATTGATAGAATTTTTAAAAACATTGGGTTTAACGTTGTACATAACATACCAAAAAAACTAAATAATGTAATTACACTTGGGAAGGACAGATTGCCCACCGATAACAAGACCGAGATAGTTTACCAAATTAACTGTAAAAATTGTAAGTCTTCATACATTGGACAAACGAAGAGACATTTGACGACTCGGGTTAAAGAACACTTTAAGAATATTAAAATGCATTCCAGCAATCTTTCGGTCATCAGTAAACATAAAATTGAATTTAATCATGACTTTGACTGGGTAAATCCCAAGATCTTACATAATGAAAAACATGTCAGAAAAAGAGAGATTGCTGAAATGTTCTTCATCAAGAAAAACAATAACACTTTAAATTTACAAAAGGACACAGACAATTTAAATAACATATATGACTTCATAATAAAGGTTGTTTAGTCCTCTCAGTTCGTCTAATGTGTTTGACGTGTTGGTCTATCTGACACAATGAATTTTCTATCTTTTGACATCTATAAAGTGTAATTATATATCGCAAGTACATATCTATTTTTCATTATCTTATCTTTATCATTTGTTACTACTATTTGCAATATTAATTGTTCTTCGTTCTTTTTCATATGATTTATAGATCACTTGATAAGGACCTAAAACTAAGGTCGAAACGTTGTGATGTGCACTTAACAATAAATTGAATTTGCCAGTACGGTCGAGAGAATTGTGTTCATTATTTTTTATATATTATATAATTATCCTTTAAAATTAATATACTTGACGATTGTGTAGGAAAATGTTCAATAATAGGTCTGTTCTTTAACTGAACTGGCTGCACTAATTCAGGTTTATCTTTTTTACTCCACATTGGAAGAAAAAAGATAAACTCTGAACTAGTGCAGCCAGTTCAGCCTAATTCAGCTATAAAGAACAGACCTATATTGTTCTCAAAAAACGTTGCACGGTTGTTATTCGAAGTTGTACTCGCACAGCAATATCTGAATGCCAGTCTTGATGCAGAAGCCACGCAGCAGCGAAATCTTTTACAAATGGAAGTGCTCTATTGTGGTGTCCAGGGACTCCGGACTCGGCGATTCCCAATCATAATAGGTCTTCAAATCATCTTTAATTTGCTGCCACAATGATTTAGATGTCCATCGACGCCCACTCTATCTCTGACTGCGGAATTGTTTCTACTCTTGCGTTTGTTGCGATGTATCGCAATAAAATTACATTAATTAATTCAATGATATAGTAAATATCTCTTCTACAATAATTGTTTACTTTTAACTCTTTATCGTTAACTTGTAAATAATAAAATCAGCTGCAAATTCTGCGAATCCTTGCGCATAATCAAAGCGCGCGCGCGGACGATAATGCGCGCCAATTACAAAGAGTGAATCGATGTCGAGTCACTCTCGCCCGTGATATTAGTGCAATTTCGTACAATAATACTTCTAAAAGCATCAAGATTTAATATATATATATATATAAAATTGTGTATAATAAATAATGTCATATTTTTATAGATGATATGTATATACACACACACACACACACACACACACACACACACACACACACATGCAATACGTAACAGAATAGACACAGTACATTTATAGTTTTGATTATTGTACTTACTCTATGCTTTGTGTCCCACTAGCTAGGTGCGCAGAGAGCAGATCTTTATTTTTATGTAAAAAGAAGCAGTTCACTTTCCATCCAAATGTCACCAACATTAACACTTTGCTGCAACAGAAGCCCAAAAACAACAAAGCAGTAATTGTCTAAAATTAACATTAATATATACATTACATTTCAAATCATTCGAATAAAAGTCGGGCTTTAACTTATACCCGAAATCAATTGTTCCGTTATTTTCCCTATGTCTAGCGATCTCTCTTATAAGGTGCTTTCCATTTATATGCACTTGTGTCGACTTACGTTAACTCAAGTGAACTCAAGTTAACCTCAATACGATAAATGGAAAGCCACGCTTGATCACGCTTGACTCACCATCTAAGCAGAGTCACTCGAAGTTGACTTGTGTCATCGACAAAAAGCGACACAAATGTAATGGAAAGCAGAAATGATACTAGGAGTCAGGTTGTGTCAACTTGTGTCACTAAATGGAAAGCACCCATATTAGTTCGACTTAGCTGTGTCTGCTGTGAAAATCTCTCCTCCAGCCGGTGAAACTCGTCGTCCCGTTGGCGTAATAACGCTTCGAATTCGGCTCGCTGTCGCCGCCCTTCCTCCTGCAGCTGCTGGATTTCGCGGATCACTGCATGGAGAGTTACAGTCTCTGCTGTCGATTGCCATATTCCACTGTTAGGTGTGTGCGCAGAGAGCAGATTTGTTCTTATCTGCAGAATACAGATATTAAAGGTTGGTGCGAGTCTTCTTTTGTGGCAACGCTGCAATATAACAAGAATCTCACATAAGGATAATACTTCTAAAAGATTGAGCATCAAGATTTAATATGTATATATATTAAGTTGTATAATAAATGTCATATTTTTATAGATATGATATATACGCAATACGCAAGAGAAGTTTCTTTTGTGGTAATGCAACATAACAAGAGTTTTATAATAATTATTTAAGAATAAATATTTTTTATCTACATATCAAATATAATTTCACGATAAAATAGACAAGTTTAAAATATCCGATTTTGAGGTTAATTTGCAATAATAACGCATTTTATCGTAAACTATTAAGTATGAATAAAAAATATGACAAATATCTTTTATGCGGAAATATCTTTTGTTTTATATATTTTAAAAGAAATAAAAAGGATTACCTGCGATTAATCACATCTACGAAAAAATCACGTATTACTCGTCACCAGTCACTAGTCACTAACAAGCACAACTTGTGCTGCACATGTAGGTTTTCTTCTTATAGCAATGATGGCTAACCATGTAGCACTACTGTTTGGCCCACTCCAAACAGTGTATCAAATGAACAGGGTACAAAACCACGTAAAGATGTAATAGGCAAAGGAATACTTCTATTCTATTATTTTTATTGGCACCGTGTGAATAATTTTCACACTCTAGGCCATCTAAAAAAGGAATACTTTATTGCACGTCAATCCGTTACAAAGACTCCATGCTGTCTGTCTTTCCGCCTGCCGCGGTCGCGGGGCTGGCCAGAACTACTCGAGAGAGAAATAGAGATATATTCCCTACACACTCCCCCCCCCGAGTGACAACGACATACATATTTTAAATATGAATATATAAACGAAAATTAAAATTAAGCGCATATGTCTACACACTGAGGTTCAGTGTTATCACATGAGATTGACCAGAATGGTTTAAATTTTAATACATGTGTACGTTTTTGCGCGTGGTTTGAATAAACTTACAACTATTAATATGAACTATATATGGTATAAAAATATAATTAACGCCTTACGAACTAAGTCATGCTTGACTTGGGCGATTTCATTTAATTGTAGGTTCAAAAGTGACTTTTTTGCGCGAATAAGTTTTGAGCGCAGGCGGATCTGGGATTATATTTTCGCCGGGAGCAGGGGGATCAGCGAGGTCGTTCGAGACGAAGTACGCTGGTTTTAATAGGTCGACGGATACACTCTTTGAGTTTCCGTTGATATCTATGTTAAAAACACCGAGACGCGTTGTAGTACTTTGTGCGGGCCGGTATAAGGTCGCTCTAAGGCTTTCTTAGCCATGTTACGTAGAAACACGTGGGTGCAATTGTGCAAATCTTTAAAGTAGAAGACACGTTTTTTATGTTTGTGCGCGACGGGAACAGGCCGTACCTGACGCATATATTCGCGAAATTCTTCGAGGAAGTAATTGGGATCCGGTTTGCAATCATCGGGGAGGAAAAATTCGCTGGGAAGTCGTAACGTTGTTCCGAACATAAATTCGGCGGGTGACGCGTTTGTGTCGGCTCGCACATGTGACCGGAGTCCTAATAGAATGGTGGACAAGGTACGGGTCCAACGCACATCGGCATGGCACATAATGGCAGCCTTAAGCACCCGGTGCCAACGTTCGATCATGCCGTTTGACGCCGGATGGTAAGAAGTCGTGCGAATTCGCTCGCAGCCGATCAGTGAGAGTAACGCGGCGAACAGGCGAGATTCAAATTGGGGGCCCTAGTCTGTAAGTAATCGGGGGGTCCCGTAACGAGAAATCCATGTATCATAAAAGGCTCTTGCGATGGTTTGCGCGGAGATGTCTTTAAGTGGTGTTGCCTCGGTCCAACGTGAGAACCTATCGATCATGGTGAGGCAGTACGAATAACCCTCAGAAGGAGGTAACGGGCCAACAATATCTATATGTACCTGATCAAACCGCCCATCGGGAGCTACAAAATGCTCAGGGGTTAGTTTTACATGGCGAGAGACCTTAGCTTGTTGGCATTCAATACAGTTTTTACACCATTTGGCAATATCGCGGTGCATATCGGGCCAGACGTAGCGCTGTCGGATAGTGCGGTCTGTGATTTTACCGCTGGGGTGGGCCGGATTGTGAAACATGAAAGATTCTGTCGCGAAGACTAGCGGGTACGTATGGCCTAATAGCTTCACCCGAGATTTCACAATAAATCGTTGTATGTTCCGGGCCCCATTGAATCTTTTTTAATTTTAAAGGGTGATCAGGGGTGTCGCATATCAGTTTGATCTCGTCGTTCTTTTGCTGTTCCGCGAGCTCGCCGAGACTGAACTCGATAGGTAATCGGAGAGAATCGATTCGAGAAAGCGAGTCGGCGACGACATTTAGAGCGCCCGTAATATATTCGATGCGTGTCGTGAATTGGGCAATAAATGACAATTGGCACAGTTGGCGCGGGGACGCTTTTTCAGATCGTTGAATAAATGCATATATAAGCGGTTTGTGATCGGTTAGTATTTTAAACTCGCGTCCTTCTATGAAATGGCGAAAGTATTTAATGGATTCGAAAATCGCCGTGAGTTCGCGGTCGTAAGCACTATACCGCGTTTGTGAGGGGGAGAATTTTCGTGAAAAGAAAGCTAAGGGCTCCCAAGTGTCCCGCTCCCCCTGCTCAAGAACGGCCCCCATAGCGAGGTCGGAGGCGTCCGACACGATCCGAAGCTTTGCGCCAATATGGGGGTGAACCAGCATTGCGGCGTCAGCAAGGCCGCTTTTAGTTTTCTCAAATGCTTCGATCAGTTCATTAGACCACGTGATTATGCGCTTGTCGTCCTTGTGCGAGTCGACGAGCAATGAATTCAAAGGTACTTATGCACGCGCTGCGTGAGGGACACTGCGACGGTAAAAGTTTACCATACCGAGGAATCGACGTAAATCGGAAATGGTTTTTGGTCTGGGAAAATCGGAAATTGACTTGACTCTACTGGAGGTGGGACGAATTCCCTTACCGTTTACTATATATCCGAGAAATTCTAGCTCGGGTACGCCGAGTACGCATTTCGCGACATTGAGGCGGAGGTGAAATTCTTTGAGCCTCTGAAATACAACGCGTAAATGTTCGATGTGCTCGTCTAAAGACGAGGATGCGACTAGGATGTCGTCAATATAAATGAAAACGAACTCCAGGTCGCCTAAGGCACGGTTAATATAGCGCTGAAAGGATTGACTAGCGTTTCGCAGGCCGAAAGTCATAAAAAGATATTCAAATAGCCCGAAGGGGGTTATGACAGCCGTTTTCTCAATGTCCTCGGGGGCCATTGGTATTTGATTATAAGCTTTATGCAGGTCTAACGAAGAGAAGACCGTCTTGCCATACATTATTAACGGAGCAATCATGCAGGTGTGGGGTGGGGTATTTATCGGGAATCGTGATCGCGTTTAAGCGGCGATAGTCACCGCAGACTCGCCAAGTACCGTCTTTCTTTAGGACTAAGTGGATGGGGCTAGCCCATGGACTGCGGAAGGGGCGACAAATGCCCGCCTCGACTAAAGCCCTGAACTCGGCCTTAGCGGCTTTAAGTTTATCAGGAGCGAGGCGCCTAGCCCGCTCGGCAACCGGGGGACCGGTAGTCATAATATGGTGAAACACGTCGCGGTCCGCGGGTGGAGTGAGGGGGAGAGCTCCCGTTATTTGTGGAAATTCGGCGAGGATTTTGAAAAATTTAGAGCAAGGATCAACCGCGTTAATCGAATAAATTGGAGCTGGTTTTCTAATCGCGCGGGAATATAATTTGATAGTATTATCTACGAGACGTTGTTGTTTCAAATCTACCAATAATCCATAATACGCAAGCAAATCAGCGCCGATAATAGCATAAGGAACCGCGGCAATGCAAAAGTTCCATCGAATTTGTCGTCTCACTCCGAGGTCGAGTTCGCGAAATGATTCTCCGAAAGTGTCGATACGCGTATTGTTCGCAGCGAAGAGTTTTAATTCCGAGGGCTTCCCCTTGATCCCACTATCGGCAGGTACCAAGGAGATATCAGCGCCTGTGTCCACAAGGAACATTTGGCCACTGATACGATCGCGAACATGGAGACGGTTAGAAATTTGCTGACCTTTTCCGACCGTCTCTAAACGAAAAGGCTGGTCTAGTTTTTTTTTGTTTTTTCCAAGTTTCGTACATCGCGCACCATTTTCGGAATGAGGTCGGATTATTGGGATACTTGGTGTGAGCCGCGCAGAGCGAAGACGTACCCCCACGATTTGGCGAGTTAGACAATCTGCGCCTGCGAGAATTGGATTGAGAACGCGAGTGCGAGTTCCATTTCTTTTCCAATTTTTCGATTTTTTTATTTAATGTAGTCATGCTGGTGATTAATTGCTGTAGCTCGGTCTTTTCGGGCGGGGGCATGTTTATTTTTGACACGGCCAACGCATTCAAATCGGTGCCGAGCGCACTATCCGCCATACGATCGGCGGCCTCCGCGAGACGGTTGAGGTCGGTAACTCCCGTCGCGACGAGAATTGCGCGGTGCTCACGGGGTAGCTGATCTAAAAAAATAGATTTAATTACATTATTTTCGACATTTCCGTCATTAAGACCGCGTAATCGGCTAAGAATTAAAGAGGGCTTCCCATTAGTCCCGACCTGTCCTCTTAAAAGTTTCCGTAATTTCGCTTCGTCCGAAGGCGCATATGTCGCGATAATTCGGGTTTTAATTTGTTCATAAATATCTGCTGGAGCAGGGTCCGCGGTAATAATGTCTGTCACGCAACCCAACACCTCGACATCGAGCGCGGCAAGAACAGTATCGGCCTTGGTATGCTCCGCCGCAATTCGGGAATTTCTCATAGAAACCTCGGCCTGAATAAACCATAGCGCTGGGTTGACTTGGGAAAATGGGGGAAGCTTGGGAACCCTATAGTGATCTATATGGGGAAACGTTTGAGTATTGTTACCGGCCGCACCCGGGGCTATCACAGCCTGAGCCAACAATTGGGCTTGTAACTCGGCGAGCTGTGTCTCCGCGGATTCCGCGCGGGCTTGAGCTGCGGCAAGGGCCTCGTCAGACATTATTTGAGATTAACCTAACTTAAATGTCTCTATTAATGCCGTCTTGTATACGACTAACACACAGGATCCAAAGCACCGGTGACGATGAGACCCAAGGCGCCGGTGACGTTGGCTTCACGCATTTAATATATCGGCGGCAACCGGATTCAAGGCGCCGATGTCGTAGGCTTCGCGCACACGCAGTAGTAGATGTAGTGTATGCACCGGGATTAGCGGCAGCAGGAAGGCACGCCGGTACTATGCACACAATATCGATGGAGAGGCGGTAGCGCCGCGTGTAGCACCTCGGGCGTCGACAGGGGTGAGGCAATGGAAAGACCTCGCGCCCGTGTATTCGTCCCGTGAAGGTTTGGCAAGATGGCCGCCTGAATATCGTTTTTTATTGCTGCGCAAATTGGTTCAGCGCAGCGTGAACAGTTCGTGACCAAAGGCGAGAGTACACAAATGTCTCTGGCTGCGACACATAAGTCGATCTGCAGCGGTTTGTCCTTTGCGGAACGCACAGTCGCACAGGAAGTGTTGCCTGACTTATGGACGGGCAACGTGTCGTGCTCAAATTATCTCACGAAGGCTGCGTGATTCTAGTTCGGGGTCATCAATGTAGGTTTTCTTCTTATAGCAATGATGGCTAACCATGTAGCACTATTGTTTGGCCCACTCCAAACAGTGTATCAAATGAACAAAACCACGTAAAGATGTAATAGGCAAAGGAATACTTTATTGCACGTCAGTCCGTTACAAAGACTCCATGCTGTCTGTCTTTCCGCCTGCCGCGCTCGCGGGGCTGGCCAGAACTACTCGAGAGAGAGATAGACATATATTCCCTACACACAAGGAAGAGACAGCGCCGACAATCGGCAGTATCGGAAATTACGTATCCAAATTACATATCCTCTGCGTACTCAAAACTATATTCTGAGAATATACGAGAATATACGAGAAATAATATACTGTAAGAGATATTAAAAGTATATCCTGAGAATATACGAGAAATAATATACTACAAGAGATGTTATAAGAATGTTCTGAGTATATTACATATATTACGTATATTCATAGTATGAGTGTAGAATATTCGAATGATATCATGTGCTGTTAGGGTATTAACAATAAATATAATTTTGTTACATAACAGCATAAAAAAACTTTTATACACAAAACTAGCTTTTATAAACACAGAATTTTCTTCGAATTTGATAAAAGTTAACCCTTTGTCACTTGATTTTCTCAAATTAAGATTAGAAGTATAATTTCAGTATTTATAATTTAATTTTAAGAGAATTGTTAATTACTTTAATATTAAATAGGTTATTTTAATATTTAATAGATTATTTTAATATTTATAATAGGTTATAGTTACTTGTTATTACTATTTACAAAATTAAATCTGCCGCCATTACTCAACTTAACTGGTTCTTGCACTGCCTGTTCTTCCTCGAGACTCAGTGCAACTAGTACAGTGAACTGTTGCACTAAATTTCGTTGCACTGCAATGAAGAACGGGTCAGTGCTATGTTGTACTGCAATGGGTACTTTCCATTTAGTGACACAAGTTGACACAACCTGACTTCTAGTATCATTTCTGCTTTCCATTATATTTGTGTCGCTTTTTGTCGATGACACAAGTCGACTTCGAATGACTCTGCTTAGATGGTGAGTCAAGCGTGATCAAGCGTGGCTTTCCATTTATCGTATTGAGGTTACTAACTTGAGTTCACTTGAGTTAACGTAAGTCGACACAAGTGCATGTAAATGGAAAGCACCCATTAAAGAACGCTTTGGTGTCACTAGTGTACACTAGTGCAGAAAGTTCAGCTATAAAGAACAAACCTTTGTGTAACACAGTGTACGACTCGGTGCTTTCCAACTACGACACAAGTCGACGCAATCGTACAGAGCTAAAATGCTGATAGACATGGTACGACCATAGTATAACTAGTATGTTCACTCTCTGTCGGCACTTTGATCTTTTTGTCGTCGATCACGTGGTATTCCGCCATGTTTTTGGACAGTTTTTGGACCAATAACCTCTCCGATTTTATACTACCACACATACAACAATTGTCTGATTGGTCCCTCCCCCCCCCCCCCAAATGGCGATGCGCAGAAGGGTCGACGCGAACCCGAAAAAAGCTCGGAGTGAACATCTAGTTATACTATGGTACGACTGTGTCATCGTTTTGTGTCCTTCCTCCCTCCATGGATACCAACATTTTTACATTTGGTACCACTTTCATTTTTACGGAGTGGTATTTCAGTAAGAGAGGTAAACTATTAAAAAAACTTTAAAAAAACTTATAAAAGACTTAGACCCTGCGCACAATAGAAAAAATATTAGGAATAGGAATAAATATTAAATATTAAATATTAGAAATAGGAATTAGATATTATTTTATTTCAAAATAAGGAAATGAAGTGGACTAACGCACAATGCATTGAAAATTAGGAATAAGGAATAAAAAATGACGGAATATTAAATATTAAATACAACTTATGGCGGCCGATCATAATGAATACATGAAATCTAAATGTTAAACATGTGAATAATATAGAGAATATAAATATTATCTTAATTAATATTAATTAAGATAATTAATATTATCGTAATTAATATTATCTTAATATTATTATTATAAATATATCAGTGGAGAACGGTATGAGCATGAATATAAATAAAGAAAATATAATTTAATTTTTACAAAATACATTAGTTGACAAAAAAACAGAACATTCTCAAGAGAAAATTTAAAAAAAATTATTTAATTCTGAACGTCTAAAAAGTATTTTCTAAATATATTTTGTAGAAACTATTGTAATACAAAATTTTTAAAAATTTGAATAAAAACCTTAGCGTCATTAATAAAGGCTGTTTTGGAGTTAAAGGTTTTTCTAAAACTTTTTTATTAAAAATGAAAAAATTTTTTCTAAAAGATTATTATATATTTCTGATATCATTCTATAGCGAGAAAAGAGATCTGCATCATTTTTTTTCAAGCTCTTTCACAAAAGTTGAAAAGTCTTCTAGATCTATCTCTTTGTAAATTGATAGGACAAATCCACCAACATCTATTTCTCTAAAGTTCGTTTTTTTTCTTTAATATAAGTATAATTCCCATTAATTGAAAAACTAAACCCAAGGAGAACAAAAAGTCAAGATGATGTTATTGTGACGTCAAGATGACGGGAAAATATCAGAGTTTGATCACTAAACTATCATGACTACAAAATGATTGTATAGTGACTCGTCATAAAATCATTATATCACGATATTTTGACTTTCAGGATTTTAATTCGCATATTTTCGAAAACATAATTTTTTCTGCGAGAAGATTGCCTGGCACTTATTGATTGAAATCATATATATATATAATTATATTTATTTCACTTTATTTATTGAAAATTTTAGTTTTATGACGTCACAAAATCGTCCTTGCCAGGAACCATAATGACGTCATCATGACTTATAGAACTGACTTTTGAAAGATGTCATTTTGACATCATTTTGACTTATGTGTTCTCCTTGGGAAACATGATAATAAAAAATGTTACTCTGAGATTAGAAATTTCCTTATACTGTACTGAGTTAACAATCTCTGCCGAAAACGTCCGATTAAAACGGATTCAAACATAATCCGTTTTAATCAGTTTTAATCGGTTTTAATCGGCTCAATCCGCGCCCGGATTAAAAAGTAATCAGTTTTAATTCCGAACGAATTATAATCGATTTTAATATCGCTTTCGTGGATTATTTCCAATCCGAAATCATTACATTCTAATATTCTAATCCATATTGTTGTCGATCCAAATAAACACGAATAATTGGATGGATATATAATCCAAAATAATCCGCCTAAATCGTAAATTTGTCTCAAATTAGGAGTTAATATCTAAATAAACAATAACCACTTAAGAATTAACGCTCAAATTGTATTTCTTTTGTAAGTTATGCAGTTGAAAAAGAAATAAAAATTTGATTTTAAATAGCTTGATTGTGACTCACATGATAACGGCAAATCCGACTCACACTACATAAAATCGACTTATTTTTCATCTGCGAAATGATGGAATTTTTTATTAAAAGGGATTATTTTTGCCTATGGATTGACTATGGTAAGTTCCAATTCAATTGCATTAAAACAGATTTAATTGTCTATCGCGATGTAATCCGCAAAATTGTGGAATTTCGAATAGCAACGGATTACTTTTGTAGTTTATTCGCTTACTGCTATGCGGCGCATTATTCACTTTCTATACCCGTATTTGAGTTCTTGTCATGAGCGTATATAAAGCCTGCAAAATGCGGGTAATAACATATGTAATTATTTCTATCAGTTTAATTTCTGATACGATTCCCGTACAGCGAAATTCAGATATTGAACTGATTTTTGGAAAATTGGACGGATAAATGTCCGGTTTTCACTTATTCGGACAATTTCTGTCTGAATAAGTGAAAATATTTCGTTATTACCTACTTAAGATATGAAGTAGAAACTTATCTGGCCAGATATAAATCATATTTCAATTTTTATGTTTTGTATTCACAAATTATTTTATTATATACGAGATTATGTGTGATTATATACGATTATAAATAATTATATATAATCATATATAATTATATATAATCATATATATTTTGTAAGGAATTTGGGAAGCCACCGTTCGTGCGGCCCTGATATCCCCCTCCTTAACGCACCATGTGTGCGGGAGAATTCGCGGGGACTCGAGAGAGCCGGCGCTATCGCGACAGCAGAGCGTTTAGGAGACACACACGAGACAGTCGATTAAATACGTTTACTTGATTTCGTTAGAACCGGATTAACGGTTGCTACCGATTTATACATCGGTTCGGTGGTGTATAACCACATTAGTGTATCGGCCTTACGCACGTTCGTTTCTCATTTCTTACTCTATCCTGAATATTTCCTTACTATATTATATATGTACAAATATATATCATCTTACTCTATACAGTCGTGCTAAAGATTATGTTTCTCACATCTTACTCTATCCTGACAATTTCCTTACAATTTGTATATATTTATATATGAGCATATTTCATATATATTTATATATATTGCCTTATATATGTTTATATATGGGCCATTTTTTCCTGGGTTATGAAATGGTATAATTTTGGATTGAGGTAAATGTATACCAACATTAATCCGCCTGAAGCGTATTAAATTGGATTTGACTATTTTCAATCGGTTTTAATATTGTATTTTCGGTGCAGAAATCCCGATCGATTCCTTTTTTTTAAATCCGTTTTAATCGAACATTTTCGGCAGGGATGTCTAAATCCATATTGTTTAAACTTATAAGCTAAAATATAAATATTTTTGGTTATGTTAATGCTGCAGAACACAATTCCTATATTTATATTTTTTTCTTTTTCATTGTGTGTTACATTTAATCTCTATTCCTAATTCCTATTTCTAATATTTAATATTTATTCCTATTCCTAATATTTTCTTTATTGTGCGCAAGGCCTTGAAACTTTCTTCTATTGGTTTAATTAACCCGTAGTAACCACAAGTGGTCAATTCTAGCCGGCCATCAACTGCTGAATATGATGGAATGGGTTGGATTAAGTACTTGAGGACTTGATCCTAAAACGCAAAAATAGGGTCCAGACAAAGAACACGCGGGTTAACGCGTTATACTTTTACTTGTCACTTGGTTATCTTCTCGACATTGCCCGGGGTACACCGGCAGAGCATAGGATGGAAGGCTGCCTCTGCGCACTAGGAGGTGAACTAGCTCCTTGAAACTTTGAAAAAGCTATGTAAAGTGACTGCCCTGCACTCTGGTGGTGAAATAAAAAAGCTAAGTAGCGTTCCAACTACAAGTCGACACTGTGTAAGGCTGATGGCAGAGAATGCGACGTAAGCGCTTACGTCTGACGTAGACGTGGACGTAAAGTAAGGCAGAGAAAAACGTAATACGTAACCGTAACCACACAATAGTCTTTTAAGCCCATTCTACATTAGTCGCAGTCGTAAGAATCGTAAGAAATTGACGAATCATAGTCTATTACTTTTCGATCGCAAGGAGAATAATAGACTGTGATTCGTCAATTTCTTACGATTCTTACGACTGCGACTAATGTAGAATGGGCTTTAAGACTTACGTTTTACGTTTTTCTCTGCCTTACTTTACGTCCACGTCTACGTCGCGTTCTCTGCCATCAGCCTAACACTGGTCTAGTTTCCACCGAAGTCTTCAATCCGATTCTGCTTCGGTGCGCATCGAATTTAACGTACTGTTTCCACTGGAAGTATAGTAGAAGCGAGAAAGATTGATATTTCAGTGGAGCCGACTTAACTTTTGCTTATTGAATGTAAACAAACATAATCTTTGAACAATACATACAGTACACACACAATTAGTTGAGTAAAAAGAAAATGGATATGAAAATAATTTTGTTGAATTATCAGTTAAACGTATCACATAAATTAATCATTGCACTTTAGCAAGTAACTGTTATGAATAATGAAAAGAGGTTGGCACTATCTACTTTCAACTGTTTCCACCGACTAAATTTTGTGTCAATTCGCTGCCACTCCGATAAAGCTTACAGATCAAAGCGGGAGTGAAATGAGCGCAGTCAGTCGCATTTCCATTGACTTAAATTTGGTTCTACGCCGCACTAGGTGCGAATTAACGCTTCGGTGGAAACTAGACCACTGTGTCACACAGTGTATGACCGTGTTTTGTTGCTGAAAAGCACCCGAAGTATGTGAGACTTGAGGGGTCCATTGTCTTTCGTCTTGTCTCGTTCTTATTAGGCTGCCTTCCCATGCGGCGTAAGATGCGTACGCGTAACTACGCCAAACTGCGTCAGCCAATCAAATCATCTCAGCTATCATACGCAAATCCGCCTAGTTATTTTACGCTATTGCGATACGCTAAAGTCAATTTTTCGCGCAAATCGGTGATGCATGTGTATTAGTGAGTGTGTGTATTTGCGGATGAAAAATTAGATGCAACGACTCCAAGCTTCAAAAGCTAATTCATGTATATGATGTATCTGCTCGATTATTAGTAGTTCAATACTTTTTATTCGACAGTATATTACACAGGTCTACAAGGTTTTGTTGTTGGGCAGCTGGGGGTCGTTTCTCAAGTAATTTTCTGCGTAGAATCCGAATCCGAGGTCAGAATTGGCCCATCACGTCAGGATTTTGAGATATTTGAGGTTATATACTCGAAAAATGGCTTTTTGGGCTACTTTTGAGGTTATGTACAGGACGCACAAAATTTTTTAGCAGACGTGATGGGCCAATTCTGACCTCGGATTCGGATTCTACGCAGAAAATTACTTCGGAAATGACCCCCAGCTGCACAACAACAATCATGATCCCATTTTTTGTAGACCTGTGTTATCGGTGATTAACAATAGGACGATGTTATTTACTGCGATCTTAACCTCACCGAGTGCATATGGCTACACACATTACGCTTCACACATTCTTACATGCAAAGTACCTGATTCACATGACGCGTATTTAGCAATACGCCTAAATAATAACACATCGAGAATCCATTTAGTATTTCTGCTCTATTGTACAATAGAAGGTTTGATCTGTTATTGGTTAAGCTTGTTACGCTTTACACGAAATTTAACGAAATACGCTCCATGTGAATGTAGACTTTTTAAATGGCGTAAGTTCTGGCATATTACTAGAATACGTAGGTTAAAGCCTTCACATATAAAAAAACTTAAGCAGTAAGAGAATCAACGTGTTTAATTTGCTACTGCTTACAGTTATGGCCTTACGTTTCGACTGTGATTGGTTGATTCGCTTACTGCTTAAGTCTTACTGCTTAAGTTTTTTTATGTGTGATGGCCTTTACGCGGCAGTGGCGCGTACGCTGCCCGTCATTAATTCGTTCCATCTCCCTAGCAAATTTCTATAGGATATGTGACATATCCTATAGAAATTTGCTAGGGATATGGAACGAATTAATGACGGGCAGTGTACACATCTTACGCCGCATGGGGAGGTAGCCTTAAGGCCCTTGCACAATGCCAGGCGATAGCGATAGGAACAAGGGAATAGCGATAGAATAGAAATAGTGATAGAAATTATCGTCTCCGTTGCACAATGGCGCGACAGGAATAAAAGCCAACCAATCAGAAATTGTGTGGTCTGCCCTTCCATCTTCCATGTTTCAGATATAAATATAGCACATAACTTGTGTCAAGTGTTTAAATTCATCCTTTGTATCTTTTCAGTTAATGAGTTTATCACAGTTTGTTAAAATATAACCTAAACCTAAACATATGGTAGACTCGAAACATTCAAAACTGAAAACGCACGTCTCGGCAAAATCTGAGCGCTATGATTGATAGGCTACAAAGCAAGATACAGAATTCCAACTCGTCGGAAATTTTGTCGCTGTTGCCTGTTCCGTGTTCCATTCTGCATTGGCACATGCATTCTCTAGTGTTGGTATTCTCTGTTGTACTTTCTATTGCTATGCTATCGCTATCGCTATTGCCTATCGCTATCGCTATTGCCTAGCATTGTGTAAGGGCCATTAACGTTCACGGACCACCAAACGTTTCCCACGAAGAGAATGTCAGTGTTGCCAGGTCTATCAAAATTTTGTCACCAGATCTACGATCATTTTGTCACCAGATTTAAAGAGAAAATTACCAGAATATTTGGCTCTTAGGGCCAATTTCACCAACGTGGGTTAACTTTAACCAGAGAGAAGCCTGAGAGACGTCATGGCCCGGTTTTAGGTGATCCCTAAAAGCGATACGCCCTCTGTGGACATAAGAAACGTGCACATTGAACTACGTAGCCAATGTCCACGAATGTTATCAATGGTAACGTACAATGTGCACATTTTTGGTTGCGTTCCGTGCTATGTGCACGAAGTGTCGGTAATACGATTTCTGTTTTTTTATATACAGGGTGTCCGGTAACGTAAGACGCTTAAGTAGTATTAAATGAATTTTTAATATAAAGAGACGTTTTGGTGTTATTATTTTTGAAATTGAAATTATAAAAAGCCTTTCATTTTAATGGCTTAAAGTAAAAGTTAAAAATTATTGACAATTCTTTTGTTGAAAAGAATCGATTCTATATTTTGCTTTCTAGAAAGACTGTGATAAAATAAACTAATCTTAGAGGTATAAGAGGAATGAATATGAGTATGAAAGATATGTGTGGTTAAGGAATTTTGTAAACCAAGTCCACTTCTTGGCAAAAAGCTGAGTTAAATAAATAAATATTATTATATTTTGTTTTCTGGCTCTCTCTCTCTCTCTCTCTCTCTCTCTCTCTCTCTCTCTCTCTCTTCCTCCTCTCATATCTCATAAGCAAGCATTGAAATCTCGAAGCATATTATTTCTTACTTTACTTTTCTGGTTTGTTTCATTTATCTAAAAATTAAAAATTATCCGAATTATGTCGTGTTTGATGTTATTTCAACAGCCTAAATCTCATTAATTCATTAAAATTACTTTCAAAAAGATAAAATAAAAATAAGAGTTTTAATTTTCGTTTCATAAACTGTTTATGAGACCGCGAGTAGAGAGCGAGCGAGATGACCTATCATCAAAGAGTTCCGAAGTCTCTTACAATGGGCTTTCCCCATCCACAACAATTCACGAATGTAAACAGTTTATGAAACGAAAATTAACTCTTATTTTTTATTTTATCTTTTTGAAAGTAAATTTAATGAATTAATGAGATTTAGGCGGTTAAAATAACATCAATCACGGCATAATTCGGATAATTTTTAATTTTTAGATAAATGAAACAAGCCAGAAAAGTAAAGTAAGAAATAATATGCCTCGAGGTTTCAATGCTTGCTTACGAGATATGAGAGGAGGAAGAGAGAGAGGGAGGGAGGGAAGGAGGGAGGGAGGGAGGGAGAGAGAGAGAGAGAGAGAGAGCCAGAAAACAAAATATAATAATATTTATTTATTTAACTCAGCTTTTGCCAAGAAGTGGACTTGGTTTACAAAATTCCTTAACCACACATATCTTTCATACTCATATTCATTCCTCTTATACCTCTAAGACTAGTTTATTTTATTACAGTCTTTCTAGAAAGTAAAATATAGAATCGATTCCTTTCAACAAAAGAATCGTCAATAATTTTTAACTTTTACTTTAAGCCGTTAAAATAAAAGGCTTTTTATAATTTCAGTTTCAAAAATAATAACATCAAAACGTCTTTATATTAAAAATTCATTTAATACTACTTAAGCGTCTTACGTTACCGGACACCCTGTATATAAAAAGACAGAAATCGTATTACCGACACTTCGTGCACATAGCACGGAACGCAACCGAAAATGTGCACATTGTGCGTTACCGTTGAGAACATTCGTGGACATTAGCTACGTAGTTCAATGTGCACGTTTCTTATGTCCACAGAGGGCGTATCGCTTTCAGGGATCACTTAAAACCGGGCCATGACGTCTCTCAGGCTTCTCTCTGTTTTGACTCAATTTTTCCATTTCTTACAAATTTTTAATAAGAACTTTATTTTAACCGATATAATTTTGTAAGAATTGATTTCAGAGAAATTAACATTAAGTCAAATTTTTCTCTGTCAAGTAACAATTAAGAGATGAGAAAATTGAGTTATCTAACTTAACATTTATTTTAATTAGGAAAAACATCAAAAACAAACTACAAACATATATTCATTAAGTAAAAAAATCTTCTTGTATTGTTAAATAATATTTTTATTAAAGCAACTGCTGAATATATTATTGAAAATGAACAATACTAAATACCGTAACAGCGGTACACATTAATAAATAAAATACAATTAAAACAAACTATATATAAAAGTATATACAATAAATGAAAAAAAAACAAAACAAATTCTCAGTTACACATATTCTTCAAATAAACAAACTAAAAAATTCTCATTACAAACTATAAAGTGTATCTAAATCTATATCTAATATCTAAACGAGGTATTTCTAAGAATAATTATTACCAAACTGAAGCAACAGCTAAATACGAGGCGTATCCGGAAAGTAAAGCCAGCGGCACACGATATGTTTTTTCCTACTGGATTGCTTGCGATCTAGTAAATTACTAGAAATTCTGCGTGCTGTGTGGTGCAATTATAGTAATTTACTAGATCGCAAGCAATCCAGTAAGAAAAAACGTATCGTGTGCCGCTGGCTTAAAGATACAACACGTCTAGGCCGATAGGGAAGTTCTTTATGCTTATTGTGGCTACACTGACTTCGACCTTGATCCTTTAAGGTACAATTTCATGCAGACGCTCGACACTCATTTTTAGCGTCAAATCTGGTCACGTGACTACATTTGACACTCTATCTGTGGAGGAGGCAATAGCGTCAAACAGCCAGCGTCCATGCTTGTTTGAGCGTTTGCGGAGTCTGTATCCGTATTATCGACTTGTTTATCACTCAGCGCATCTTTGATAGTATATGAAACAAACAATATAATATTCTGTAATAAAAAATTACTTTCAAGTAACTTTCAATATAACTTTGTAGTAAATTTTTAACAATAATATATTTAATAATTCAGAGGAACGCGAAATATAGCCTAACCATGTTAGGTCCACGAGCCTAACCACTGGATTGACCTAACCTAACCACTGGATTGACTGAAATGAGCGTCGAGCGTCAAAGCTAAACACAGTTTAGCTTTTATCTCTCGACGCGGGAATTTAAAAATCTATCACGTGACCAGATTTGACGCTAAAAATGAGCGTCAAGCGTCTGCATGAAATTGTACCTTTAGGGTACAGTCCCATTAAGCACGGATCGGAATGGCGGATCGGATTCTGCTAGGGAATTGTAGTGAATTCTTGTTCCTGCTGTTCCTTCCGATCGGAACGCGTATATCTCCTCAATTCCGGACGGATCGGGTAAATACCGCACTTTAAAAACGTCATTGTGTTATTGTCAATTGTCACAATCTCGCACGTAACAAGCTGAAATTCGAGATGAGTACCAACAATAATAAAAAAGGGCCGGTAATAATAATAAGAATATATGTATATAAGATATTAATAATAATAAGATATTAAATAGACATTGTTTATCATATTCATTAATTATTATTCAGAACATCACAGAATTATATGTTCGCGTATAGGTTATATGATTAGTTTTGTTTGTTTATCAAAGAACACCTGAAATTACACCTTTATTGAAAAAATGTATATGGAAAACCACGTCGACAAACCACATAGTAGCAATAATATTTCTTCTATATTATTGAATTTATTTGAATATATATATGTGTTGAATATATATATTGAATATATATATATATATATGTCGATTTTGTTTACAATGTGGTTTTATCACATTTTTTTAATGGTTTTTATTGCATGGTTTTCAGCACATAGATTTTTTCAATACATACTGGAGACTCGATTCTTGAATTTATTCGTAGAGAAACGTATACGCAAATTCGGCTCTTACAGAAAAATTGCAAATTGATTGACTATTGCATGACTTTCAGTTAAGCAACTTGCAACTTTTCTGTAAAAGCCGAATTTGCACATACGTTTCTCTAGTAAATGAATTCAAGAATCGAACCCCATAAATATTATGCGATTTATATTACATGTGTTCATATTTGCAGGCTGCAAAATGCGGTTACTGTGGGTGGATAATATTTGGGTCTTGTGGGGACATTGTATCCCATGACTGCTTCAAAAACTATGATGAATGTATCCATGTTCTCGTTGTAGATGAAAAGGGGCGTGCTACAATGAGTAATTTTATTTGCAAGCAAATATTTTTTAACATTTATCTGCAAATATTAAACATATTTAACTCATTTATGTATAAATAGGAGTGAAGGAAGTAGAAAAAAGTACGCAGAGAGACGAACCATCAGAGAGTAGCAATGAGTCTACTTCGTACTCGGCAGACATCATGGACAAGATGCTCATCGATGCCGTAGAGCAGAGACCAGGTCTATGGAATCAAAAGTTGCCAGTTCAAAGGCGAAGCTCCTCTATACGAGGAGAATTGTGGGATGAAGTTTTTAATAATCTTGGTAATATATAATTACTTTATGTTTTATGTATTCATGAATGTATATTTAATCTGAACTCGCAAGTGGGCTAATGTACATTCGTATTCATATAGTTTGCGTTCGTTTTTTACTGCCAGTATTGGAAATCTCTAGTTACATATATTATAGATTTTCAGTTACCAGTAAACATTGAGATGTATACTATACTGGAGAACTCACTCTATGTAACAAAGCGGTCAGGCGAAATCATCTTTTAGAAAGAGATAGGTATGTTTGGGACTCTCTATTCTTGTCTGAATCAAGGTTTAGAAAAGGACAAAGATGGTCCCAAATATACCTATCTCTCTCTAAAAGACGATTTCGCCTGACTGCCTGTTTTACATGGAGTGAGCTCTCCAGTATAGTATATAGCTCAGTGCTAGTAAAAAAACGAACGCAGGCATAAACGAGCTGAATTCGTAATTTGAACTAGGGATTTTCAGGTTTTAAGGACGTAGCATGGCTGAAATCTCGATGGATGTATCTGAGGGACTGCTATTCAAAAGCTCGTAAAAAAATGAAAGGTTACGTACGCAGTGAATCGGGTGCGGAAGCGGGGCATCCGCAGAAAAGTACATTCCGTTTCTATTCAAGGATGCAATTTCTAGACAAGGATGCAATTTCTAGACAAGGCTGCACAAGAAATTCCGTACGTAACAACTTGAGTTATATATAATATAGGATTTAAAATATGAAAAATGTAAAATTTTTCTTACATATTTTTGTTGTTCAATTTTAGTACAACGAGCTCTCTACCACAGAATATACATCAGGACGAAGATAGTGCACTGAGCCTGAACAATTCGGAATTCCAAGAACCTAATGTAACTTCTCCAAGAAGTAGCACGCCAGATATTCCTGAAGGAAGTTCAGATGATTGCAGACAACGAAAAAAACAAAAAGGCAAGTTAATTTTGAATAATTGATAATCGACACATATAGATTTTCATAATTAATTGATAATCTTTATATTTTTCATAATACTTAATGAATTGTTATATTGCACTGATTCTTTGTAGAAATTTGTCGCATTTTTGTAATAGTTTGAAATTGATCTTTTTATTGTGCAATTTATATTTATACTATTTTTTATTTTTATTATAATTGTGTTTTTTCATGGTAATAAGCTTTGTTTAACAATGTATAAAAATGTAAGAAAGTTCATTACTAATGAGTATTGAATGTATTTTGTGTTACAGGAAAACAGTATGAGCCCGATGTGCAGGCACTGCATACCAATATATTGCAACAATTACTTGGCGAAAATGTGCCAAAGAAGGATGCAGTGGACAGTTTCCTGGAGCAGATGGGAGATATCCTGCGTATGTTGAACTACCTCCGAAGAAGGCAAATACAAGTAGAGTTGCTTAATCTCGTTCACAGGGCAGAAGACGAAGAAATGGCGGAGGCGGAACTTCAAAGACAATAAATATTTTGTATTAAGCAGCCATTATCGTTATCTTTATTTAATATTTCTTAGCTTTATTTTATACTAATTATAATTATTTTATACCAATTAACATTACATAATAAATAAATAAAACATTTATTTATATAACATAAAAAACATTTATTTCTATTTCAATTAAACCTGATAAATATTTGGGTCTGAAAGAAATGAATATTTTGTTGTTACATATATGTATATGTAAAGTTCATTGAAGTATACAATCTTCTATTTATTTAATTCTTAGAAGAAAAAGAATTTCTTTATTATCTTATAATAAATAATACATACATGATAGAGAATATAAAAATATAATATATATATACTACATGATAGAAATTTAATACTCATTGTTTAGAGCTTTTCTCCATTGCCAATCAAGTGGGTTCGAAGTTTCAAAATACGTAGCAAAGGAATCTCTAATTCGTATAGCCTCAACGTTTCTTCGCACACTGTAATTACGTACATTTTCAATTCCAGTCGACATTACATTTCGATCATTGTGACTTAAAACAGAATAAGTTCTTTCTGTTGGCTCCAATTGAAGTTCGCGTTTCATTATAAAATTATGTACAGCCGTTGCAGCTTGAATAGCTATTTTAGCCGTTGAAACGTGAGCGATAATTGGCCGACGAAAAATTCGCCACCTTGCCACTAGTATCCCAAATAAACATTCTACAGTTCTTCGCGCCCGACTTAATCTATAATTAAAAAATTTTTTTCGTAACAGTTAAATTCGCACTTCGAGGGTATGGTCGCATCATATAAGATGTTAGTGGAAATGCTTCATCCCCTACTAGAACATATGGAAATTTGAATCTGCTACTATCCAAATGCCTGTCCGGAGGTAGTTGAAGTGAATTCGTACGCAATAGACGAGCAAGGTCACTGCTAGCGAATACACCGGCATCACTACGCCTCCCTTCTGCTCCGATGTCCACGATGCTGAAGCAACAATTTGCATCACTCACAGCAAGTAGATTGATGCTGTGGTTACCTTTGTAATTGTAGTAGGAGGAGCCACTATTCGATGGTGCCTACAATTAACAAAATACAATAATGTCAGATTTATTAAAAAATGTACAAAAAATGGTTGTATTATAGATACATACCTGAACGATAATGTGCTTCCCATCTATAGATCCAATGCAGTTTGGAAATTGACAGATTTCCTGAAATTTGTCAGCAACCTGTTGCCAATTTTCAACGGTGGATTGCAGAAAAACTTTATCCTTCAAAACCTCCCACAATGCAGTGCAAGTCTCCCTTACAATTTTGGATGCTGTATTGGATGCAATACGAAATGCATACGAATGAGATGCTAAACTATCACCGGATGCTAACCAGCGCAAAGTCAGCTGCAATTTTATACGAGGTGATATTGGGATTCGACAAACTTCTTTTTTCTGATTCCGTAGTCCAACTAACGTTAGCAGTTCTTCAAATATTTCCGGAGTCATTCTGAAGTAATTGAAGAACTTTTTACGATCGGTTATATATATATATTTGCATTTCGACGATTAAATTGTCACTTGCACCTTGTAAATGCCTCATTATGTGCGTGAAAATTGGCCGTACCCAGAATTTCCGTTTCTTTCTTATATTTTCCTGCTTTTGCAATGAAACGATGTAACCTAAATACAGCTTTCGCACTCTCTCGAACACTGATACAGCATGCCAAGTTGGCAAATTATTCGCCGTTCGCAGTATTTTTAACATAACTAGTAAAACTGTTTTTTCATCCATCTCGTTATGTGTTTCAAAATATTATTTTCACACGCTTAAAGTTAAAACTGTACAATATTACAAAGTATTGTTTACGTTTTTTTCACACTTTCTCTCCCAACTCAACCACACATGTCTGTTCCGTTCCGAAAAAGTTTCTCTACCAGTCCCATGTAGCAAAAACGGAACGGAAATCCTGGTAATCTTGGTTACAAAATATATTTCACTCTTACAATTCAGTATTTCAGAGTACTTATAACTATGTTATTGGCAAAATAATTACACAAATTATGTATATTATTGCTTCAGTCGCATCAAAATAACGAAATATCAACGAATTAAGCACATTAACTTCCGACCAATGTGACATTCCGTTCCGTTTTTGCTACATGGGACTGGTAGAGGAAATTTTTACGGAACGGAACTGGAACGGATCGCTCAATTCTAGTGAGAAATCCGATCCGTCATTCCGATCCGTGCTTAATGAAATGCACCCCTAGCTTTCGCTCTCGCGTTCGTTTGGCAGCACTAGAACCGGCTTTGTTGACGTCACACATATTTGAAATGGCAGCGCCGATCCAAAATCCCGCCAAATGCGAGGTGCGTTTCGTCATACGATTTCTCAACGCAAAAGGTGAACGCCCAGCGGAATTTCACAGTTTTTGTAAAAAACTTTTATATGTATTTACAAAATAGTGTTATTTTAACTGTAAAAAACTACTGTAAAAGCTATCTTCAAAATAGTGTTATAATAATCTACAAAATAGTTATTTTAATCTGCACGAGTGGTGTTATTTTAAACTATAAAAAATATTTTACGAATTATTTTAATACTAAAAATAAAAGCTTATAAAAATATTTTAACCAAAAAAAGTTGTAAAAAATATGTAGTTTTAATTTTTTACAAAAATAATGATATAAAAAATTGCGCCAACTGAATAAAAATTGGTTATAAAATTTATTTATTTTATTATTTTCAATATTAAAAAAAATTATAGATGTTAATATTATAAAAATCTAGATTATTATAATAACATTATTTTAAAGATAGCTTTTTACAGTAGTTTTTTTACAGTTTCATTTTACTCCAGTGTTCCGTTTAGTGATCCTATCTTTCAACAAAACTCTATTATTATAAATGAATAATTAAATCTATCCTATATTATTTAAAATATTAAAGTGCATTTTTAAACATTATAAATTATATTTTTGTAACTACAATAAATATAAATTATTCAAGTTCAATTTTGATTTGTTTTTGGAAAATTTATCTAATTAAAAATAATAATTACGTTACTATATGTATAGCCAATTAGAATGCGAGCTACATTTAAAATAATAATTTTTTTATCTCCTATACATATTACAATCTGTCCAAAATGGACATTCAGTAATAGGTTTGAAATGAAATATGACCTGCTCGGGGATTATCTATTGACAACCCTCTAATAACTCCTAAGTCTGGTGCGACTTCATTCGTCAATAATAAGATCTAGGGGAATTTTCTTTTTCAGCCTGCGAACTGTGGGCTTAGTTGTCATTAAATGACTGGCTAAGGGCCACCGCACAAGCTTTTCTGTAACGCGTTTCGTTACGTTAAGTACTGACCATGATGTAAGAATATCAGGTGTAACATTGCGCATAATGGTGGCTGAATGCAGGAAAAACCAATAAGAAATTTGCCCCGAAAGACGCATACATACACACATACATACATACATACATACATGCATACATACATTTGGGGCAAATTTCTGATTGGTCCAAGAGCAGCGGCCATTACTTTGAACGACTGCGCATTCACGGGAATGTTACACCTGGTATTCTTACATCATGGTACTGACCCTAAACTTAAATTCGTACGTAATTTTAAATTTTAGTTAACGCACAAAGAAAATTGTAGCCGTTTTTGCTACGTTACGGTTACGATTTTCTCTGTGCGTTAACTAAAGTTTAAAGTTACGTACAAATTTAAGTTTAGGGTCAGTACTTAACGTAACGTAACGCGTTACGGAAAAGCTTATGCGGTGGCCCTAAATCATTAAGATGCCTTAGGATCCTTTCTTGGTAGTTCTTAGTCACATTTTTGATAACTTCCCTCACTGTGGGGACTAAAATAATAATGGTTAATTTAAATCTATCATCTAAAAAATTAAAAATAATGAAAAATAAATTTGCAGTAGTCAAAATTTAAAGATATTAAATTTTTGAAAAAGAAAAAGTTTTGAATCAAAACGAGGCTAAAAAACCGTTTTTATGAAAAAACATTTTGTTTTTTCCTATCTACATCTCTATTGATGGTGGAGAACGAGACGTAAGCGCTTATGTATGTCTGTCGTAGTCGTGGACGTAAAGTAAGACAGAGAAAAATGTTTTTCACTGTCTTACTTTATATCTACGACTATGACAGATGTCTCGTTCTCTGCCATCAGCCTAATCAATCATATTCGATTATTCTTCTCACATTCAACTGTGATTGATCAATTCCTTACGGCTTAAGGCTTACTACACCTATTATAAATCCGGCCTAAGGGCTCCCACAAATCTCATGACCCCTTATGCCCTGATTATCCAAAAACAAATCCGTGAACTTGCCGCAAACAGAAATATCCTTCTCATTGAGGTCAGAAGAATCATCCGCGGTTTTAATGGAGGTGACAATCAATACTAACCCTCAATTTGATTTTTCTAACTTCCCCGAGTTTAGTGTATCCCCTACTCCCGACATCCTGTTCTCTCCAACTTCTCCCGTCTTCTTGTCTCCCTCTCTCCCTCTCCGCTCATACGCTGATGCCGTTAAAAGTCCTTACAATCACAAGTCAGCCTCGCCAAAAGGAATCCCTATTCCTAGACGAAACTCTTATCCACATCAGACTTTCAAAACTCCCAATTCCCCCAGTTCTCCTGGGATGCGTCCCGATTGGACACAACCACTCACAGCGACCGATGCATAGGGCTTTTTAAACACCAGTCAAAAAACCCTATGCATCGGTCGCTGTGAGTAGTTGTGTCCAATCGGGACTGTAAGCAATCGGGACAACCCCGTTCCTCTAACCCCCGTACCACCTTTATCCCCTCCCGCTCCTCCTTTATTGCCACCAATGGGCATATAAGCGCAGTCCTAGACCTGCGGCTTGGCTTTTAAGCCTATCGCACAATGCAAAAGAACAGGCAATAGGAACAGGAAATAGAAATAGAACAGAAATCCAACACGTCGGAAATCTGTTCCTATTGCCTATTCCCTGCTCTTATTGGTGGATAATTTCTATTCCCTGTTCCTATTGCCTGTTCTTTTGCATTGTGTGATAGGTTTTAGTTTTGGCTGAAACTTGCACTAGTTCTTTAAAAGACCGCTTTAAGCGGCGTCTACAATAAGATTTTAAGCCCTAAGCCTTAAGAAATTGACCAGTCACAGTCAAGTATGAGGAGAATACTCGATTGTGAATGGTCAATTTCTTAAGGCTTAGGGCTTAAAATCTTATTGTAGACGCCGCTTTATGTACCTCATCTCTAAATACATGCTTAAAGCTTTAGCCAATGACTATATATATATAACCCTGTAATAGACAAACTTTATAATCTACAAATTGATTCAATTAGAAATAATAGATACGTCTTCAATAATTTTCTTTTATACAAAGCCTTCACCATCTACAAAAAATACAAATCCAAAATTGCCTGTTTTACAGGTCCCCCTATCTATAAATTTGCCTATAAATCTATCGGCTTCTTGTCTAGCACAGAGCTCACTCCTGCGAGTCTGAGGGCCTATTATGGTTCTTGAAATAAGGTTATAAAAGTGAACAGATTTACTAGATTTCGACATGTTAGAAAATCATAGTAACATGATGTTGGCGACATCTACCTTTTCGTTTTGTTACCAAAGAACACACACACACAACACACATTCTTTTTACGCGCTCTTAGTAAGACATATCTCACGTTGTAATAATAATAAAATATATTCTTTTATATTATCCTAATCTCTGTGCGCTAGTTATTCGAGTGCTTTGCCCCTCGCTTCCATAATTAAAATCCCAACAGATTATGGGCTCAGCTCAGCTCGTAATAAGGAAGCGAGATACGAATTAACGTTTTGTTGGTTAGAATATCGAAAAAGAATGTCGTTGGATTTCAAGGCAAAAGTTCAGAGGCTGGAAGGAGCTGCAAACTGGACGAGATGGAAAAGAGAGATAACTCTATTACTTCGACATAACGACGTTCTTGATATTGTGACAGGTCAAGCGACAGTACCTGTGGAACCAGCGGATGCAAAAGAAAGAGATCAGTACTTAATAAGATTAAGAACACATCAAAAGAAGGATGACCTCGCGCAGCTGATTATTGTCAATAGTTTAAATGATGAACATGTTGACATGACTTCAATGTGTGATACCGCCAAAGCAACCGAGAAGATGGTCGAGGAAACGATTGCCACTCACGTCGGTCATCTTCAGAGGAACTTCAGGGAGCTGAATGACGAATTGAAGAAGCTGGGAAATGCTGAACTGCCTGAGATTTTATTAACTAGTCGCATTATGTCAACGCTTCCCTCTCAATATTTTGAGTTCAAGAGTGTCTGGGAATCTGTTCCTTTGGAGACGCGTACAGTAAATTTGCTGCTTGAAAGGCTAAGACTCATTGAGCAGAGATTACCAGTTAACAAAGGTGAAACGGAGGCACTATTAGTAAAATCAGGAAATAAAAGGCAAACTGAGCATAGAACAAAAGAAAACATTCACAAGAAGGAAAGAAAGTGCTTTATATGTCATGAAACCGGACATCAGGCTAAACATTGTCCAGAAAAATCGAAGAAAAAGAAACAAACGGATTCTAAGAAGAATTTGAAAACAGAAGGCAGCGCGTTTGTAGCTATTACAGATAGAAACAACGATAAAGGAGCTTTTTATATCTTTGAAGATAGTATCGTAGAACAGGATGCTTGGTTGGCAGATTCAGGAGCTTCAACTCATATGACAAGCTGCGAGAAGCACTTTGTGATGTATGAAGCATTCCCCACACCGAAGGCAGTACAAGTAGGTAACAAAGATGTCATATTAGCCTATGGAAAAGGTGCAATAAATGTAGAGATGAAAATAAAAGGTATCTGGTATCGTAATCATCTCTTGGACGTCTGGTACGTACCTAAAATTGGAAGGAATCTTTTTTCAATTAGTCAGAATATTAATAGAGGCTTCAGTTTCAAGGCCGATAGAAGAGGATGCATATTCATTAAGAATGGAAAGGTTCGACTTGTTGGAAGAAAAACATCAAATAACTTGTATGCTTTGCAGATGCGAGTTATAGTTCCAGAGGAAGCTGTTGAAGTCCACGTAGCTTCAACTGAGAGCACATTGCAACTGTGGCACGAACGATTGGGTCATCAAGCAAAGAGTCACGTCAGAAAAATTCTACAAAGTAAAGGTATCGAGGTAACTGTTGACAGTGAATTCTGTGAAGGATGTGTTTTAGGCAAGCACGCAAGAGCCAGTTTTAGAGGAAGACTGGAACGATCAACACAACCTGGTGGAATAATTCATGCTGACGTTTGTGGTCCGATGCAGGAGCAGTCTATAGGAGGATCCCGATATTTCGTATGTTTCAAGGATGATTTCTCAAAATACAGAAGAGTATTTTTCTTGAAAGAGAAGTCTGAAGTAGCTAATTGTCTCTCAACCTTCTTGAATGAAGCAAATGTGGCTGGACATGTTATCAAGGAGCTGTTGTGCGATGGAGGAAAGGAGTTTGACAATACAGTAGTCAAGAAAATTCTTGAGTCAAGAGGAATAAACTTTCGTAAATCCATGCCATATACTCCTGAGCAAAACGGGGCTGCGGAGAGAGAAAACAGGATCCTGGTCGAAAGCAGTCGCACTATGATACACACAAAAGGTCTACCTGTCAAATTATGGGCCAAGGCAGTTAATACAGCGGCATATATTTTGAACCGTACAGGACCAACTCCAGTGAAACAGAAGAGTCCTATTGAACTATGGAATAAGAAACCTGTGAAAATTGAACATCTGAAAATATTTGGAACAGAATGCTTTGTGCATCTTCCGAAACAAAAGCGTCAAAAATTTGATCAAAAAAGCATTAAAGGTTTTCTCGTCGGATATTGTGGTGAGAAAGATGGTTTCAGAGTCTGGTTGCCAAAGATGAACAAGATAGAATGCAGTCAGAATGTCATTTTTAAACCAGAAAGTATAATTAAAAAAGACTCGATTTGGTTATAAATTCAAATACCGATACTGGAAGCAATAATAATGACCCAGGTGACAATAGGAGAACGACTGCTAAAGACAATATCAAAGATAAACGTCGACAGGAAGATGATGACATCAACGAGGAAGAACTAGAAGAAGATGATATCAACGAAGAAGAAGTAGAAGAGAATGACATCAACGTGGAAGAAAAGGAGAACAACCATGAAGATAATTCGGATCTAACCTTAGCATTACGTCGGAGCAGGCGTGAAATAAAAAGACCTGACAAACTTTCACTAATGGCTGAAGCATATGCATATGTGACAGAAGATTTATACCCACAATCTTATGACGCTGCAATGAAATCAAATGAGGCTCAAGAATGGAAGAAAGCCATGGATGAAGAAATGTCTTCGTTGACTGAAAACAATACTTGGGAGCTAGTCAATCCACCAAAAAGGAAGAGGATCGTGCAGAATCGATGGGTGCTGCGAATAAAATCAACAGCTGATGACACGCAAGGAAAATTCAAAGCTCGGTTAGTGGCAAAGGGCTACACACAGAAAGCAGGCATTGACTACGATGAGACCTTTAGCCCGGTGGCTAGATATGACACTGTGAGAGCTGTATTAAGTGTTTCTGCGGCTGAAAACTTAAAGCTTCTTCAGTTCGATATAAAGACTGCTTTTTTAAATGGTGAGCTTAGTAAAGAAGTATATATGAGACAGCCAGAAAGATACAGTGATAAAACAGGTCGAGTATATAAATTAAAACGCAGCCTCTATGGATTGAAACAGTCACCCAGATGCTGGAATCGACGATTTACGGAATTCATCAAGAAACAAGAAATGAAAAGGAGCTCAGCAGATCCCTGTCTTTTCACCCGGAAGAAAAATGGCAAGAAATTAATTATTGTCATCTACGTAGATGATGGTCTGGTTGCTGGATCGGATAAAAGAGAGATTGATCTTTTTGTAAATGAATTGAAGAAAGAATTCAAGATCACAATCGGATCATTTGATAGTTTCCTAGGAATACAGGTGAAACAGAAAGAAGACGGATCCATTTTTATAACTCAGCGATTATATTCTGAGAAAATTCTTGAAAAATTTGGTATGGCACAATCAAAATCGGTTTCAACGCCCATTGAAGGACAGATCGAGGAGTCAGAGGAAGTTTTAAAGGATCAAATACCATATCGACAAGCAGTTGGTAGCCTGATGTATCTCATGACTGCAACACGTCCGGATCTGGCATATGCTCTTAGCATAGTTTCAACAAAATTGGATTCTCCAACTCAAGCCTATTGGATGGCTGTAAAACGTATATATAGATATTTGAAAGGCACTGTTAATTATGGTTTGCTGTTTCAGAAAAACTGTAAAGAAAAAGAGTTACGAGTATTTAGTGATTCAGACTTTGCCGGAGATCCAATCACTAGACATTCAAGAACTGGAATGGTCAGCATTTATGGCGGAGCAGCTTTATCCTGGTTGAGTCAAAGACAATTTGCGTTACATTATCCTCAACCGAAGCAGAATATGTTGCTGCCAGCGAAGGAACTAAGGAACTGATTTGGCTAAGATGTCTATTAGATGAGCTAACAAAAATCAGTTATACTCCTACACTTATGGTTGATAATGTGGAGCAATCAAGTTGGCGAAAAACCCCGAGTTCCACAAGCGAACCAAACATGTGGAAGTAAAATACCACTTCGTGAGAGAAAAATATCAAGAAAACGCAATCCGCATCGAGCATGCAAACACCGAGAACATGATCGCAGACATCATGACCAAGCCCTTGGGACGTCAAAAATTCGAAAAATTCCGACATCAGCTTGGTCTAGTGGATGAGGCACACACATACATCAGTTACTTTGAGAGGAAGTGTTAGAAAATCATAGTAACATGATGTTGGCGACATCTACCTTTTCGTTTTGTTACCAAAGAACACACACACACAACACACATTCTTTTTACGCGCTCTTAGTAAGACATATCTCACGTTGTAATAATAATAAAATATATTCTTTTATATTATCCTAATCTCTGTGCGCTAGTTATTCGAGTGCTTTGCCCCTCGCTTCCATAATTAAAATCCCAACACGACAAATGAAATTGTAGATACTCTAGTGAATTTCTTCACTTTTGTAATTTTCACCTCGTTTCAAAAACTGTAATAGGCCCCCTGGTAGAGGAGCTTCGCTCAAGGTCCGTGGATGGGGAATGGAAGAGAAGGTAAGGTCTTCCCATCCACTTCAAGCTATTTGGATCAAAAATGGCGACGACAATCACTTAGCTGTAGGGCGATTCTGTAACTTGTTAAACAGATAACGACATCGTTACGTGTCGTTGCGCATATATTTTTACATGTAAAAATATGTAAAAATATATGCGCAACGATACGTAACGATGTCGTTATCTGTTTAACGATTTACAGAATCGCCCTACTGGTCAGCCAAAAAATAGACTAGGATTTCATAAAGCGCACATGCGCATATGTGTCTATCTATAGTATGCTTCTTGCACTTCACGCACACACGCGCACACACTATAATACAAGGGAGGCTATCAATTGCCCACATTGCTGATTGGCCAGTTGCAAATAAGGCTCTTTGATTAGTCAACAGTGCTGGTTACCCTAGGCACCGGTCAATATAATTGGTGTGCGCAATTGAACTGTGTGCCATTGAACCTCTCCCATAATACAAAGCATACTAATATATACTCTGGATCAAAAATGGCGACCATGCGAAGACCTTACCTTCTCCTCCATTCCCCATCCACGGACCTTGGCTTCGCTTAGTTCCAATTCCCCAAATTCTTTTCCTCTCCCTTTTTCGCCATCTCCTGGAAAGCAAACATGTCTTCTATACCGATGTCTCTAAAACCAAATCAGGACCTTATGTCGGATTTGCCTTTCACTCGTCTTCTCTCAACACTCAGCTCTTATTTAAAACACTCCTCCGCCTCGATCTTTACAGGGGAAGCCTTTGCTCTGCTCCACTGCATTGACTTTATCCTATCCAAAGGCATAACCGAGGCCTCTATCTTCACAGACTCGCGTAGCATAGTTGAAGCTATCTCTTCAAAATTTACCAAAAACCAAAGCTTCCTTATTTTATCCATCAAAGACAAATTGAGAATAGCTAAGTCTCTCAACACCAACATAACCATCGTCTGGATCCCGTCTCACACGGGAATCTTAGGCAATGGAATTGCTGAACACCTAGCCAAGAGGACTATCCGTCTTGGAAACATGTCGAATGACCCTATACCCCACAGTGACTTCTACTCTCAACTTGCAATCCGATACCTCCAAAGCTCTAATTAATTGAGCTAAACTAATTGGCAAACAGTACTTCGACCTCTACCTCGCCTCTTCTTCAAGGCCTTCTTCTATAAGATGAGTCTAAATCGTGGAGATTGTCATCTCTTGCAGGATCAAAAGCAATCACTACAACTTTAACGCTAGCTTATTCAGATGCAACATCGTTGTTGCCTCTCCATGCGACTGTAACTTTCCTTCTCAGGACATCAATCATATCTTATGGCTCTGTCTTATCTTCCAACCTCACAGAAACTCTAATCTCTCATCTATACAAAGAAAACTCAATAAATCCCGCCCTTACAACATATTCCATCTCCTTTAAAAGCCTTCCTCTCACATCATTTCATTCTTCACCTCCTTAAAAAACACAGCTTACACATCTAACTTTCCCCTCTTGTTACGCTTGTACAACTGTCTTTGGCTGGGTTCAACCACTTACCTCTAGAAGAAATAATCCAAGTTTCAATTACATGAAGATAAAAGAAGAGGACAAAACTGAAGTACCTCTCCTCTTCTCGAAGCGATAAAGTGGCACTAGTCTCTTCGAACACTCAACTAAAAAAATGAAGAAGACAGTCCCTACTCTACACAAACCTTGATGTGTCATATCTCGCCGTCCACTCTTTTCTGACGTGCAAATATCTCATGAGCTTTGGTACCACTACCTGACGGATTTACTCCTACACCTCACACATACATAATTCCTATCAAGCTCTCTTAAAGTTCAGATTATGGCCAGATGGCGAGTACCTATCTAACACGATGCCAATAAAAAGAAGAAGAGAATCTGCAATTGGAAAGAAAGATCCATAGATAGGAGGAAATGGAGGCGGATTACAGAGAAGGCCAAGGTCCACAAGGAGCGATAGAGTACTATGATGATGGATATATATATATATATATATATGTAGTGCTATGTTGATGATATATATAGATAGATAGATTAAAATACATGGAATGTATATTTAATAAAAATTGTCTTCTCAGTTTTTGTAGATTAATAAATAGCTATAAATTTTGATCAACTGTTTTAGAAAGGTTTTCTTTTTTCACTGAAAATGTAAAACATGCAGATAAGTTATACATTTTTTATTTATTAATACAAGATAATAAGAAGAATTTCCAGTATATATTTTACCATTTTACCATCTAATCATCGATTGCAAGTGGTGGCCTAAAAAAGTTCTTTTAACATATTTTGCAAGAAAAATATTTACATTTTATGCTTCTAATGTCATAATTCAATCATGACAATCAGGAAATAGGAGCCTTTTAATAAAAAAAATCTATTTTTGTTCATAATATAAACTTGAACTTCAAAATGAACTTTTCCATTAATTGCAGAAAGAATATAAATAATTATGTAAAATTATATAAAATTGAAATAAATTATTTTTATTTTGATTTATTAAGCATTTTCAACTATCTTTGCAAAGTTCCTTAATATCTCATTTTAAGATGTTATTATTTTAAAACATGAAATATTAAGGAACTTTGCAAAAATTGAAAATGTAACCATTTCTTTAATGACAAATTACAAAGATTCAAACTAAAAATAATAATATATAACATAATAGTTTCTTTATTATAAAGGTGCAGTTGTTGAGATATTATATTAAGACTAGAAATATTAAAGAATGGAGAAGTAAAAAGAATTAAAAGAAAAAAAAATATTAAGATAACATTCTTTAAACTTTTATGCGATCTGCCAGGGAGCAGGATAAACCAGTATTATCTGGTTCAACATTGAGTTCCTTTACAGTCCCATTATCAACAACCATAGAGTAACGTTTGCTGCGTTTGCCTCCTAAAACCTGCAGATCTACACCAAGATCTACAGCATCTGTAAAATCTCCTTTAGGATCAGCTAACATTCGTACCTAATAGAAATGATTTCATTAGAAGACAAATAGACAAAGAAAGAAAGAGAGAGCAAAAGAAAGAGATAATCAATTATAAGATTTTTAACTACAATGTAATAATCAATTATAACTAATTATTTTCTTCCTTTAATAAGTTTCACAATTAAATAATCATACCTTTCCTGTTGCATCATGTTCTTTTCCCCAAGCTGCCATAACGAATGGATCATTAACACTAATACAAAAGATTTCTGAAATTCCCTTCGATTTTAGTTCTTCTGCTTTTGCAACATAACCAGGAAGATGGGTCTAAAATTTGAGGTCAATAATTAATCAGTTATATAACACATCAGAAAAACTAATGTATCAATCTAAAAGCTTATTATTTTATCACGTGTGTATGTATAATTTGTATTGTATATAATGTGTATGTGTGTACTATATATATATGATTTCATAAATTTCCTGACATAAAATCTATATAATTTTTTGTTGTAATTGGGGTGAAAGTTTAAATAAAAGAAATTAATACAAATTAATACAAAAAGCAAGATTGAGTTTTAAATTAGTATATGAAGAAAAAATGTTTGATTTTATTATATTAATATAGGAGCCTTGTAATTTTTTAATTATAAAAAAATTATCGATTAATTTTTAAAAATAACTTTTTACTTTTGAACAGCCAGGTGTGAATGCACCTGGTACACCAAATATAATGATTTTCTTCCCAGTTGCGGCCTGTGCTAAATTCACCTTATCCGCTGGTGTATTCTCGAAGAGATCCACGCTTGGCAATTTATCTCCAACCTTAAAAGTCATATATGTATAAAGTCAAATATTATATATATATATATACACACACACATATATATAAAATATTTTAAACATATATATATATATATATATATATATATATGTATGTAGAATTATCATTCTTAAATAAGAGATGCCATAATTATTTTCCATGATATTAAATACATTTATGTATCTATTTCAATAATATTTATTCACTTAAATTTGAGAAACTTTACTAATAATTATATCTATACTTTAAAATAAAACGTATATGTGTCATATATATTGTTAACTGTACAAATTTGTTTGCTTAGAATAAATTGACACTAATTTACTTTTTTTCAATTTATGTTACAACTTATAATTATTGCCACAATGATGCAATAGACAACTAATCAAAATTAAGTAAGAGAAAAGTTCTATACAACATTGTTATTACAATGTCAAAAGAACTTGTCTATAACAGACATCTTGTCTATAGCAGTCAACTATAAGCAATTTTCTATTGACTATAATTACGCGATGATTATCTATATCTAGTTCAAATGCATCTGATTACTTAGATTTTTATATATATAAGTAAAGAAAAATCTCTATTAAAATAATTAAATAAATACTTACTGCAATAACCATTTTTCGCGATGATACGTGAAAGCTTCGTCCAAAATAATTGAATGTCGATTTTTGTCCGTTAACGGAAAGAACGCGGCTTATTAGCTGATTCATGTCACGTATGCACAAACGTAAGTGCGCCTCTAGTCAAAATCTCACGCATTAATGGGTGTTTTCCAGCAAGCACACAAGTCGACACAGTGTGACACAGAGTATCATTCTATCTTCTTTCAACACCAGTGAACAACAAAGGTAGATGATACTCTGTGTCACACTGTGTCGCTTGCTGGAAAGCACCCATTGTTATTGAGCATAGACCTTGGGGTCGATTTTGTATCACATAACTGGGTGAAAATTACAAAAATGAGCGAATTTACTAGATTTGACCAATAAAATTATAAATTTTCTAGTAAATTCACACATTTTTGTAATTTTCACCCAGTTGTGTGATACACAATCGACCCCCTTATAGATATGGACTGGCAATTGTGACGTCCCGCCATTTTTTCGAACCCATATTTGCAATAATAATTAAGAAATGCTTTTACTTATAAATACAGAACAATTGTATAATCTATTCGTTCTATTTCTTATTATTAGCGATTTTTATTATTATTGTTAATTACTTAACGTGCTTATTTTATACGCCCTATTTAGCTTAGAAATATAATATACTTTTAGTCTATAACTACGAACTATAAGAAATTAGAGATCTCTCTATATAACAGCGCCGCGACCAATCAGCGAGCTCCATTTTGGAACTAGCGACACGAACCAATCAGGCGCCACCCCTAGAACCGAACCGCGCACGTGTAGCGCTCTGGAACTAACCAGCGATTTTTAGAATTAATTAATATTAAACATCTTAACATAGACTTGGGGATGGTAATACGCTTTAACAGTCATTATTAATCGAACTTCTATTACGACAAATGTAAAAGATTATAAAGTCATAATTACCTATTGAATTAACCTTTTATAAACTATTAAAGATCCGAAAGCGATCATTGAAATTTATGTTAAAGTCTCTTAATAACTCAAATAAATAACTTCAATAAATAATAATTATGGCTTTGTAAATGATTAATCTAATTATGTAAACGTTTCACTTTTTAGCTTAAGCATTATGCGATGACATAACTACTTATTAAGACTCCACTGTTATACTTTGTGGAATCATATTTTGCATATAATAATTTGCAAACAGCTTTCTTTATAAATAATTAGAACCAATAGTTAAAACTATATGAAAATTGATTAGCTCTAAAATATCATTGAAATACTAAGCCAACAATAAATTATTATAAATTGATTCCATAAACAAGAGAATTAGATATAAATTTTAATATTTTACACTAGCCTAGCATTACGAAATATTCAAAGAATAAAATATAAGAATATTCAGAATTGATGCATGTAACTCGGTAGAGGGGATGCTGAGACCGGCCAATTCCTTATCTATATCACTCCGGCGTGTATCAAAACATACGAAATTCGCAAGCAAGCTCCTGTAGCTACCCGGTGATTCGATTAAGAAAAATTTTACGACGGATCTTTCTGGAAGGAGTAATTCCCACCCCCCAAAGCCCTTCAAATGACCTATGACCAATGCATGTTCCACACGGCACCAAAGTCCGATTCGAATGCCTTTGTCTCAAAGGTATATAAACCGCTAATTTCGCGCTCCGATTCATTATATATTCTATATTCGTCCTTTAAGCAAGTATCTCATTATATTCTTCGAGCTGTATCAATCATTATAACATACATTACTCGGCGTTAAGACTTCTGATTCTTTCATAATTGTTAATCGTGCGCTAGATATTCAATTGTGCAAAAACTGAATAAAGAACTCTGTGCATAATTTCGAGTGAATTAAATTCAACCTTACTCGCTGCGACCGAGGTAGAGAACGTGCAGCAGAGCTATAGATTGCAGTTACAATACGGTAAGTAATTATAATTCCCCTTAATCCTGATCACGTAATCTTAGCGAAGATTAGAAATTTGTTAATGACTGACAGCCCACTTCAATCCCTTACCTCATCAATTATTCCATCGTCACTCAGCAACTCGTACGCTCACAGTGACATTCTTATATCCCTTATTTAATAAAGAAACACCCCTGTCAAGCGCTGGCATGTAGCTGACAGTTTTCGGTCAGTCAATCCTTAACTAACGCAAACTATTATCAAATAATCATCAAATACCCTGAATCTTCCAAACAGTATTAATACTAAAAGAAAGTTAGATTTTTAGTTAAGTAATACTACTGTTGACACTCGGACGTCGTCCAACCCTTTGTTAACCTGACGCTGAGCATCCTCTGTCATGCCCTAAGCGTCATTCTATACCTAATCCTAGATATTCCTCTCGTCATCGAGCACCCAATGTTGTGCCCTGATCGACAATTTCCAATCACCACTCAGTATATCTCCATAACTAACCGTGCACCCTACGTTGTGCCAGGTCAGTAAATTTCCTCGACTGCCTATCTCTCCATTTAAGATCGTCAGCAGAAGATTTATAAACAGAAATATATCTCATATTTTATTCTCTCTCTTCTCATCCGCCCTTAAATTTCCATCGCCGCCGAGCACCCAATATTGTGCCCTTGGTAGCACTCCGTACAAATAATTTTGCTTTTGTTAACTGAGCATCCATTGTTATGCCCTGGTTAACGCTCTCCGCATTCTCCATACCTTCCTTTTGAATTAAAAGATTAGATTGTACAAAGATATAAATTTAGTAATGATACTGTATTCTTTATAACTAATTACCCTCAAACCTTATCCCCTTTAACAGCAATCATCCTTATAAGAAATTTTAACTTAAATAAAATTTCTAATCTTCAATTTAGTTTAAGGCACGATTCCTGAGTACTATATATATATATATATATATATATATATATATATATATATTACACTCTATATAAATACACATATTAAATAATTTTCAAGTTACATAAAATATAAATAACTTTCTTAGACTTTTATTTAATTAATTATATCATAATATCTTTTCTCTTTTCTTACGAATTCACATTAAATAAACCTTGTATGGACTGATCAATTTATTCAATTTAACCTTTTAAGTTTTATTTTAACATAAATATACCCTTGTAGATGGTCAACCCATCATACAAACTCGCTCTCAAGAAAAAACAAAAAAGCAAACCTCGGATTAAATCAATTGAGGAAGTTTCATTGTCCCCGGACACCTTAACAAAATTAAAAACATCAATAAAAAACACATCTTATTATCAAGCATATTCAGAACCTAAACGTCACATTAGCGACCCCACGAGTTTATTAGAGTATTCTCCTGAATTGATATTGTTCCAAGATTTATATCAAAGTATCAATTATCAAAGAGAAAATTGTCAAAACCATAATTTAGAAAATCCTCAACCTAAGGACTTAATGTCTCAGATAAAATCTCAACTTCCTGAAGAATTTTTTAATATAAATGAATACGAACAATATTTGAATCTTTAAGTCACGCCACACCGTATAAACACCACTGTATGTACATGTATTTCTATAAAAATCCACTATTAATAAATCTTTCATAAGGTTAACAATAATTACCATTTAATACACACTGAGACCATATAAAAATATTTCACAAATTACAAATGAAACCTTTATCCTTGACTGAAGAACTTAATAAAATAGTAAGCAACTTACCACAATTAACCTTATTAATAATAATTGGACTCATTGATGATTACTTTAACGGATATATAGATGAAGATCTATTAATAGTTCTCTTAAAACATCTTTGAATTTCTCAAATCATATATTTGTATTTACATACGTAAAACAACCCTAGCAAATCCCTAGAAAATAATAAATTGTTATTCTGTGCCTCCACACCCCATTTTCCCTAGATCTACAAGTCAGGTCCTAGCTCTCGGCGTCCCTAGGGTATAACCGGTGCATGCAGGTTGCCCAATAAAATAGAGAGCATCCTTTTCTTTTGCTAACCTAGGTATAGTGGAAGGAAGAATTGTCACTCCAGACGTGACACAATACATAGCAGGGGGTCTATTACGGTTCTCGGATTGGGTGAAAATGACGAAAGTGGGTAACTCACCCAATTACGGTTGATCTCACCTCGTGAAAATACGAGATTATTCGCGTGAGCGGGCTCGACATAAAATTTCGAAGTGAAAAGATGAAATCAAGCAAAATGGAGCACTTGTTATTAGTGATATTTAGGCGCAATCGTGAAAATACAATACTGAGGATACGTAGAAGACTACGGGATGCAATTTACATTCTGTAAAACATGAAAAACATTAGTCAGCATATAATAAAATTGATTATAAGACTGATTATAAAATTGAGGAGGAAAATTATGTCATCATATTTGACTTTATTTCAGCATTTATTTAATAAGAACGCAAAAATAATCCTTAAATTTATTAATTTTTATTGAGAATTAGATTTACGATTTTTATAAACGATACGAATTTGATTGAAACTGATATCTTTCTTTATCGCGCTGTTATCTATTAAAATATTAATCGTGATCAATATTACTTAATAAATTATGATTATGTATTGTGATGCGTTCAATATGTGATTGACAATAGGCCACACTTCTAATTGATGTTGATTCAGTATTTGCGCACTTTTACACAATATTTGTCAATTATATTTAGGATATGGCAGAGAACGAGATGTAATCGTCTCGTTCTCTACCATCAGTCCGTACCCCCTTGTCCGGAGGAGGTTAGAGAGAGAAACATACTTTTCTCTCTCTTCTTCCTTTAGTACTTTGGTACACTTCAAGAGAGAGAAGTACTGAAAGGTATCACGTCTGGGTGACCTTTTTCTTCTTCTGTTCCTAGGTTAGAAAAAGAAAGAGAGCTCTCTATTTTTTATAGGGCAACCTGCATACACCGGCTATACCCTAGGGACGCCGAGAGCTAGGACTTGACTTATGGATCTAGGGAAAGTGAACTAGATGGTACGGAATGGTGATATTAGTAACTTACTAAATTTAATACAATATTTTATATATGATTAAATATAATCGAGTATAAGATTTAGTATAATTTAAGTGTATTTTGGGTACATATATTTTAAGGTTTTTCAATGTTTTCCAGGAAAGAAATTAACTCGTCTATGTCTAATTGATCGTCGATAATCTCAGAAAGTAATCTGATTAATAAATTTAGAACAAAATTTATAGCTTCGGCTTCTTCGTCGGTAATTCTAGGCTTCATTTGAATTATCGCAATATATTCGTAAATGATTAATTTAGAGATTTTATTCATTGATAATCGTTACACAATTGTACTTATAATAACTTAAAGTCAGCGATTTCTTAAAAACAAATAACTCGCATATTCATCAATGACGAAATAATTTTCTGGTAGTTGAGTTCTTAATTGAGATATTAAATCTTTAGGCAATGAATCTTCGTAATTAATTACGTTTTCCCTTGGAAAATTTATATTTTGATCCAATTCTGGGAATGATTCAGACGAATTAATAGATACGCTCGTTAAATTATTTAGTGTCGGCGGTTTGACAATTGTTTCGGTTTTATTATTTTCTTGGGAAGTTCCGGGAGTTAGATGATCGATTAAGAATGGCTGTGATGGTTCAGAATTAATACAACGCTCGGTTTCTGGATTTTTAGCACAAGTTTCAAAGTGGAATATGTTAGTCACTGACGATTTTAAGCGTGCTATTGTTTCTGAAGTCAAAGAAATTTCTTCGATAGATTTGATTCTAAGTTTTGATTTGAGAGCTCGTCGGTTAAGCCAACGCAAATGGGAAGCTGCACGGTCGGCACGCGTCTTTCTTCCAGCTCTGTGATTCCGTTTCTTTCGGAGAGCTTTTTTATATTGTTGGTTGTACATCTACAAGAATCGCGGAAGAATAATATGAAGCTTTATGCAATTGATCACGACAAGCAAATTAATCAAAAGAAATATCATGCGATGATATAGAAATAGTATATTGAATTTAAGAAAAAGCGTTTGAGGTTAATAATGAATTAATGTATGATATATATATATAACGACAATTTCCTTGCGCCCTAAATCTCTTCCTTTGAATTAAGTTTAGGATAGAATGGAAATATATGAGTTTATTTAATATCGATATTATACTCCTTATAAAAATAATTATTCTCCTCTCCCTTTCTAAGCAATCAACATCTTTTCTTTCCGCAAATTTTAATAAATTTAATCTCAAATAAGTTTTCTAATCTTCTACTTATTTCAACGGCATAAATCTGATATAAAATTAGATCTAAGTATATTGAATAAAGTATATGAAATAATAGCATATAAATTACATATAAATATATATATATCACTTGTCGTGATCAATTCATATAAATATATATATATATATATTTATATGTATTTTATATGCTATTATTTCATATACTTTATTCAATATACTTAGATCTAATTTTATATCAGATTTATGCCGTTGAAATAAGTAGAAGATTAGAAAACTTATTTGAGATTAAATTTATTAAAATTTGCGGAAAGAAAAGATGTTGATTGCTTAGAAAGGGAGAGGAGAATAATTATTTTTATAAGGAGTATAATATCGATATTAAATAAACTCATATATTTCCATTCTATCCTAAACTTAATTCAAAGGAAGAGATTTAGGGCGCAATGAAATTGTCGTTCGGTGCACAATCCTTGGGTGCTCGAAAACGAAGGGAAATATATATATGATAATGATTTGGAAATTGTTGTTCGATGCACAATCCTTGGGTGCTCGAAAACGAAGGAAAATATATATATGGTAATGATTTGGAAATTGTCGTTCGGTGCACAATCCTTGGGTGCTCGAAAACGAAGGGAAATATATATGGTAATGATTTGGAAATTGTCGTTCGGTGCACAATCCTTGGGTGCTTGAAAACGAAGGGAAATATATATATGGTAATGATTTGGAAATTGTCGTTCGGTGCACAATCCTTGGGTGCTCGAAAACGAAGGGAAATATATATATGGTAATGATTTGGAAATTGTCGTTCGGTGCACAATCCTTGGGTGCTCGAAAACGAAGGGAAATATATATATGGTAATGATTTGGAAATTGTCGTTCGGTGCACAATCCTTGGGTGCTCGAAAACGAAGGGAAATATATATGGTAATGATTTGGAAATTGTCGTTCGGTGCACAATCCTTGGGTGCTCGAAAACGAAGGGAAATATATATATGGTAATGATTTGGAAATTGTCGTTCGGTGCACAATCCTTGGGTGCTCGAAAACGAGAGGAATCTCGGGACTTTGGTATAGAGTGTCGCTCTGGGCATAGAAATGCTCGACGACAAGGTAGATAAAAGATTGGACCACGTCCGAGTTAAAAGAGTATTGAATGATTATATTCAATATAATATTAAGATTTATTTCACTTCCTGTTGTCGATTTTTTATTGGAGAGTAAAGGTATAAGGAAAATTGTCGATCAAGGGCACGATAGTGCTCGATGACGAAAGGAATTATATTGGGTGATGATTTAGGAAATGTCATTCGGTGCACAAGCCTTGGGTGCTCGAAAACGAGAGAAATCTTGGATTAGGGTGAGAACGACGCACGGGCACAGCGGGTGTGCTCACAGCGTCTGGGTGAATAAAAGGTTGGACGACGTCCGAATAACAACAGGTGTACGTATTCTATTCTCAAGTCTAATTATATCGTTTAGTATCGATATTATTATTATGGATGCAAGGAGGGTCGTATGATAATTTTATGTCGATTCTAAAGGAACGACTGACTGTGAACTGTCAGCTGCATGCCAGTGCTTGACAGGGGGTTCTTTTTATTATGTAAAGGATATAAGGGTGTCACCGGAAGCATGTGGAATGCGAGACGATGAGAGATAGAAAAGGTTGTCAGTCGTTTATAGATTTCCTAATCTTCGTAATGATACGGCATATTCTGATATTTAAGGAAATTATGATCACTTACCGTATCGTTGTGACGAATCTCAGGTTTTAGCCAAGCCTTCTGTGCAATTTCGAACCTTTGCGTCTCCTGGAGGACCTCGGTCATGGACGATTCAGGCCGGATTGAAATACACAGATGTATGCACAAATGTCTTTTATTTCTGAATTGTACACTTAGTCTTGGTCTAACGCACGACCGACAAAATGAGAGAAGTGTCGATGCAGTATACAGAAATTTTATAAGTACTACGCGAGGTAGCAAGTAAATTACGATGATAAGATTAAACGAAAATGGTCGATGAAAATGTTCTGAACAGATCTGAATGAATTTGATCGAATGATCGACTATGACTATATGAGATGATCTGTTCTCTGACTATATGACTATCTGACCATGACTATATGAGATGATCTGCCTATCTGCCTGAAGAGCTCGAATTTTTGCGGTTTATATATTGTCGAGACAAAGGTTTTGAGATCGGACATTGGTGTCGTGTGAAACGATTCGGGGTGTTTCGGGGAGATGAATTTTACATTTCTTACATCTACGATGTCTTTTTAATTAGAGCACCTGTCGGCGTGTGCTCTGGATGACTTCATCCACCGGATATCGGCAGCACAAAGGAGTTCTACGCGAGTACTATTGTCTGATTTCCGGGCTAATGTAAATAAGACGGTGGTCGGCGCGTGGACGACAAGACGTTACAATAGAATTAAATTTGTAGCCGACACTTGCGTTCGTGGAATCGAATAATACATCGTTAGTTCGGTCGTTGAGTGAAAAATCTAAGAAGACCCTAACAGCACATGATATCATTCGAATATTCTACACTCATACTATGAATATACGTAATATACGTAATATACTCAGAACATTCTTATAACATCTCTTGTAGTATATTATTTCTCGTATATCCTCGTATATTCTCAGAATATAGTTTTGAGTTACGCAGAGGATATGTAATTTGGATACGTAATTTCCGATACTGCCGATTGTCGGCGCTGTCTCTTTCTTATGCAGCACAAGTTGTGCTTGCTAGTGACTAGTGACTGGTGACGAGTAATACGTGATTTTTTCGTAGATGTGATTAAACGCAGGTAATCCTTTTCATTTCTTTTAAAATATATAAAACATAAAAGATATTTTCGCATGAAAGATATTTATCATATTTTTTATTCATACTTAATAGTTTACGATAAAATGCGTTATTATTGCAAATTAACCTCAAAATCGGATATTTTAAACTTGTCTATTTTATCGTGAAATTATATTTGATATGTAGATAAAAAATATTTATTTTTAAATAATTATTGTAAAACTCTTGTTATGTTGCATTACCACAAAAGAAATTTCTCTTGCGTATTGCGTATATATCTTATCTATAAAAATATGACATTTATTATACAACTTAATATATATACATATTAAATCTTGATGCTCAATCTTTTAGAAGTATTATCCTTATGTGAGATTCTTGTTATATTGCAGCGTTGCCACAAAAGAAGACTCGCACCAACCTTTAATATCTGTATTCCGCAGATAAGAACAGATCTGCTCTCTGCGCACACACCTAACAGTGGAATATGGCACCGGAATCGACAGCAGAGACTGTGACTCTCCATGCAGTGATCCGCGAAATCCAGCAGCTGCAGGAGGAAGGGCGGCGACAGCGAGCCGAATTCGAAGCGTTATTACGCCAACGGGACGACGAGTTTCACCGGCTCGAGGAGAGATTCTTGCAGCAGACACAGCTAAGTCGAACTAATATGGGTGCTTTCCATTTAGTGACACAAGTTGACACTACCTGACTCCTAGTATCATTTCTGCTTTCCATTACATTTGTGTCGCTTTTTGTCGATGACACAAGTCAACTTCGAGTGACTCTGCTTAGATGGTGAGTCAAGCGTGGCTTTCCATTTATCGTATTGAGGTTAACTTGAGTTCACTTGAGTTAACGTAAGTCGACACAAGTGCATGTAAATGGAAAGCACCTTATAAGAGAGATCGCTAGACATAGGGAAAATAACGGAACAATTGATTTCGGGTATAAGTTAAAGCCCGACTTTTATTCGAATGATTTGAAATGTAATGTATATATTAATGTTAATTTTAGACAATTACTGCTTTGTTGTTTTTGGGCTTCTGTTGCAGTAAAGTGTTAATGTTGGTGACATTTGGATGGAAAGTGAACTGCTTCTTTTTACATAAAAATAAAGATCTGCTCTCTGCGCACCTAGCTAGTGGGACACAAAGCATAGAGTAAGTACAATAATCAAAACTATAAATGTACTGTGTCTATTCTTTTGCGTATTGCATGTGTGTATATATATATATATATAACTTGTAAGGTAAAATCTATTTATGTAAAAATGGTATAAATAATATATATAATGTAACATTGTTTCATTAATTTTATGTTAGATGTACAATGTACTGAAAATGTACAGCCCAACGCTGAACAGTGGTGTGAAGCTAATGAAAATGATGACGTCCCGATATCAACAATATCAAGTCCGAACTTGATTTCTGGAGATTTGTATGCAAGTAATTTCTATTTTACTTTCTATTTTATGATTATTCATGAATTTATATATTGTAGAGTTATAACGTTATTTATTTTGAAACAATTTGACGTAATATTTTTCTTATCCTTTTTCATATTTTTAACCTATAGTTTTTTTTTAATATTTTATATTTTGTCTATACATCTAAATATGTATTTGTATAATGAGAGTTTTCCAGCAAGAATACAGTTGAAACTGTGTTACACTCATCTATGTTTCTTGCTAGTAAACGCCCGACCTTTTCGCTATTATATAAGTTAAAAGAACAAAATGTCATTTGATAGGAATATAAGTATTATATTAATTATAAAATAACATATAACGTACATAATGTGCCTAATGTTGGAAAAAATAAGATGTATTTTATAATGTTATTTCATATCTGATATTAAAAATTAAATGAACATTGTATATGTAACTAAATCAATGTTAAAATTATATTGAAATAGTATTGGTAACATTATTTTGAATTTTAGATTTACAATGTGTTGAAAATGTACCCAACGATGAACAATGGCGGGATAATAAGGATATAATAACGAGAATGTTAACATCTCAGCAAACAATACGGCAGCATCAAATTTGAGCTTAAGTTTTGAACAAAGTTAGTATGCATATAGTTTCTATTTTATTTGTGATTATATATTATATAATTTATATATATAGAGTCATAATAGTTATTTATATTCTGGAACAATTTTCTGTTATATTTTTCATCTTTATTTTTTATTTTTTCCATATTTTTTAACTGTAAAATTTTTTCAAAACTGTCATCTTTTGTTTTCACATAAATATGAATAAATTATTTTGAATGTTTTAGAATCGGAAAATTTTCAACGATTTGTAATTCGAAAACTAATTAATTTGGAATTAAAAATGAATCGTATCGAAACAAATCAAAAGCTCATTTTACAAAAACTTTCAACTACTACTTCAGTTAATACTTTTGAAACGGAAGAAGAAAAAATTGATATTTTTCAAGATCTACCATTAAGAGATGAAAACGATCTTCAAGCTATGGAAATCAAATTAAAAAATGATTCATTTTATCGAAATCAAATGGTCAAATGTCTATATTTTAATATTACAAAATATCTTTGAAAAAAAAGGAAGGACAACAGTTTAGGATCTGATAGACAATTCAATTCTGAAGAATTCCAATATAAGTCGTTAAAAAATTTTGAATATGAATTTGTTGAATATTATTTCTTGTATAATAAAATCATCTATTACCTTCTGGATTGTATAACGTGATCCATGCAACAAATTTCTCAAAAATAGCAGATGGATATGTATAGAAATTATATATTTATATGGAACAAGCTTTTAATAGCAATTTTGTAAAAAAGCACTTACAAACGTATATTTATGGAATATTTTTATTCAGAATTGCAGATCCTAAGTTTATACCCTTCTTCTTATTTCGAGATGCTCTATGCAAAGAATAGTTTAAAAAATAAAACTATTTAATTTCGATTATACATATTTCGAAAATAACCATTAATAATGCTAATTTAAAATAATTTCAGATTAAACAATTAGCACATGTTAGATGTAATAATTTGAAAACTTCATGTTTACGCTTAATGAAAATTATGATTTCAAACGAACTTGCTATAAAGTACAGTTGGTATGGAGCAAAAAAAGGAGATCTTTTCGAAATTAGATGTATGTAAAATAATTATGAGTAAGTAAAATATTTAAAAGCAATCTTTATTTTTTATCAATGAATAAATTAGAATTTTTCTACAAACTGAAAGACATATTCATAAATATTTATAGCATTTATTAATCAATAAAACATGTTTACAATTTGTTCTAATTTATTCATAAATAAGGAAAAATTAATGAAAATATGTTACTTTTCCAGGTGTGATACGAAAATTCCATGCTGATGCGACTGATGAGCAGATATCAGCCTCCATCAAAATATGGCTAGCTCATGCTAAGGAACGAATGGAGAGACACCAAATCAAGAATTTTGATATACATGTGCCTCCTCATCAAGGGAGATTATCCACAAAGATTTAGGGCTTACACATACACACACATACAGTATATATACACACAATATACACATACACACACATACAGTATATGTATATATACACAATATACACATAGGTGTATATGTACACATTTACATTTCCATTCGGAACGGAAGGGGATATCGCGATTATTGTCTTCATTGTCATATATGTATATAATTATAATTGTATTCTTTTCTCTTAATTAATTTCTTTTTCTAGATCTGAGAGTGCCTAGACCACAGCGGCCGCGATGGATGGCAGCATGTTAATAGAGGCTCTCCACAGTAGAAGCATCAACGTTCGTTATCTCGGTAAATTGGCGGCTTTATTAGCCTCAGTGCCGCTACAGTATTTTAATCGCATCGCTGTTATCCGAACTGATTCTTCGATGGGCAAAACACATTTTTATCTCTTACATGGTGTGTGTGTGTGTGTGCGTATCTATACAACATTAAATTGTTCAAATATAAAATTACAGTATCTTCTCAATAGATATAGAACAGAACTGTATAAACCTATCCACTTTATAGGGTACGGAATTGATGGTAGGCCTATCCGCGGCTGTCAACCATTTCCTGAAGTATTTACTGTCCTTGGCACAAATAATACACTCGCAGCAAAATCTGGAAGAGGTTAGTCACAGTTAAGTCATGATTAGTCGCGATCAAATTATTGCACACTTATAATTAACGCGAGATTTTATTCTCTCACAATACAATAATCGCGTACGTCGATGGGGTTGAAATTTTATTACTTACAAGTTAACGATAAAGAGTGAAAAGTAAACAATTATTGTAGAAGAGATATTTACTATATCATTGTATTAATGTAATTTTATGATTCAGCCTCAAAGTAAAACTTCGATACATCGCAACAAACGCAAGAGTAGAAACAATTTCGCAGTCAGAGGTAGAGTGAGCGTCGATGGACATCTAAATCATTGTGGCAGCAAATTAAAGATGATTTGAAGACCTATTGTGATTGGGAATCGCCGAGTCCGGAGTCCCTGGACACCACAATAGAGCATTTCCATTTGCAAAAGATTTCGCTGCTGCGTGGCTTCTGCATCAAGACTGGCATTCAGATATTGCTGTGCGAGTACAACTTCAAATAACCGTGCAACGTTTTTTGAGAACAATATAGGTCTGTTCTTTATAGCTGAATTAGGCTGAACTGGCTGCACTAGTTCAGAGTTTATCTTTTTTCTTCCAATGTGGAGTAAAAAATATAAACCTGAATTAGTGCAGCCAGTTCAGTTAAAGAACAGACCTACTATTGAACATTTTCCTACACAATCGTCAAGTATATTAATTTTAAAGGATAATTATATAATATATAAAATATTTTAATCTTGTTAAATATTAGGCCCTGCGCGCACAATAGAGAAAATATTAGGAATAGGAATACATATTAAATATTAGGAATTATTTTATTTCAAAACAAGAAAATGAAATGGACTAACGCACAATCCATTTTATTCCTTATTCTTAATTCTCAATACATTGTGCGTTAGTCCATTTTGTTTCCTTGTTTTTAAATAAAATTTCTAATATTTAATATTTATTACTATTCCTAATATCTTCTCTATTGTGTGCGCAGGGCCATAGAGTTATATAATATAAAATATTGTTGAAACAAAATATAATAAGCATATAATAATAACATTATAATAACATAATATTGTATAAAACATGATAGTTATAATTTATATATCTATATATTGTAGTTTATTATAGTTATAAAACATTTATATATTTATATTATAGTTAAAATATTGTATTATATTATAGTTAAAACATTTCACACATGTACAAAAAATAAATAAATTATATTTATAAAACGTAAATAACGTGCAAATTAACCTAACCGAACCTAACCTAATCAGTATATATGTATGTATGTGTATGCGTGTGAGAGCGCGCGCGCGCCTGGCTGTATAATATACCGGTAACATACTGGCGACATTCTACGAATGTACTACAGGATATTCACAGTATATACTACGAACTAAAATAAGTGGGACATAGGAACGTTCGTAGTATGTACTCAGTATATCGTAGTACGTATATCGAATGTTCTAAGAACATACGCAATATACTTTTGCGATATTCTCCGAACATTCTCAGAATCTACATGTGCTGCCTGGGGAGTTAAATATCAATATTTGTCATCGTTACAGAGTCGGTAACGTATATGAGGTTATTTGCAATTTGTTACGGGTGAATTTTGGTTCCACGAGCGAAGCGTTTCGGTGTCTTAAATAAATATACTAGCGCGTAATATTTAAATGAGTTATCAAGCTAGAATAGAACGTTTTATACAAGTAACTGATCTATGAAGTCGTAACTGCAGTTTATTGAAACTATTAATTAACTGCTTAATTGAAAAGTTTTAACATAGATTTCAAAATTCATTCTTAGTTATTTTAATTGTTTATGAGATAGTTATTTCCAATAAATCATTATGACTTCATAATTTAAAATATATATATACTTGTATATTTGTTAAAGGAATAATTGCAATTTTATGTTAGCTCAGTTGATAGTTCAAAGTTTCCTAATAACTATAGATTATTATAGATATTAAAACATTGGGTTAGATTAATATATTATTATATTTTCATTCATGGAATCATTTCCATAATAACTTGTATTTGATAATACAACTACGTTATTTGTTTAGTTATTTATCTTAAAGTTGAATTTTTATCTCATGGGTGGAGTCGAAACGATTAGTTATTTATTTTGTAAAAAGAATTGCTTCAACAAGTTATTATTTTCTTGATTTCATAAAGACATAACGCATATCTCTTCAGTTCTATGTCGAAGTATTTAATATTACTTAAGTCCTAATCTCGCAAAAGGTTAGAGTCCGCGCGCAGGTCTGTTCTATAATTTAACCGCTAGTTAGTTCTAGAGCGTTATGCGCACGAGAGTCATGCCTAGTGATTGCGCCTGATTGGTCGCGTCGCTAGTTCTTAAACTAAAGCTCGCTCATTGGTCTTGTCATGGGGAAATCTTGGATTTCCCATTTATAACCAAAAGTATATTTAATTTTTAAGTTAGAATAGGCGTATGCGATAAGAATAATAACCAATTGATAGCAGGTAAGCAATAATAAGAATAACTAATATTTAAGAATAGCGCGAATAGATTACATAATTGTTAACTTATTTCTAAATAAAAATGTTGCTTAGTTATTATTGAAAATAGGGGTTCGAAAAAATGGCGGGACGTCACAAAGGTATGTTTCTCTCTCTAACCTCCTCCGGACACTGCTTTTAGTACAGAAACTATAGGGCTCCTGCAGATAGGACGCGTCGACGCGTCCTGTCTGCAGCAGCCCATAGGCAATTGCCAGTTCATATCTATAAGGTCTATGCCAAAGCATCTCTCGACGACAGATGGCAGAATATCTCTAGTAACGTTGCACATGTTACATGTTATGTTGCCAAGGTTTTGATGAAGCTCGTTACTCCGTTTCGATTCATAGCAACCGGCGGATCGGCGTTGAACCGAATTGCTACGTTTGTAAAACTTTTCCAAAATATGTACACAACTACTGAGAGGGGTGCGCTCAACAGCACGGACTTCAGGATATTTTTCAGTGAGTAAATGTAATTGATGTATAGATATGATGTGATAGATATGATCACCGACAATCGCGGAAGTGATGAAAACTATAACTTGAGGTCGAGGTCAAGACCGCACATTTGCACGCAACATATTATTAGTATTATTTTCAGTGTATTATATAATCCATACTGTTTTCTTGAATTCTCGAATGATGCGTCATTACGTTAAGTTTCATGTATATTCTGACATTAAATAATTAAGGGATTAAATTCATAGCACATGCCTATAACAGCTTGATCAAGAGATTTCAAGTTTGTTATTTATGTGCTAGAATTTTTAAACAGAAACCGCGCGTCTAGGAATGAGTTTTGATGGCATTAGGCATTAATATTAATTTTAGCATTGATAAATATTAATTCACATTACTATACAACATTTAATTTATGTGGAAGTACAATCGGAAAATACATTGAAAATAAGAAGTAGTGTTGATTTTGTTCTATATATATATATATATATATATATATATATATATATATACATATACATATATAGAACATTTACAAACATTATAGAGCATTTCATGCTTTTTAATGGATTTTAGGCACTTTACATGCATTTTATGCACTCTACTTGCATTTTTATGCACCTTTTATATTTTTATGCATTTGGGCTTACCTGTGCACATATTTTCCTCTTAGTCATATATTATTTTTTTCATATTAAAAGTTTGAAATATTTACGTATGCAAAAACATGTACATTATTCTTAACATTAGCAATAACTTTCTTCTAACATATTTTTTTTCTTATATACAGAAAATGATCTGGGTGTACCAATTTCACCCATGCATGATATTCCACTCTATGCTGATGAAAACAATAAAATAGTGAATATGGTTGTTGAAATACCTAGATGG
>OX424447.1:1567416-1676745 GCA_949152495.1 Lasius fuliginosus | reverse complement strand
TTAATATATATATATATATATATATATATATATATATATATTAATAAATATAAATATATAAAAATATAAAAATATATATTTTTATTATATTATTATTAATATAAATTTGACAAATATATATATATATATATGTATATATATATTTCTTTCGACAAATAATAAGTATAAACAAAAAATTATTTAAAAAATACAACATTCTATTAAAGTTTAAATTAAGAACTATAACAAATCTTTTCATTTTAATTTTTCCACAATTATATTTCCCAATTTGTCTAGAGTAATTTTTCATTGCAAGCTCTCTATTTTTGCCATCATATATCTTTGTAACTAAGCCTTAAATTAAAATTATATCAAATTAAACTCGACCTGAAATTAACTGAAGAATGTAGTTTTGTTAATATTTTAATTCCATAAAGTTTAGTTTGCAAAAAATCCTTTATTTTCAATCACTTATAACTCGAAAATTATTGGTGCCTCGACATTTTCGTTGAGGAAAAATCGTCTCCAATGACCTCAGGAATCTCCCATTAAAAGGAAGTACGGTGGTTTTAGGACACCCTGTATACATATATATAGTTACAAATGTATTTACAAAATTATTATTTTTTTATAATAATACTTGTAATTTTATGTTGATCTCATTGATTATTATTTGAATGCAAAAAAAATATGAGCAATTATATTCACTTACAATAAGTATATGTAATCTATATGTAATCTTTTATCATATTTTATATATGTATATCTTGCATGCATGTGAGCATATAATTCAAAGTCTATTTTAATTATTCTTGTCAATCATTTTTTGAATTATTTTTAATTCTTACTACTAATTATCTTATTTACTAGTTAACATTATTTGCTAGTTTCTTAAAAAAGATGTAATTCATAGTTTAAAAGTTATTAAGTAGTTAGTATTATAATTAATTATTTTTATAGAATATAATTAAAATATATAAAATAATACTGCTGGTAATAATATATATAATTAACAGACATGGGAAAATCCTGAAGTTTTGGATGAAGCAACAGGCTGTAAAGGTGACAATGATCCTATTGATGTTCTTGAAATAGGTTACAGGGTAAGAAATAATTGCAGGAATGTATTTCGCATAAATAATCTTATTCACCACATAATAAATATTGAAAGAAGTATTTGCATTTATATAGGTTGCAAAACGAGGTGAAATATTAAAAGTAAAAGTTCTTGGAACAGTGGCACTCATTGATGAGGGTAAATAAGCTAGATAAAATATAAGTTATAAAATATATTTGTTAAAATAATTTACAAATAATTGTAGTACATATATTTTATTATAAAAACATTTTTATTTTAGGTGAGACTGATTGGAAGATTATTGTAATTGATGTTAATGATCCTTTAGCAAATCAAATGAATGGTAAATATCATATACATTTTAATTATTTATTTATTTAAATGAAATATTTAAATAAGTAATATACATATAATGAATATTTAAATTATTCATTTAAATATTTATTATCTATATAACTTATTTATTTATTATATATTAAATATATACTCTTATATTTATATATCTATATCATATAATATATATCATATTGTATATATCATATTGTATATATTTTATATACATACATACATACATACATACATATATATATATATACACATATATATGTGAGATTTTCACAAATACTCAGTTGTTGGAGTATTATAATATTTATTAATGATTAATTAAGGGATACAGAATGAATAGGAAAATTCTTTAATTGTAAGCGCGTTGTATCTTTTTGTGTCTTGCGTCTTCGTTCTCGATTTTAGAATAACAACGAATTCGACTCTCGAACTCGATTCTCGTCTGTCTCGATTACAGGCCCGTCTCATCGAATATTGCAACTTAAAACTTTCTCCTACACTCGGCCGTCCTGACTGAACAGTCATTTTGAATGTTCATCTGCTTCATTTTCGGAGTCGTCCTCGAGTATATCGTCATTGCTATTTATCTATGGCTTCATAAAGTCTGAAGCAGATGAGGTCTGAGAGGGTCTCTCGTGTTCGCCAATTTTATGCACCAGGTATCGATTATTGCGTAGAACCCTGATGATCTTATACGGTCCAAAATACTTGTTAGCCAATTTAAGCCTGGGGCCCTGCTGCGTTCGTTTAATTGCAACCAGGTCACTTTCTTGATACTGGTGTGCTTCTTTTCTTTTCCTATCGTAGTATCTCTTATTTTCGTGTTGAATCTTCATAATATTCTCCTTTGCTTGATTTCGTAGTTCGTCTCGATCATCCTGAAATAATACAATCTGTTCGCTCTGTAGGAAGTTTCTTACATCAGGATCGTCGCGAAGATGTGGATAAACACCAAACAAAAGGCGAAAACGTGTCATTCCGATGCTTCTATGCAGCGTTGTATTTAGACATTGCTGCGCTACACTTAAATATTTGTACCATTCATCAGGCTTCGCAGCAGACATCTTTGTCAGCAACGGGATCAATGTTCTGTTCAATCTTTCAACCTGGCCATTACCTCGTGGTACTCCTGTTGTAATCAATGAGTGTTCAATGCCTTCCACTTGACAATACTCTTCAAATTCTTTTGATGTGAATGCGGAGCCTCTGTCCAAAATTATCCTTCTTGGATTTCCAAAAATAATCGATTGTTTTTTCAATCGATCTATGATTTCCGCAGCACTCGTCGATTTAGTCGCATATAACCATATCAATTTAGAAAAAGCGTCTATCACAGCAAAAATATAGACGTAGCTTTTCTTCGTCGATGGTAATGGACCTAGATGATCAATGTGGAAAGTATCTAATGGAACGCTGCCCTTTTCGATTGAATTGAGCATACCTTCTTGCTTCCCCTGCTTCCGTTCAGCCAAAATGCACGCAATGCAGTTGCGTACAATTGTCTCAACTTTAGGCCGCAATTTTGGGATCCAGTAGTCCTTCTTTACCAAAGCTTCTGTCTTGCCGACTGCAAAGTGACCTCGTTCGTGTGCTCTCCGAATTATTTGCATTTGCATCGATTTAGGGATAACAAGTCGTATGTCGTCGTCAATTTCTTTATATAATAGTCCGCCTCGTAAAATGTAGTCGCTCGGCTGTCCCTGTTTTAATGTGTCCAAAATCTTCTTTACGTCATCGTCCTTGTTTTGTACTTTCTTTAGTCGAGCGGTCAATCCTTCTTCGCATTCATCAATAGTTAAACAAGTCAGCAATGGATTCCTGCTCAAAGCGTCCACATGAAGCATACTTCTACCAGGTCGATGTTCTATGGTATAACAAAATTCCTCCAGCAACAATGCCCATCGAGCTACACGCACGTAAAGATCTTTTTTATTCATTGTAAGTGTAAACGCGGCAATCGGTTACAATTTTAAATGGTATACCGATTAAATATACACGAAATCGTTTGAGCGCTTTGACGATCGCGAGAACCTCTAATTCATAGCTCGAGTATTTTTCTTCCGCGGGTGTCGTCTTACCGCTTGCGTAATAAACCGGATGCAATAATTAATCCTCACTATTCCGCTGTAAAAGTATCGCTCCATAATCATACATCGACGCGTCTGTATGTAATTCCGTGTCAGCGCCTATGCGATAAAGACTCAGTACAGGTTTGTCGCTTAAAAGAGTCTTTAATTGTATAAACGCATCTTTCTCCGCCGCTTCAAAACGGAATTTAACATTCGCTTTTAACAGATTAGACAACGGTCGTGCAATAGTAGCATACTTTGGAATAAATTTGCGGAAATATCCAGTCAAACCTAAAAATGCTTGTACCTGTCGGATAGTCGTAGGTTCGGGAAAGCGTTTTACAGCCTCGGTTTTATGCTCAGACGGTTGAACAAGGCCATTGTCTATTGTGTGACCGAGAAATTCGACTACTCTCTTTAAGAAAGAGCATTTATTCCAGTTTATTATTAGACCGGCTTGACTAGTAGTGTTAAATACGCTTTCTAGGTTTTTTAAACCATTCTCGTCATCGTCGGAAAGCATAATCAAATCATTCATATAAACTAATATTATTTTGTCTCGTATTAAATCTTTGAAAATCGCGTTAATATATCTCTGAAAAACAGCAGGTGAGTTGCAAAGACCGAACGGCACTCGTAAAAACTCATATTGACCGTCAGGTACAATAAACGCGGTATATTTCACACTCGATTCATTTACTCGAACGTGAAAGAAGACATTTTTTAAATCAATAGTACTAAAAACTTTTGTTCCTTGCAACCTGTCCAGCTGGTCTTCTATTAGAGGCAAAGGATAGCGATCTTTTATTATTTTTTTGTTTAATAATCTATAATCTACGCACAGTCGGTGTGAGCCATTTTTTTTTACCAAGACGATCGGGCTAGCATAATCGGAGGAAGAGAGGTGGACAATCTCTTGCTTCTCCCACTCTTCTATTTCGCTATTAACAATACTTCTTTCGGAGGGCGATAAGCGCCTCGCTCGTTGGTATACAGGTTCGTCATCTTTAAGAACAATCGTCATTTCTAAATCAGTCTCGCGTGTCTTATTCAGTTTATAATTTTTGATTAACGTCGCGATAGTATGTTTATGCTCGGCATTCTAAATATGAGATACATCCACTTCATTTGCTTCATGCATGCCTTCTATATCAATCTGAAATATGTCTAATAAGTTATTTTTTTCAGCTATCTGTTTACAGATCGGATTAATTGTTATTGCACCCTGTCTAACATTAACTTCTATTGTGTCTAAGAAATCAGTGCCGATTAATAATTTCTGTCGCGATACTGTATCTGAAACAACCCGTATAAGAATCGGATAAGAATGTCCATCGACCGTGAGTTCCGCTTGAAATTCTCCTAGAGCGGCTATTTTGTCAGCCCGAAAAACGAATCTTAGTCTCCTGAAATCGAGGTGAACCTATCTTTATATACTCGTCCGCGCGCATCAAAGAAATATCACTGTAGACACTACCTGTGTCTATAAGCGCTTCAATTTTCGTACCGTCTATCGCAACATCTTTGGTATATTTCTTACGTGAAGAATGTGTTACAATGCAAGAGCTTTTAGGCGTATCTTTTTTCTTTGAACATTTCGACGCAATATGTCTGAATTCCCCGCACTCGAAACATTTAGACCCCAAATTCTTCGACGGACAGTTGGCGCTAATATGATCGCGCACGCCACAGTTGAAACACCTTTTAATATCTGACATTTTCTTCTTCTCACCGCTGGTGTCTTTCTTCTCACTCCGGCCAGTATCGTTGTCTTGTTCACTTACCGTAGATTTGCTGCCTCGTTTATCCGGTCGATTCGATCCTGTCACATGACAATCCCGCAATAATATCGTTTCAAATGCTTCTAATAATGACTCCGTTTCTGTGAAGCGTTGTATACGCGCTTGATTGCGTAGCACACTGTCGGGGATACCGTCTATAATGTAGTCTATCATTTCATCAGCCTCGATTGGTATACGATTGCCCATGATCACCTTCTCGTGAACGTATTCGTGAAATGTTTCGTCTTTTCCAAATACGTGCCTCAAACATCCTCCGAGTCGTCACCCTGTTTTGCCGATGACGGAACATCAATTTCAATTCGTTAATGAGAGCGTTAAAACTCATACTAATAAATTCAGGCTTCGAATGGAACCACTCAAGGGCTTTTTTCTTCAATCTCATTCCGACTAGGATTTTCGCATGATCGTCTTCCAACTGATACGTCATTTTTAAAAGTCTTGTCTTTCCCATGTGTCGAAGTCACTGGAAATGCCGTCGAAATTCGTCAATAGATCTGCGATTGCTGTTAGATTTAATCGTGTATGCGGCAATACTCTTCTCACACTATCGTCGTTATTTACGATCGTCTCTTCTTGCCGTTCACGATTTACGAAGTTCATATTCTGACGTTCACGCAACAAAGCAATTTCACGTCGGGCAAGCTCAAGTTCGCGTTCGGCGATCTCTTTTTCACGTCTGTAGATCTCGATTTCTCGCTGACGTACAGGATTTTCGCGACGGACGTCACTGCCAATATCGTCTTCATTTTGTTCCATCATCCATTCGCCTGATGGATCCGCTTCCATTAAATGAGCGATAAACTCATTTTTTGCTCCCGTCACAGATAGGCCACGAGCTCTCAAAAATTCTTTAAGTTGAAGTACGTTAAATACACTAGGATCCGACATGGCTATCGTCATAGAGCACTCGCTAAAAGATATACGTCGTCAAAGGTATCGTCGTCGATATGCACTATGTAATGGCGTCCACGTATATTCGTCGTCAACTTCTTATTGTATGCGTGGCTGCCGACTACTCACCACACACAGTTTTCGTCGTCTTCTCACCAGCACGATCAATGTTCCGTCTAAAAACTCACGTACCTAGTGATTCTTCGTCGTCGAATCGTTATTACACTCGCAGCGCACACAGCTCACGAAAATTATCCGTCGTCTTTGCTCGTGAAAATCGGTCGTCGTCGTCTTTCTTCTTCACAAGATAAATCCTTTCACTCTTATCCCGGACGAGCCCCCAAATTTGTGAGATTTTCACAAATACTCAGTTGTTGGAGTATTATAAATGGAGTATTTATTAATGATTAATTAAGAGATACAGAATGAATAGGAAAATTCTTTAATTGTAAGCGCGTCGTATCTTTTTGTGTCTTGCGTCTTCGTTCTCGATTTTAGAATAACAACCGAATTCGACTCTCGAACTCGATTCTCGTCTGTCTCAATTACAGGCCCGTCTCATCGAATATTGCAACTTAAAACTTTCTCCTACATATATATATATATATATATATATATATATAAATGTAATTTTAAATTGAACACTAATAATTTAAAAACTGCGTTATCGAGAAAAATGTTTTAGAAGTTTCAACAATTTTAGGATTTTAAAAGGGATGTATGATAATGCTATTGGTTTGACCTTGAAATAGACGCACCATCATTTTTTTATGATCCGTGGAAATTTTAAAATGGGAATCCCATTTTTTATTTCATGTTCTTATAGTTAACGTAAAAGTGTTTTCAAAATGATATAAATAAACCCTTTTTAGTCAACAACTTCCCGAGTTGTAAGTCTTCAAAGTTTAAGTACCATCGGCATTAGTTTTACTAAAGATGTATCACTCGGAAGTTGCCTGGTCAGATTTATACCTCATATGTGTGTTATAGAAGAGATAAGGCCCCATGGTTCGTCACTCCTGTAGTATTTAATGACAAATCCAAATGATTGAGAACTATTGTAGAATAGCTGTATGTGTTAATGGAATATTGAAGAATATTGAAGAATATTGAATATCAGCATTAAATAAACACAGAGAGAATTAAATACCGTGGCAGTGATAAACCACAAGATTTTTATCTCTGCTGTGACACACACACACACGAGGTATAAATCTGATTGGATAACCTCTTGATACATTTTGGATAAAGTTAATGCCAGTACTCAAACTTTGAAGACCTATAACTCGGGTAGTTCTTGACTAAGAAGAGATTATTTATATTTAAAAATGCCTCGACGTCAGCTATAAAAATATGCAATAAAAAATGGAGATTTTCATTTAGAAAATTCCAGCCAATTTTAAAAAGACCATGGCGTACTCACTGTATAGTCAAATCAATAGCACTATTATATGTTATATTATCCTCCTTGAAAGTCAAACTTTTGTGTAAAACATTTTTTTCAATAACGCGTAGATCCCGACTTATCAACGTGTATAATTTAAAATGAGACACACATATTGTGTTACATACTTTACATACTTTTCACAATGTGTGTGTGTATAGCCATGTCCAAAATTATTAGGCGCCCTATTTATTAGCATCTTTCTAAGAAATAACAAGTTAATTTTTATTTTAATGACTTTTTGGAACTAGTTAAGACCCATGTGTATATGCTATCTCGGAATTAATTGCGTAATTGTGTTTATGAAATCTATTATTTTTAAGTTATTGATTGTAGTCAGTTTTAAATTAGCGAAGCATATGTGTGTTAAATTGTTTCTTACTTGTTAGAAACTTTATACCCTATTCTTTGTTCAAATTTTGTTTGTTCTGTTGTTCTAATTCCATTTATTCCGTTGTTCTAGTTCTATTTGTTCTAGTAAATTAGCATTCTAAAATATCAAAACACTCTGAATTTTGTGAGGTAAATGAGCCCAAATTTTATTATTACATTTGCAAAGATTATTTCAAGTTAAAATTGCTAAACAGATGAAATGTTGTTAATGCGTTGTTTAAACATTTATTACATAAGCAGCTAGTCGAAATCGGTAATATTTATTTTGATCTATTCTTCTTAGTCATAACATCTTGACAGATGTATTGTGATCCATTTTGATTTGTCTGCCTCTAAATTGGAAATGGCTTGCGCCACCATGACTTTGCCATCTCTCTCTATTTTGTGTGTCATAAACAGCTTGGCCCAAATTTGTTTGTGGAAGTTTTTTTGTTACATCAACCCGACGTGTCGATGAGCGTTCGCGTCTTCGTCTGCTTTCTGGCTCTCCTTGAACCACGAGTCATGGATGTAGAAAAATGGCCAGATTTCCTGCAGTGTAATTCAGTTAGTCTAGCTATAACTATATTAGTATTGGATAATTCATTTTCCAATATAGTTTCCAATAAGTTTGCCTAGTTGCAAAAGGCCTCTCAAATTCCAAGTACCAGCGAATTTCTTTTCGGGCTTTAATTTCTATACTAGTATCAGGTTTTCCTCAGAGAGACTGGTGGGCCAACTCACTACGCCCAGTCACAGATTTAATACTGTTCACCCCGCCGGTCACAACGCCGGATGCCAGTCGGAGGACGAGGCCTTTCCGAAGCCTCGTTAAAGTTCATTTCATGGATGCTCATGGAAAAAAAATAGTACAGTAGTTTTCCCTTGCTTTCTGTGCTTTTAATTCAACCGTCCATTCTGGGTACCGACACTGTTGACAGTCGTCCACTCTGGGTCAGACGCTGCCGATTTGTTTTTGCCACCTCCGCCAGTATGGAAGTTCCACTTCTCTGCCGTTCCTGCCGTTATGGACTTAACTCGTAACCTTGAGCAAGGGACCCCTAACAGGCTCTAGTCTCCTGGGTCAGAAGGTTCCTGGAATTTGCAGTGGGCATGGTTCATTTCCTTGAATAGGATTATCCAGAGAAGTTCCTATCCGCTACCCGATATTTTGATCTACATATTAAGAAATGAAAAATTTAAGGTTGCCAAAATAATTTTGGGCGTGGCTATATAAATAACGTAGTAAGAGTCAGTGTAGTAATTAAAAAAAAATATATATATATATATATATGTATGTGTATTATTTTAATTTCTTTAGTTTCTTATAAAAATTATTATAGGATAATTTCTTAAACACACAGAAAATTAAAATAAAACAAATTATAAAATAAATTTTATATATTATTTATAGATATCTAATCTTTAATAAAAATTACAGATATAAGCGATATCGAGAAACATTGTCCAGGTTTATTAAAAGCCACAATTGAATGGTTTAAGATATATAAAATTCCAGATGGAAAGCCAGAAAATCAATTTGCATTTAATGGTGAAGCAAAACCACGAGATTTTGCACTACATATTATTGATGAAGTGCATCAACATTGGCAAAATTTAATAAAACAGGAAGCTCCAACTGGTGGAATAATATGGTTCATAAATTTTTTATAAATTATGCCTTATATAACTCTAGCACAATCGCGAATGGCGTGACTTTTTGTATAAAGATAAGTTATAAAAAAGAATAAAATTTTTTTAGATTAGATTTTATTTTCGAGAAAATTGATTTTGAAAAAAGTATTTAAAATTTTATATGTTGGCCAAAATGATATATGTCTCTTCTTGGTTGCTATACCATTATGATATCTTCATAGAGATTTATAGAGACTAAAGTAAGCAAAATAGTTACTTGAAAACAAAACATACTGTCAATGTTTACAAATCCAAAAAAGTCAAGTAAAAATACCAACCTATAAAGAGATGCTCAACTGACCTTATAAATTCAGTCAAGTATTATGTATTCAACAAATCATCAAAATCAATTTTCTCAAAAATAAAGCTTTGTATAAAAAAATTTTATTATGTATTTATTTTTGCATGAGGAATTACACGTTATTCATTGTACAATCATTATCGTCATATTCTATATAGTACAAATAACCTAATATGTTGTGTGTGTGTGTGTGTGTGTGTGTGTGTGTGTGTGTGTGTGTACAGGGTGTTCCGAAATTCGCGAATCAAAATACCATAGCAAGAAAGTTCTCGAAAAAATAAATTAAAAAATTATTTGCCATTTTTCATTTTAAATAATAGTTTTTGAGATAAAAAGGTTTAAAGCTGACCAATTACAAATTACAATTAAACGGACGCCTGTCCATGAATTGCGCGTTGATAGTGTTAGTGACCGCGCACTTCACGCGTCCGTTTAATCGTAATCTGTAATTGGTCAGTTTTAAACCTTTTTATCTCAAAAACTATTGTTTTTGGAATGAAAAATGACAAATACTTTTAATTTATTTTTTCGAAAACTTTCTTGCTATGGTATTTTGATTCGCGAATTTCGGGACACCCTCTGTATGTATATATGCATATAAATACAGGATGTCCCATTTTGCAGTTGTATCCTAAGCTTGACGTCGTACAAAAAAATGTTTCAGACAAAATTTATAGGGTTTTGAGGGGGAAAAAGATGATGATCTTGAATTTTAATTAAGGTAATTTTCAAGATCATATAAAAATCAATCTAGTTTTTTAAATGGAATCATCCTAATTTTTTTATATCAATCGATCTCTTGCAATATTCGCCGTAAAAAGTTATAAGGGTAGGATAACCGAAAATTGAATAGTTTATAAGATATTTTATATTATAATTTGACATAATTTTACAACTATGAAATATCTTGTAAAATATTCTTCGATTCATTCTTCAATGATCTTATCTCAATACTTTTATGTACAAAATGAGAAAAATCAATTGTGATAATATCGTAGATAGTACCCTTAATATTATAGGTCATTGTATTTCTTTCTTCGAACCTATCAAGTGGTGTCATTTTTCAAATTTAACCTCCCCTTCCCCCACCAACTAGAGTGGTTTTTATATATTAGTATGACTCGACTCAAAATTGTCTATGGGCGATGGCCCATAGACAATATTAATATTATTAATTGTCTATTAATTGTCTATTAATTGTCTCATTTTTATTTTTCCGTTTAAGAGACTACATTTTACGTAATATAGTTGTACAGATAAAAACAAACGTTCTGTATATATATATACATGTATTTATTGTTTTTGCAGTTCTAATGTAACTGTGGAGGGTAGTTCTTTTAAGATTACTACAGAAGCTGCTAAAGAGGTTTTAAGAAAAGCATCTGAGCCAGTAGAACCTCAATCTGTAGAACCCATAGGTAAGTTATGCAAATAGCATGATAGAAATCAATACAAAATTTTATTTCATATGGATTACAATTGTTATTTTTTTATTTACTTATAAATTTTATATACGTAATGATATTATATTTATAATGCTATAATTTATTTGTAGTTGACAAATGTTACTTTATACATCCCAAACTGTAACAGGAGTTATTATATAATGCGTAGGATTTAGTTAAATATTCGAGTTATGTGTGTGTAACATTACTGCACGTTAATTAAAACTTTTATTTACTTAATTGTTTTTGTATTTTAGTTTACTGAAATGTTATAATATGTGATTTCAGTCGATAAATGGCATTATATACATCTTAAATGAAGATGGATCAGGTGGATATCTTTATTTACATACTATATTGAAGTCAGCATCTATTTTGTTCACATTCAACATGAAATTTTCCCTGTATTTATCATTTTCATGTTTTTTTCCAATAGTATATTAATCGACATTATATTGAAATGTAATTCTAAATAGTATTTAAACCAATTTTATATACATACATACATACATATATATATATATATATATATATACACATGCAATTCTATAACAAAAAGTCAATTTATTTATCATTATTATTTTTTGTTATAATTTTGTACGCTTTTTTAATGATGTAGTAAATGTGCGAGTAACGTATTTTTAGATAAATTGATTATAAAAATATTCAACTGTAAGCTTTTTCAAATATGCTTTGCATATATATTTCTTTCATTACGATGATACTGTGTATTTATAGTACATTTAGATTACAAAATAATATAATCTTATTATGGGTTGTGATACAGTCATTTTAAGCAAACCGGTAAAAGAATATAACTTGTTTCCTCTTCAATAATTTGTTAGAAATAACAATAAATAAAACTGGCCTCTGCATAGATGTGTATATTATTCCCGTAAGTTATCTCATTTTATATCATTTTTATCAAATATGTATATTTTAGATATATCTACATTTTTTACATTTTTGTTTCATATTTTAATTAATTGAAAATGAGTCAAAAAAAATTCTTGGCATTTTCAAAATATGAAAGTTATACTTAAAAGAGACTAAATGTTGCGACTACAGATGATTTTATCGTATTTTAAAATGGTCTCCAAAAAGACATTTGTACTTACTTCATGATGTATTTAATAACATAAACCATTAACTATATATGTTTTTTCATAATGTATCTAATTTAAATCTGCGAAATGGAGCAGCCCTTTTTGATGCGATAAATACTACGAAAAACAAATTGCCTTTTCTACTAAAAAGATAATAAACTTTATTTAGCGCAAAATTATGTTAGTGCCAATTTTTTGATACTTTCAGGATTAAAGGAACAAAATTTGAAGAATTGAGTACAATTGATCTAAATTGCAATTTTTGATATGTATAAATTTTAAGAAATATATCATTAATATATTATCCAATATGCTAATAATGCTTAAATATTAAATGGATATTAAATAGTATTTTTGTTTGTTAAATTGTAACGGTGCAATTAGCACCGTTACTACGGTCTCCTCCCCTCTGGCGGGCATTCGGCGGTATTCTCTGCCTACCGTATGGCTCTGTATCCTGGGCTGTATTTTGGTTGGTATTCCTATCGGTATATCACTCCGTAGAAAAGAAGATACCAAATATAAAAATGTTAGTATCCATGGAGTGACACAATGACGACATAGTCGAACACAGCATTTTAACTGTGTACGATTGTGTCGACTTGTGCCGTAGTTGAAAAACACTGGGTCGTACACTGTTGCACAGTGTTGCCTGTGTACGCTGCTGGAAAGCATTCATTACAGGAACATGTAACTAATATTTCATGAGAAATGTTACAGCGACATTAAAGAAACATTACAAAAACAATATTCAGTAGTTGTTAATTCGTGCGTGCCTGCGTGTACAGAATGCAGAACCCCTAAATATGTCGAAAACAATACATTTTAGAAAAAAATATTTTAAATAAAAGTTCGGTGCTAAAAGATGTATTTAGCGTTATCATGATGAATTAAAAATCAACATAAAAATCTTAAATAAAAACCTATTTTTTTATTGTATCTTCTTGTAGCTGACGTCGAGGCGTTTTCAAAATGATATAAATAAATCCTTTTTGGTCAAGAACATTAACATTATCCAAAATGTACTACGTGAAGGTTGCCCGATCGAATTTATATCTTGTGTGTGTTGGCAGAAAAGACCTTAGGCTCATCACTCCTGTAATATTTAATGACTCCAAACCTTCTCTACTGTGTGCAATCGCGTGTATGCCGCGTTTATAATTAAAGCAGGTTTTCGAATTGTTGCCCGTCTATAATCTGGTAATATGCCAGTCTATGGAAAAAAAACTAGAGATGGCATTTCAATGAAATTCTGTGGTATAAATTTTATCTATCAGTAATTCGGCGACGCAACTGATTCAAGTCATCACTTTGTACTATAGATTCTACTTTTTAGATATCCCCCCCAAAAAGTAGTCTGGAGGAGAGAGATCAGTTATATTAATAATCGTAATGGCCATTCTCTTCTTTGTATCCACCTATTAGGAAATTTCTCATTTAAGTACTCGCGATTCCTTTGAGTAGGTGCTCCATCCTGCTGAAACCAGATTTCATTAATGTTCTGCCCAGCAACACACTCTATTGATGATATAATCACTTGTTGAAGCATTGCTCTGTATATTTCAGCGCTTAGATTGTCAATTGTCATTTAGTCAATAAAAAAGCTAATTATCATGTTACCAATATTGGTAACACGATAATTGGTTTTTTGGAATCATATGATTTCAGCCCATATGTTTAATTTTGCTATGTCTCCAGAAATCGAATTTTTAAAATAGAACATGTTAATTTTTAATTCAGATTCGGATTGCACGTAAAAAAGTAAGAAACTTTTGTCTCAAACATTTTTTCTGAAAATGCCTCCATCGTCCTTGAAATGATTTTGAAAGTAAGTATGATGAAAAAATAAACTTTAACTGCTTTTGGCGTAAGCCAGGACCAATGATGAGGACATGGCAGATGATGTTCGTTAGTGTATGTGTGTGTGTTTGCATGTATGTTGCGTGCGCATATGTGTGTGTGTGTGTGTGTGTGTGTGCGCGCTCACATATGTGCGTGCGTTTCTGGATGAGTGAGTGTGTGTTTGTTAAAGCAAGGTTTCAAACTGAGCATTGTTCTCTGCGATGCAAACATCTATTCTACTTTGGAAGGAATGGTTGCTCGAAGAATTTCATCAGCACCTCAAGATCGAATTGCTTCATTTATCGAATCATATCATATTCCTTGTAGTTGGATGTTCATGGTACATCAAGTCTTTTACCCTTCCTTACAAATAATAATCAAGGATGCTGAGGTCCGATGATTGGAGTGGATAATTGATCGGACCATATTTGTCTATCCACTTGTTGGGAAATATAGTATTTAGTACTGCACGGGCAACTCTCTTGATGTATGTGACCAGCATCCATCTTGTTGAAACCACATGTTCAAGCGTAATCGCAGAGGAAGATTTTCTAATAAGATAGGAAGATATGTCTTTATTAAGGTTGAAGGTCTATCACCGTATAGATTTTCTTCAAAGAAAATAGGACCTACGATGTGACTTCTAATGCCGCACTAAACATTGACTTTCCAAACATGTTGATGATACATTTCTCTCAATCAGTGAGAATTAACTTGTGACCAGTAACGACAGTTTCAAGTATTGACAGATCCATCACTTTTAAATGTATATTTGTCAGAAAATAAAATTTTAAGGTGAAAATCATATGATTGCTGTCTTGTAAAATGCAAGTCTCTGTCGAAAATCATCATAATTCAACGGTTGGTAAACAGACATTCTGTAAGGATGAAACTTGTTTTCTTTTAAAATGTGCTGGATAATGTCTCGAGTAACACCAGAATTTCTTTCTTGGCGTTTTAAGGAATCATGAGAGTTCAATTCTGCCGATGCAAGAATTTTCGCTGCTCTTTCATCCCTAATTGAACCGCGGATCGGTCTACCTCTATTATGTTTAGGCTGAACGACACCTTCAGTTCTGATTCGGTTAGCCAAATGTGAAAAAACGTGAGTGAAGAGTCTAATCAGGATAACACTTTCGCCACAATCTTTCAGCTGCAGCGAATGTATCTCAATACTCACTCAAAATTAGCAGCATATCGCATATATGCTTCTTCATTCGAATAGGACATGACTAGATAGATCTCTATGAAATCTTTACTAAGTAAATCGAGAATAGTGAATATGATTTTATTATTTATTTAATCCTTGCCTTGCGGTTTAGGATGGCTTCCGGTTTACATTTTTACATTTTACATTTATACCTTATTATATTATAACACTTTTATACATTGTAATAAACTCAGTTAAATTAAAATTAAAATAACACGTGTTGCAATATTATAACATTAGAACACTAGCATTAAAACCTTAAAACATATGTAATTCCTAATCTCGATTGAAGTCAACATCTAAGTCTAAATCTAAATCACAATCAAGTTCTAAATCAAAATCAAGCTCAAAATTTTACGTTCTAATCTATTCTAATATTATATCCAACATTTTCAAGTCCAAAATAAATTTAGAGAAAATTATTAATCTTTATCTCTTTACTCCTATCTCTTTTAATCTTTTAACTCTTTATAACCTTTATAATCAATTTAACCTTCTTCCTTTCCTTGTTTTTTTCCTCTTTTCTGTTCCATCCTTCTCATTACTTCTAATCCTTTCGCTTCCTCACTAAGAAATTCGCCAATTTGTATATCACTCTTTGTCGCCTGGCACTCCCTTAGCACATGTGTTATACTCTCTTCTCCATCCTCGTATATTCTGCATATCTTATTCTTTTCCATATCTTATTTCCCTTCAATATTGGTTTCCTCTCATTTCATTTCCGCACCTTGCTATAAAACATTTATCTTTTCTTTTCTTTTTCCCTTGTAGGTATTTTGGCAAATCCTCAGTAATTATATCCTTATACATACTATTACATCTTGATTCACTTATTAACTTCTGTCTCTTTTCTCTTTCTCTTTCCTCCAAATCTTTTCTAATATCGTTTTAACTATCTCCTGATTTCCTTCTTTTCTCTTCCTTTTTCTCTCATTTTTTTCCCATTCTTATTCTTTTTAATAGTGCTCTTCTTGCCGCTTTCCATTTGCTCTCTTCTCCCTCTATTCTTTCTTTTTTTAAATTTTTTATACATTCGACCACTATTTTTTTCTCTGGTTTCCTTGTCTTTTCCTCATACTTAATAGCTCTTCTCATTGCCTCTAATCTTAATTCTAGTCTCTTCCACTAGAATATAGTTCGGTGTTCTCCTGTCGAAACCTAATATCCACTTGACGTATTTTCATCCTATCCAGCCTAGCCTCATTCTTCCACCCCCATATTTCTGCCCCGTATAACACCACATTGCTTACTAAAGTGTCAAACATCTTTACTTTTCTTTTATAATCATTTCTAAAAAGCCTTTCTCCTAGTCTCCAAGTCTTCTTCATAGCAATCGTCACTCTCTTAAATATTTTCATTACCTGTTTTTCTGCTCCTTCTATTCTTTTACATTATACATATATCCTAAATACTTCATTTCCTTGACCTCCTCTATACTTTCCTCTCCTCATCTTCATCTCTCTTTTCTTCTTTCCTCCTCTTCCATTTTCAAGCATCATTATCTTTGACTTTTCTGGGTTTAGAATGAAACCCCTTTTTTCTACATATTTCCTAAATCGTTTCATCATTCCTTTCAAGTCCCTCTCGTTCTTCGTCAACAATGTCATGTCGTCCGCATATGTCATCGTCCAAAATTTTTCTTTTCCTATTGTCACTCCTCCTGTCTGTTCTTTCTTCATTTCATTCTCCAGATCCACAACATATATATTAAATAATGTGGGGCTCATCGGGCATCCCTGTCGCACCCCCTTCTCCTTCCAAAACTCTTCCGTCTTCTTGTCTCTTATTTTCACTATATTTATCATCTCCCTATACATTTCCATAATCCTTCTTAGGTGGTCCTCCACTCCTATTTTTTCCATCATCTCATTTAACTTCTGTCTATCCATTTTGTGTGTCGAATGCCACCTAAGATCCGCAAAAAACACAAATATCCATCCTCCTTTCTTTTTTAGTTCTTTGTTTATTAAATAATTCAACACATATACCGCATCCATTGTTTCTCTTCCCGTTCTGAATCTAAATCGTGTTTCCTGTAATTTTTTATCTACTGCTCTTGTTAATTTCTCGTTTAAAATACCTGCGTAAATTTTATAAACCGTATCAATGTTATTCCTCTATAATTTCTTACCTCACTCGAATAGTGAATATGAATTAGCCCGAATTGAATGTTTCAAAAATTTTTTTTTGAAAAATTCTTTTCTGGAAAATTATTCTATGAGCAAACAAATAGGATTGCTTTCGCCAAAGCGTGTTGTAAGATGATATAAAAAATCTTGAAATTGATGAATGGTTCGGTGAAATTATTCAAAAAGTAGTGCAATTTAGAATTTCAGAAGACAACTTTTTTCAATTGTATCGTTTAAAAGAGAATAACTGTTTCTTTTATAGTTATCCATTCGTTAAATTGTTGAAATTGTTTTTCGCACATCAAATATTCTTTTTCATCGTTGATTCTGCGTTACGTCAAGAGCAGTTAAAGTTCATTTTTTCATTACACTTACTTTCAAGGTCATTTCAAGGTCAATGGAGGTCATTGTCAGAAGAAATGTTTGAGACAAAAGTTTCTTATTTGTTTTTGCGTACAATCCGAATCTGAATTAAAAATGACCATGTTCCATTTAAAAAGTTTGACTTCCAGTGTGGATAGCCCATTTCCCCGATCAGTATTAAAAGTTGAAAATATCACCATTCGATAGAGCGTATCCGATTTATTATCAAAATTTTAAGGATTTTTGAGGAAAACCTTCCTGATGCTTCCTTTCATTTTAAAAGGGGTGTACAAGTGGTCTCAGAGACCCTACATATAAGGTTTACCAAAAGTGTGGAAACCCCTTAATTTTACAAAAACTACGCATTTTCGAAAAAAAATGTTTCAGACAAAAATTGTAGGGTTTAAAAAGGTCTAGTTACTGGCCTTATCAGTTTGACCTTGGATGGCGTCGCTAAGGTCAGGACAAGGTCATCTTGAATTTTTTTTAAGGGAACTACCCTATTTTTGTTATATAAATCGATTCCTCGCAATATTCGGCATAAAAAGTTATAAGGGTAGGATGGGCAAAAAAAATATGTAATTTGCAACAAGCAACTAAATATTTTTTTCTTAAAAACAACTATATATGTTTTCCTTACACCAATTGATTCCTCTCATTATTTTGTGCATAAAAGTATTGAGGTAAGATCATTGAAAAATGAATATTTTACGAGATATTTCATAGTTTATGTAAGATTATTTAATCTTACATAAACTATGAAATATCTCGTAAAATATTCACTTTTTGGTTATCCTACTCTTATAACTTTTTATGCCGAATATTGTGGGGAATCGATTTATATAAAAAAATAAGGTGGTTCCATTTAACAAATTCAAGATGACCTTGTCTTGACCTTGATGACGCCATCCAAGGTCAAACTGATATGGCCAGTAAATAGATCTTTTTAAACTCTACAACGTTTGTTTGAAACATTTTTTCGAAAATGCGTAATTTTTGTAAAATTAAGGGGTTTCCACACTTTTGGTAAACTCTATATGTATGTATGTATATACAGGGTGGGCCATTTTAATGTCCCACCCCAAATATCTTTTTTCCTACGCCTTTTACAAAAAATGCTTCGTACAAAAGTTGTTTGATTTTAAGAGGGATATAAGACATCAGCGATATCAATTTGTTTACAAATTGTTATGTGGATGTAGGATATAAAAGAATATTGTTAACTGCTTGATACTTTTCTTTATTATTTATTCCAACTGTATATATCCTGTGTGTATGTATCTAGAACTTTATGTCTGTCTCCATGCTCACTCATGCGCCGCCAGTGCCTCCTGCTCGCTAGTGATAATCTTATAACTATATTTAATATTTATTCTACAACACAACTTTTGAGAAATTCACTAATCATCACTTTTTTTAAAAAATAGAAACCGATTTTTTAATAACAAAAGTTGTAGGTCTCGTCGAGACAAATCCAACCATATGTATTAGTTGAGGATTTTCTTGATTTTCCATGAGTTACACAATTTTTTAATTTTGGAATATTAGTGTCCCGCAAACATGTCGAGAGGTACTTTCTGTTCAAATTAAATTTTATTTTATGTTTTTCGATAATGATCTTCAATGGTTATTGTATAATAGTATTAAATCACTTTAATGGGATCAAAATGGATTACCACGAGAGATAATAAATATGACCAAAGTGGTAGGGTTGTGTGGAAATAATTCCAGAGCTGCTGAAAGGGAATATACTCGTATATTTAGGAAAGTGCTTCTGGGGAGACTTCCCATCTGTTTTATAAGTACTTTTCGACGTGTTTGGAACACTAATATTTCAAAATTAAAAAATTGTGTAATTCATGGAAAAATCAAGAAAACCCTTAACTAATACGTATGGTTGGATTTGTCTTGACGAGACCTACAACTTTTGTTATAAAAAAATCGTTTTCCATTTAAAAAACATGATGATTAATGAATTTCTCGAACGTGGCGTCATCTGTAAATAAATTAATATCACTGTTTTGTGTCCTCCTTAAAGTCAAACAACTTTTGTACGAAACATTTTTTGTGAAAGGCGTAGGAAAAAAGATATTTGGGGTGGGACATATACATACCTGTATATACATACAGGGTGTCCCATTTTAATCTCCTCAGGCAAATATCTCGAAAAATATGGAAGATACGGAAAAATGTTTCAGACAAAAGTTGTAGGACTTGAAGGGGGACAGATGATGAAAATATGTACTTGACCTTGAGTGACCTATTGAAGGTCAGGTCAATGTCATCGATGTTTTCTTAAATGGAACCCCCTATTTTTCAATGCATATTCTTGTAGCTTATCTCGAGAGCTTTCCAAAACACTATAATGAGTTTTTTCATTAAGTACTTTTCGAGTTATAAGGCTTGAAGTTTACAGTATTTTGACATAAAATACAAAATATCTTGTAAAACATTCAGTTTTCGGTAATCTTACCTTAATACTTTTATGCATAGAATAATGAGACCAATCAATTGGTGTAAAAAAACACATAGTTGCTATTAAGAAAAAGTATGTAATTTGCAACATGCAGCTGCATACTTTTTTTTTAAAGCAACTATGTGTTTTTTTACACCAATTGATTGGTCTCATTATTCTGTAAATAAAAGTATTAAGGTAAGATTATCGAAAACTGAATGTATTACACGATATTTTGTATTTTATGTCGAAATACTGTAAACTTCAAGCCTTATAACTCGAAAAGTACTTAATGAAAAAACAACTCATTATAGTGTTTTGGAAAGCTCTCGAGATAAGCTACAAGAATATGTAATGAAAAATAGGGGGTTCTATTTAAGAAAACATCGATGACATTGACCTGACCTTCAATAGGTCACTCAAGGTCAAGTACATATTTTCATCATCTGTCCCCCTTCAAGTCCTACAACTTTTGTCTGAAACATTTTTCCGTATCTTCCATATTTTTCAAGATATTTGCCTGAGGAGATTAAAATGAGACACCCTGTATATGTATATATACACACATAAGTATGTATGTACATCTTCTAAAAAAACAATTACTGCCTCATATGCTATTTCGTTTCTCATTGCCGAACATATTTGAAATCCTTTACTGAAAGTGAGAAAAAGAACTCTTCCTTTTCTTATAAAAAATGTCTGTTGCAAAGTGTGATGAATTTAAATTTTTCTTCAAGGATTTAAATTTTCTTTGCGCGAGCTCACTTTCTTATTACTGATTTAACAAATCATTTGAATACTTTAAATTGGAATCTGCAAAAGACCAATCAAATTATATCTCAATTAGTTAGTTATGTCGATTCATTTGGTAGAAAAATATTAATAAAAAATTAATTCGAAAAGAATATTCTTCATTTTTATCCATCTCTTACCAGATCTTCTTTAAAGATCATGGCATAAATTGTGATTTTGGAAAACATTTCCATTTAATGAATTTACTGATAAATTAGTTTGATACGCGTTTCAGTAATTTTGAAACGTTTAGAAAGGATTTAATTCTTTTTGAGAATCCTCTCATTGTGCAAATTGAAGAACAAAACTTAGAATTTCAGGCAGAACTTTATGATTTACAAAGTAATCTTTTCTTAAAAACGCTGGCAGAAAAAGGAATAAAATTTTTTAAGATATTAAATATATCAAATTATCCAATTGTTAGAAATTTCAATCTTCGAATCTTTTTCATGTTTGGATTCATTGTATATTTATGCGAATGCTCTTTTTCGAAAATGAAATACATAAAAACAAACATCGTTCCTGTTTGAACGATGCATCATTATTTTCACTGATGTGAACTAGCTCTTCTAATATCTCCGTAGATATTTCATCCTTTGCGTAAACTTGTGTAAACGACTGAGAAAATCAAATTAATGTTTCTGTGATTGTTTTGTTCCCTTTATCATTTGTTTTTGCTATCATTTCCAATAGAATTTTCCTTTCTAGAGAAATTATAAACTCGATTATTTTTAATTATTTTTCGATAGTGGAATAAAGCTTATACTGAAAAAAATCATTAAAAAAAACCGCGTCAACAATAGTACCTATCATGGGTGATGTGGAAATCTATATATGTATATATATATGTATGTATATATATGTATACATATATACATACATAGTTAATCCATTAATAATACTGAAAACAATTTTAATTATTAATAAAATATAAAATATATATATTTTTTAAATTTTAATGAGAGAGGACCTGAGATGCAGTACCTAGGGGAGTATGTTTTCCATTGCACTTATGATACAGGCGATACAGCCTCTTGAGGCTGAGCATTGCGCGCTTTAGTTACGAGCATCGTTATTAACCTGTGCATCTCCAAGCAAGGGAGAGGGGAGGAAGACATGGGCGTCAATCACGAAAATCGGGTCGAAGAGAGTTGCAACTAATTTCCATTTCTGTCTTACATAATGTAGAAAAGACAGATTTAAGTAATAACATATACATTAAAGCAAGCTTTGGAGAAATAAAATGTACATGAAATCATTTAAATGTACAAGAATCACATTTTTGTTTAACAATTTTCTAGGCAGACGCGTGGACTTGACGCTTTTTTAAACTTTTTTTAAAAAAAATAATTTTATAAGGATATATCATGGTTTTTTTATTTATATATATGTATATACAGGGTTTATCCTTAAAAAAATGGGAAGTATTGCAATGGTGGATTCAGGACACAAAAATAAGGAAAAAAGTTCATATAAACATATGTCCGATATAATCTTGTTTTCAAGTTATAGCTTCTTTTATTTTTCAACAGAATTAAGATAGTTAAGGTTACAGGAAGTGCTCAAAATGACTACCTCTAACTTGAATACAGGCTTCAACACGTCTTATCATAGATTGTCTGACTTTTTCAGAAATTCCAGGTATTGCTCGAATTTCCCGGCAACCATCTTCAACACGTTGACGAAGTATCTCGACGTTGTCAATGAATGTTTTGTAAACAATGGATTTTAGATGCCCCCACAAGTAATAATCGAGTGGATTCAGGTCTGGAGAGCGAGCTGGCCAGGCATTAAGACCAGCACGGCCTATCCATCTACCAGGAAACCGAAAATAAAACAGGCTGTAACTCGGAAACAAGGTCATATCGGACATATGTTTATATGAACTTTTTCTCTTATTTTTGTGTCCTGAAACCACCATTGCAATACTTCCCACTTTTTAGGATACACCCTGTATATATATACTAAAACATATACATTGATGATTTATTTGTAATAAATAAATGCTATTTGGATGTGATATATAAATGTAATGCAATGTGATTATCTCTGATTCAACTATCCAGAAATGCTATCCAGAAGAAAGTGTATAGTCACACTTTTTTATAAGCAAACTTACTGCAATATTTAAATTAGTTTAATAATTTTAAACCGTCCCTGTGCATATGTTTATTAAAATAATTTTAAACTGCACACATAAAAATAATTTTAAACTGCTTATTGCAAATGTATATTTATATATTATTTGATATTTCGAACAACATATAAATCATATACAAAATCACTTATAAGTTGCACTTAAAATAATTAAGAGATACATTATTTATCTTATCTTTAATAAAAACTAAATCGAAATATGTTACACTGTATTACTGCTCTTTCGCGAAGTTAACCTTCAGCTATCAAAAGACACTATCAAAAGTGCAATTAACTGTATACATTATTAGCGCAATTTAAAGTGTGTTCCACTTGCCGTTTGCAATGCTCGCGAGAATCATCCGTCTTTGTTTAATTTTCATTGAACAACAAGAATGAAAGGCTCCTATGCGTTGCAAACGTCAAATGGAACATGCCTTTAATGTTCCGCTCGCACAGCGCCACTAGCGCAATCTTCTGTCGAAAATAGGTAAAGTACAAGAATTTTTCTATGTATACATGTACATATATAAATGAGGAGTAGCGATGATCGAGACGTATCTTAAAAATGAAAATTTTAACATTGAGACTTTAACACGTAATATCTCTATTCACACACATAGTACATATAGAATACTTAATAAAGATACTTTCGTTATGAAATTGAGACTCAAGTTATCGATTAAGTCTACTAAGAACTCAATCGGAGACATTATATATATATATATATATATATATACTATATGTCTCTTGATAAAATATATAAGAAGATGATGAAAAAATGAGATGAAAAGAGGATATCAGAGATGTTACAAATAAAAGTTTTAACATACTTTATAATAATGCATTTAGATTACAAAAGTGTTATTTTTTAAAATATTCTCATCTCTCTTTTTCTCTGTTATTAAGAATTTTTAAATTTGTCTTATAATAGAAAGAATTAAAGAGCATTTAACGTCAAATTCATATATTCATTATCATACATATATGATAATCTTGTTTTCCGAAAACGCAACTTTTAAAAATGAGCTAGAAATACCTTTATATTTGCTCTATTCATATCCGTTTTGTGGTATTCGTATTATTTAGTAACAACTCTTTCTTCGCGTAATCTCGAAAAAAGATAATCGTATAAGTAAGTATGGTATAAATAATTTTCATATATGAAGAGAATATGTTTTTATAATAAGTACTACAAATAAACCAAATGTTTGACGAGATATTACAAATTAATAAGTAGATTAGTATAATTAGTATAATTTATAAGTAGATATACAGCATAATGAATAAGTAGATGCGCTGATGCAATCGAAAAATCTATGCGGTTACATTGACGTATAATTTTATTTGCAACTATGTGAATTGTATATGTATTAAGTGTTGTCCTACACAATAATTTTCATGTATTGTATTTTAATCAGTTAATACGTTAATAAAATACGTTAATAAAATACGTTAATAAAATATATTAATAATAATTTCTTTTATTATGGTAGTTAAGATGTTATCATTTATTGGCATACAATATGACGTCCCAGAAAAAAAGTCCATATACATATAATTATAAATTTATATATGATTATACAGGGTGTCCCAGAATTGATAGTAGTTAAAAAAGGGGCATATTCTACAGGTGAAAATAAGGTAAAATTGTCCTATGAACATGGATCCGGAAACGCATCCCCTCTGAGCTACAGCCCTCCAAAGTTTCTCGAAAAAACTCGATTTTTTTGTATATTGTCTAAACTTGTGCTTTGAATTTTATGAAAATTGGTACATATACGTATTTTTGTGCGTTTTATTCATTGAATTTTATGAAAATTGGGACATATACGTATTTTTGTGCGTTTTATTCATTTTTGGTGTTAAAAATTTGTTTAAAAAAGTTTCGAAGGGAGTTTTAAGGGAGAGAGCTACATTTTAATGTGCCAAAACTTATGTGTGGATGCAATAAATGTGTAATACGTTAACATTTTATGACAGAAAAAAAAAATAAACATTTTTACTCTTAGAGTTTTTTTATACGATGAACCGTTTTCGAGATTAGTCCTTAAATTTATGACTATACCTTGTGTGTGTGTGTGTGTGTGTGTGTGTGTGTGGGACACCCTGTATATATATTGTATATGTATATATAAATTGTGCATTCTATTTATTAACCTGTAATATTTCGTGAAAAATGTTCGCGCGAACTTTGTTTTCGTCAAAAACATTCGGCTTTATTTTCAATGTTTAAAATTATTTTTTATCGTCTTTATATTAAATTATTTACTGCCTTATCTGTTTTTTCATAGTTATCTCTGTAAGATTACAAAGAAAATTCTGTTATCAAGTAGCAAATGCTAATAAGGGAAATACGGATGAAGTGAGTATAGCAATGTAGAAATGTTTCTAACTTATTTTGAAAAAACTCGTTTTGATGCTATTCCCTCAAAAAGACTTGATTTTGCTTACAAGAAAGTGTCTCAAAGTCATCTTTAAAGTGAAATTGAGCATTTATAAAAAAAATTTTTTTTTTAATTTTGATCTATACAACATATCCAAGCTTATCGAAATCAGGAACATTGAGTATATAAAATGATTTGATATGTTCATCTTGTAAGATTGATATTGTAATGAATTCATTAGCATCTGAAATATTGATTAATGTGTATCTGGGACTTGATATTTCATATTGATTAATAGATATCAGAAAGTAATCTAACATCAATACTGTATTATATATCGCTGAGGTCAGGACATTCGCTCCTTGTTCTTCATCTTATCCTTAAAAACTTACCAAAGACGTAAAAGACGGGGATGTGGATCAAGACATGTGATTTTTTTTACTAATCGATCTGCTGAAGATGGTCCAAAGGAAGGACTGAAACGTTCAAATTAAATAAAGAATTTAAAAACAAAAGTTTGTTGCGCCTAATTTCTGCGCCTGGTTCTTATTAGTCCGTTTTCCTACTTGAATTTGTATTAATCCAACATTATCGTTTCAGAAAAGTATATATAAGTCCGTAAAGTAATTATGATAGCGATACGATAATTGTAACGAAAATAAGGAGAATGAAAAGATTGGTTGCGAAACCCTCGAAGAATGGGACTAGATATATATTTTCCCGATGCCTTTCTCCAATGAATTCCATATAACTCTTTTTCCTCTTTTTGTCTGTCAAGCCGCGGGCTACATCAGGTAGATAGGTAGGTGAACTAAGCAGTTAAAGGTATTGACTGGTGCAGTGTACCACCCGCTCACTAATCCTGCTCGCCATCATGCCGAAGACAGCCGAATAGATATACAGTGAACAGCGGAAACGGCCGAGCAGCCAAGCGAGATGGCGGCTCCTCGGTCTATACCTAGCACGCGCTATCGGACCCCTTCCCTTGATTCCCAAGCACTGCTCCGAGCGCGTCGTTCGTTGGAATCCGACCAATAAACGTGCGCGCGCCAGTAATAGTGCAACGGCAGCAGTGGTGTCGCCTCACTTGGCATAGTCACAACTTGTTCGGCTATCGAACTACGTGTTTTCGTTTCGCGTCGAGTGGCGTATACGGCGAGTTTGAGTTTTGCGTGCGCGTGTCATCGGCTGCCATTTACACACACACACAACAATCATCTCGCGGATATTCTCTTTTTCTTCCCTTACGTGCATGGTATAATCGCGTGTGCTGATCTCGCGCGCGCGCGTGTTTTCCGGTGTGAAATAAGTGACCATTCCGGGAGTAAAAAGAGATAGAAGAATGATGGCAGGAGCTACGCAATTTTCGTGGATATTCACAGCCACGATACTTCTGGTTTTAACCGTAGGGGTGAAGTGCAAGAGAAAATTCGATGGAGATTTCGAATTTGCCGAAGAGGTGAGTCTAAAATTTCGATATGATATCCTTTATCCCCTCTTTCACTTGCTTGTCATGCAAGAATTATGGGCAACGATAGGTTGACAAAACGCTCCCTTTTTTTTCTGGTCCGGCAGAAGAGAAATATGCAATGATAGATACTTGTCTCTTGAATATTTATTAATCGGAAAGTTATAATTCGCCATTTCTTCGTATTTTATAGGATGAGTTTTATTCGGATGAAATGTTAATGAAAAAAGTAAAGCCTCATACAGAAAGCAATAGCAATATCTCCGCAGAATGGCGCGAATTTCATTGCGAATTGTTGCAAAACATCTATTTTATGGCATTTTACAGTTTACTCTAAAATCATGGTTTTCCGAATTACAAAAGTGCGATTTATTGGTTTCTCTTGCGTATAGAATTGATCTCTCTCCTTCCCTCTCCCTCTCCCCGTCTCTATATCTCCTTTCTCTCTCTATATATATATATCTCCCTCCCTCCTTCCTCTCTCTTTCGTACTCCTTCTCTCTTCCTCCCTTTCTCTCTTCCTCCCTTTCTCTCTTCCTCTCTTTCTCTCTTCCCCTCTTTCTCTCTCTCTCGTAATTTTTAACATTTTTTATAGTAAAAGCGCATCGCGTTGACAATAAACAGAGAAAGTAACAAACCTATATCCATAATTAGAATGTTTGTATAAACATTTAATAGAGTACAATTATTTTTTCTCTAAATGAAATTTTCAGCATATATTATACAAATATGATTTGCACTATAGATTTATTTTATCATATTTGTATTTTAGTAATTATCATTAATGATTGATTAAACTGTTCCATCTCTAGCACACGCATTAGCATGTTATTAATATTATTCGTTATATTTCCATTAAATCCCATATACACAGCGCAAAACTTTTCAATTACATTGCAACAATATTGTAATCTTGTAAGTTGCAACATAATATTGTAGACACATATTGTAGGAAGATCCAATTGTAACATTTTGTGAGAAATGTTACAGTAATATTCCAGAAACAAAAGATAATATTATATAAACATATATGAATAAGAAATTCTTGTTTTCCAAGTGCTTGAGTTATATATAATAGAGTTATATATAATTTTAAGAGATTCTTTATATACAAGTTGTATATATAACTTAATATTTTACAAATAATTTTAATTTCATTAAACATGGTACGATTGACATCATGTGCAATATAAATGCAATCATAAATCTAATTTGCTTTTATCTTTTCAGACAACAGAAAATATAAACAGAACAATAAATGAAAATAAGACTTGGAGTGAAAATGTGTTGTTGTTAAAATATATATATATATATATATATATATATATATATATATATATATATATACAGTGGCGTGCAAGTTTCCGGCCAGAGACATTTCGTACTCTAATTTATTTAAAAAAAAACTAATGATTTTTTACCATTATGAGATGTGAGTACGAGATATAGGAAACAAAATAATATAGTAAAAGAATATTATTTATATTCGTGAAAATATTTATTATTATAATTGTTATATTTACATGTGCAAAAGTTTCCGGCCACATAATATATTTGACGCAGTAGGACTTCAAAAAGTTGTTTATGAATAATATCGCGTTGAATGTTTACACTTAGTTCATAGGAAATCGTCGAAGCATAAACATGGCTCGGAATACGCAAATCCAAATTCGTGAGAGAGTAATTAAATTTTCAGAAGAAGGAAAGTCTTCTCATGAGATTGCTTCACTATTATCGATAGATAAATCAATCGTGAATGATATTATTGTTAAATATTGTTCTGGATATGGTTTAAAAAATCGTCCGCGTAGTGGAAGACCACGAAAAACATCTAAAAAATTAGATCGTATTATTAAACGCAAATCAACTGCGGATGTCAAGAAAACTGCTGCCGAAATTGCACGCGAACTAAAGGATGAAAACCTAGCCAATGTTAGCCGTAGTACTGTGACACGAAGACTACATGATGTGGGACTTTTTGGCTTTATAGATATTAAAAAATCATTAATCAGTAAAAAGAATAAGACCCGATTACAATTTGCCAAAGATCACCTAAATTAGACAGTCGAAGATTGGAAAAAAGTAGGTTTCTCAGACGAATCTAAAAATCTTTTTGGAAGCGATGGTAAACAACATGTACGACGTCCTATTGGTACGAGAAATGACGTTCGGTACCAAATTCCTATTGTAAAGCACGGTGGAGGAACACACTTCCTCTAATTGTAACCGGGTCTTCTTATTCTTTTTACTGATTAATGGTTTTTTAATACCTATAAAGCCAAAAAGTCCCACATCATGTAGTCTTCATGTCACAGTACTACGGCTAACATTGGCTAGGTTTTCATTCTTTAGTTCGCATGCAATTTCGGCAGCAGTTTTCTTGACATCCGCAGTTGATTTGCGTTTAATGATACGATCTAATTTTTTAGATATTTTTCGTGGTCTTTCACTACGCGGACGATCTTTTAAACCATATCCAGAACAATATTTAACAATAATATCATTCACGGTTGATTTACCTATCGATAGTAGTAAAGCAATCTCACGAGAAGACTTTCCTTCTTCTGAAAATTTAATTACTCTCTCACGAATTTGGATTTGCGTATTCCGAGCCATGTTTATGCTTCGATGACTTCCTATGAACTAAGTGTAAACATTCAACGCGATATTATTTGTAATAGTATCTTATGTGACTCGCCTTCGGCTCGTGCTGCAAATCACACTCGTACTGGTGTGAATGCATCATAAGCCTTCGGCTCATGCGGCAACTTCGCGCGCGATGTATTCGTTGTTTTCCGCACATGCCACATTACAATATTTTTTGTAATGCCTGTCGTAAAAGTTCAATTTGAGATTCTCCGTGGCAGATTCAGCCGCTTCTACAAGCGGCGTGGACGGTCTTGAACACTCGTTCTCTTTATTCATTTTATCCTTCTTGAATAAAGGTTATAACGAACTGACGTTTTGTCTCGCGTGAATTTCGCTACGTTCAAGTTTGTTATGTCAGTCGAGAAATGGTAAAACAAAAACTATCAACCATTCAGAAAGAAGATTTTTTACACACTAGAGTGCGGTAAAGTAACCCATATTTCCGCACTAGTGCGGTAAAGTAAATCATAAAGGTGCTTTTCTCGCACTAGTGTGATAAAGTAAGTCATACATTGAATCGTTGAGAAATAAGCCATTTTCCGCACGCTAAACAGCTATCGAAAATCGAACTTTCGCGACAGGCATTGTAAAAACAACTTTTCGAAGTCCTACTGCGTCAAATATATTATGTGACTGGAAACTTTTGCACATGTAAATATAACAATTATAATAATAAATATTTTCACGAACATAAATAATATTCTTTTACTATATTATTTTGTTTCCTATATCTCGTACTCACATCTCATAATGGTAAAAAATCATTAGTTTTTTTTTTAAATAAATTAGAGTACGAAATGTCTCTGACCGGAAACTTTTGCACGCCACTGTATAAATGTGTGTGTGTGTGTGTGTGTGTGTGTATTTGTATTTTATAAGTATACATATTTATAATAAATACATCACACATTTACTATATATTATAAAAGTGCAATATATATGGAAGTAATGTATATACAAACATAAATAAATGATCATAATATGTTCATAATAGTTAAATAACTAATATAATTTTTAAATTATTTTTTTATTAATCTCTAAATCTGAAGCTGATACTATTGTAATAAATTTCTACTATAAAGATATAATGTTTCAGATTACTATAAAGATACATGTTTCAGATTCTAACTGATAAACAGATAAACTTTGTGAGTATATAAAGACATTCAAGATTAAAAAAAGCATATAATCATGAATTCATAAAGTTTTGCAGCAGAAATGCAATTACATTAAGTTATTTTAAACTGATTCACAATAATAATCATCTACAACTTAATAAAATTATGTTTTGGATGCGCAAAGCAATTATGAAGTATCATATATTTTTTCTTATGTTGGATGCCTTTATGTGCTTGCAAATTTTATCCGTTAAAATTTGCAGCTCTCTATATATGACATGTTTGCAGTAATGCATTGCATTATTATGTTACACTGTTAAGATGAAAAGTACCTGTATACTACATTATTATAAATATTGCATATACAATATATGTATATATGTATATATGACAAAAACTCTTGTTGGTCCAGCGTAATTAAATAAATAATAAAATAATTAAATTTAAATAATTTAATACATAAAATTCAAAATTTTCTTTATTTAGAAATTAGACTCTACTTTACACCTTAAATAGACAACGGATGATTTTCACTCATTCGGACATTTATCTGTCCTATTTTTGAACAATTAATTTAATATTTGAATTCCTTATGTTGGGATTGTTAAAAATTAAATTGATAGAAATAATTATTACATCTTTAATCTTACTAGTCGCTTTTTGCCTGCTTTATATAATTCTCATGATTAAAACTTAAATACAAAATAGATAGCGCGTCACATAGAGGTAAGCGAACGAACTAACGATTACTGAATATTGTTTTTTGTAATGTTTCTGGAATGTTGCTGTAAAATTTCTCATGAAATAGTTACATGTTCCTACAATGTTACAATATTACTACAATATGTTCCTACAATGTTCCTACAATGTTTCTCTACAATATGTTCCTACAATGTTTCTACATTATTACGTTGCAACTTGCAAGATTGTAACATTGATGCAATGTAATTGAAATGTTCTATGATATTCCGTGTATGAGGAGTGTCAGTACTTCAACTATTTGTACTATCTGTTCTCAGTTGCCTGGATTGTCACTGATATCAGTAACTCTTATTTTTGAATATCCGTAATTGAAAGACTGAAATATGTTATTGATGTAATTGTTTGTAATCTAAAGGTGTAATTGATATTTTGCTCGCGGGGATTGAATCACATTTTATGCCTTGTTGATGTCGACGACGACGTAAGTATTGTCGTTTAATCTTTTTCTGAAATCTTTTTCGATTTCACCTGTGATTTTTAGCGCATTTCTCGGTATCATCGCTAAAAACAATTTTTTATTTTGTTTTGTGTGATTCTTTTTATATTTTCTATATACAGAGTGTATAAAAAGTTCCGGGACAGTGAAATATCTCGAAAAATATAAGTTTTATAAAAAAATGTTTTAGACAAAAGTTGTAAGGTTTAAAAGGATCTATTTTTTTACTGGCCTTATCAATTTGACCTTGGGTGGCGTCGCCAAGGTCACCTTGAATTTTTTAAATGGAATCTATTCTTATCGCATATTCTTATAGCCCCTTTTGAAATCTTTTCAAAACTTTGAGCAAAATGTACATAATATTTATCTATTTTTTAATTTTGGGTGTACTAAACAGGATATATATATATATATGAGACTTTCTTTTGGTTTGTTAATTCTTTGACGCATCCAGTTAAGCCCACAATAAGCATGTGAAGTATGTTTTATTCGCACCTATCTTGCATACTTGTCTTCGCACAGTCTTGCATTAGAATGTACTGCGAGATCTGAAACAGCGCAACCTCATTGCAAGTATTGTGTTATACAGACAAGCGCATATAATCTAATTAATGTAATTAATTTAAAATTAGCACAAAGATTATTATTAAGATAGTGAAAAGAAAACATAATTTGCAACTCGCAAGTATGCAAGAAAACTGACAACAAATAATAAATAGAGAGAAATACGAAGAAATTAAATTTCCTTATCATAATCTTCAGGTGATTAATATAGCAGTTCGGAGTTAAATTGAACCACAAACGATTGAGAAAAAGCTACTAGAAACAGGCTATTAGAAACAAGCATTATCGCAAGCATTACATTTTAAAGGACAAAGAATTGAAAATCTATTTAAATATTTTAGATATATTTTTTTAATGCATAGTCCATTTAGTTTAACATTGCAATGAAATATTTTATATATATAAAAATTAATTTTGACATGGGCAATTCTAATTATTTGGAAGCTGCATTCCTGGAAGAATTTATATTTTTAATTTATTGATTATATTATCATATTTAATTGGATGCATTTTTTTATTATTATACGTATTTCATAACACGTTGCAAATAAATTATCTTCTTTATACTACGAATAAAAATTTAATCAATTTAATTAGTAATTCTCTTTTAAAATTACCTACCCCAATTAATATTTCTTATTGCTGAAATTTTGGATCATTATTAGGAATATTCCTAATTATTCAAATCATTAGGGGATTTTTTTTATCAATACATTATTGTCCTAACATAAATTATGCTTTTAATACAATTATTCATATTATTCAAAATGTTAAGTTTGGTTGATAAATACATAATATTCATATCAACGGAACCTCAATATTTTTTATTTGTATATATATTCATATCGGCTGAGGTCTATATTATGATTCATATAAACACCTGACTAATTAGTGTTTACAAACAATTTATTTATTAACGATAGCTACAACCTTTCTTGGTTACGTTTTACCTTGAGGTCAAATATCCTTTTGAGGGGCCATAGTAATCACAAATTTTGTTTCCACAATTCCATACATATAGTCCGATAAAGATTATTTTTTAAAGATCATTTTATAAAGATTATTCTACAATATAAATAGGTTCAAAGAAAGAATGATTGTATTTGAATGAATATATTTGATATATTTCTATTCTATTATCTTTTTTCTATTGTATTATCATGTATTTAAAAACATGTTTTGCATTCTGCAATTTTTCTAAAAAATTGCATATATAAATATTTAAATATATAAATATATAAATATTTTTCTAAAAATATTTTCAATATTTATAAAAGTAAATATAATTTATATATTTATATATGAAACGACGCAATGGGATTGCAATGCTAACAATGTGTATAAAAAACGACTGGCCGCGCTACTACGTTTATATATACCGTTTGAAGCACTACTAATTGTAAGTAGTTTATCCAGAATCTTCTGTCAAACATGTTTTCAATTAACATATTTCCAAAACTGAAGTTATAATAAAATATTTAACAGCACTTTTCTTACATAGTATCGATACAAACTTTTGACTGGAAACCGTCCGAACAAAATCGGAATAATCAAGTTTTGAGATCTATTCTACATTTGTCAAAATGTGACAGATGTGATGACAGATGCATTAACATTGACAAATGCTGTATATATTAATTTTTAATAAAATAAATATGTGTATTATTTGAAGTATTTTGGTTTGAAATGTTTTGATTCAAAATATCTTAAATTGTTTTAAAATGTGAAAAATTATCATCGAGGATGAATCCAAGAGAAAGGAAAGTAAATAAAGTTTAAAATATACCGTTTAAAAATAAATAATCTAAAAACAATTTTACAGAAAATATAAAATATTTATATTAAAAATTAACTTTAAAATTGTAGATATAAAATCAATCACATTTGTCTCGTTAAGTACTCCAATGCAAATTTAAATGTTTATAAATGATTTATAGTTTTAAGATTTACTTTTGTTTTATATTTATAGTCGTCATATATTTTCTATCGCAGATTTTATTGCAAATTTTATATAAATGGTGTAAAATCTATTTACAGATTATAATTCTACAATAAAACAACAAAAAGTAATAAAAATTTTTTTAAAGAACCTTCCCAAAAAATGTAAAAAATGCACACCAAAAATACATAGGATAGTATTCAAACTTATATGCAACCAATAGAAAGTTATTTAAAAAAAGAAATAATTATTAAATATTATTCAAAAATGGACTATTTAAGAACATAAATGTGATCAATATCAAATATCTAGCCAATATGACTAATACATATTGTATTATAATATTTTATATTATATTTTTACACTTTTTTACATTTTTTCTAAGCAACAACGTATCTATATTAAAACCGTGCATTTTATGAAATGTCTCCCTTAAAACTGCAATTTTTATTACAAATTATTTTTTCAAAAATGAATAGTTTTAGAAATATTCAGCTAATACGCTTGATTTTTTGTAAAGAAATTATAATATATTATGCATTACTGAAACTTGATAATAATATATACTTGATAATAATTATACACATAATGTCTTTCTAACTTTTGAGAACTATTTATTTTGTAGTTACTTAATTATTGCATTTTCTGGCAATATTAAAGTAGTATTGAATTCTATTCTTAGAATTTAAAAAGTAATAACTATGAAATGTTATATCTATTTTTCTAATTATTTAAAATTAGTGTAAATAGAGTACTAAATAAGAGATAACTATATAATTATATAGTTTGAAGAATTAAATATTACTATAATTAATTATATATATTATTTTAATAAATAAATTACTCTTATATATGTGTGTATATATATATATATACAGGGTGTCCCAAAGCACCCGTGCCAACGCTCGTGAAGAGATAGAACGGATCGAGATGAACAAAAAAGTCCCATACCATTTTGCTAAATTCGCAATAGTTATTGCGTTATTAATTAAAATATCTGAGCTAATGAACGCGTGGAAAGCGGTAGGCCGGAATCAGTAGGCATGTAAGATGACTTATTTGTTTACATCTCTTAGCAACAAATATCACACGTCGCTCGCCGCTCGCTGCGTGACTCCACCTCTCGCTCAGATGATGCTTCCGTTCCTAAGAGACGTAGACAAGTAAGTTATTTTACATGCCCACCGATTCCGGCCTACCGCTTTCCACGCGCTCATTAGCTCAGATATTTTAATTAATAACGCAATAACTATTGCGAATTTAGCAAAATGGTATAGGACTTTTTTACTCATCTCGATCCGTTCTACCTTCTCACAAGCGTTGGCACGGGTGCTTTGGGACACCCTGTATATATATATATATATATATATATATATAATATTAATTCTATATAATTCTATATATTATATATATTAGCAATTAAATATTACTTCACTATTGCTAACAAAAATATAACAATTAATAAATAATAAATAAATAATTAATAAATAATTAATAAATTATTAATAAATAATTAATTAATAATATAATAATATATAATAATTAGGAGAGATTAGTTGTAATTGGGGCAGGGCAAATTGTTAAACTCGATATAGTTTTCGAATGACGGTTAATAGCGCTGCATAAAAATGTTAATATTATTGCAGGAATATTGCGTCAATGATACAATAATTATTTTATTATATATAACATATTTTCTAAATTTTAAGTGATATTTATCATTTTTAATAGCTGAAATAGGAAAAATTTATGTTATATGCTATGTATATTTTTAAGTATACATTGCGTTGTTAATTTGTAATGCTTCTTGAAAAATTTTATTTTATATCTATTTTATAACTTCTATTAATATTTTGATTATGAAAGTTATTTTTTTCAATATTATATACAAATACAGTAATGGAGCTAACAGGAACTAGGCACGGAAAACACGATGCAAAAATTGCCTTCGAAAAAGTTTAATTGTCTAAATAGAATGTGAATGTTTTGATCCCGTTTCGGCCTATCTTCAGCAACTGTTAAAATTAACAAAATAATACATATATAGTAGAATGAAATTCGAGCTATAAAATTACACATAAAAAACTATATACGCAAAATTAAAAAAAATTATGCGTTTTGATTTCAAAGGACCCTTAACAACTCCCACATTAACAAGTGTGATCATCGGTTTCAGCCGTTAGGGAATAGATGATATTTATCAAGCAATAATTTATGTGTGTGTTTTGTGTGAATTTATTTTCCAAATGGACACACATTGCGAACAGATCTTCATGTGAATACATTGAGAAACCAATATAACACGTTAGAAAGACGAATGACGCTCAATAAAAGGAAGGCAATTCGCCAAGAGATTGTAGAAGACGGAGAGTCGAAGAAATTGGAAACATAATCAAATATTATAGATCAATATGAATGTTCATTAGTACAATTATAAGTGATATTATGAGTAAAATCGTAGATGTAGATAACTGCCGACAAATAAAAGGGAAATAAAGTAAACGACTGCGGTGATTTTAAATTTTTGATAAGTTCTTCACTATCGTTAAATATGTTTGGTATAAGCATTCAGTATTGCTTTAGAGATTAAAACTGTTTTTTGTTCTTTAATAAATGACATTTTTGTGACCACAATCTCTTATTCAAAATAGGCTCCTTATCCAAGATTTCCACTTTGTTTCAGTCAACTTAGGATTCAACAATCAATGTAGTCTATGATGACAGAATGTTGTGAAATATTTTTTTAAAATGAGATTATGATGTTCAATAATTGTTGATAATATGTTTTTAATAGCCTATATATCTGATCTACATACGAAGTATCACAATCTTTATAAAAAATCTTATAGACTACATTATTGCACAGATGTTGCGATAATACATATTTATGCATTTGTAAAAAGCAACAAAACTTGTTTATGCCAGTATATGAAATTCTTATATTGAGACTTTGAGTAACTTGTTTAAATTTACCAGAGAATATATATTGCATAAATATATTAATATAAAAACAAGAAGGAAAAGGGGCTAATGAGAGCTAAGCGTAGAAAACAGGACTCGAATAATTATCTTTAAAAAATCCCTTCAATTATCCAGATAAACGTTTCGGTTCCTTTTCGAATCATCTTCAGTGACTGTTAAAAATAATATGTCATACAGAGAAACGTTATAAAATTGAGTACTGAATACATACGTAATATATTAAAAATTGTGCCTCCAAGTAATCCTAACGATTCCGACAGAAAGTAAATATGGAACATAAGACTCTTATGGATTCCAGCCGCTAGGAATAAAACTTTACAGCAACAATATGTCATTGCAGAATTGTCATTATGCATAATGCTGTAGAAATAATATGCTCATAAACAAGGTGTTTATTCCCTGGAAAAACTGGGAAACCGGGGATTGTCAGGGATTTTTTTTACTTTGAAAAATCCGGGAATTCTCATGGAATTTTATTAAGATTCAGGGAATTTTTTCAAAAATTGTGTCTTTGATAATTTTATTGACGATCTCCTTTTAGTATCAAAGTCTTATGTAAATTTCATAGAAAATTGTGCAATTTTTTAATAATATTTAAATAAATTATAGTACTTCTTAAGACGTTTATATAATTATTTTTTGTTTTATATTTTTATTTTATATTTTTGCATATATCTTTAGCGTTTAGATATAGTGATAAATTGCATTTTGTTATTGTCCAAATTAATTTTACGATTAATAAGTCAATATTAAATGCTAGAAAAACTGCATTCTTGATAACTTTCTTTGTAAACATATCAATAGAAAACATTAGAAAGCGCATACAATAAAGAAACTTATTTTAAAAAACTGCATCTACAAATTTTCTTATTTTACTTGGAATTTTAAACGTAAAATATCTGGAAGATCAGGGAATTCTCAGGGAATTTTTTTACAAGATTTGTGTAGACATCCTGATAAAGCAAATGCAAAGACAAAAAAATGTAAACTAGGAGACTTATCAAAAAATCAAGAGAAACGGGGGGGGGGGGCGCAAAAGATGGAAAGCTGTCAATAATTTCCTAATGATTGTTGCCAAAATGATACAAGATACAACTAATACATATGAACGAATCATAGATTATACAGATGGAAGGAGAGAGATGATTCAAATAAGCACGGTGATTTTAAATCTTGGAAAAGGTCTCAATGATCAACGCATATGTATGATTTAAGTCTTTGGTGTTGCTTTGGAGATTGAAACTGTTTTTTGTCGGTTAATGTACATCATTTTCGACAACAGTTTTTTCCCTAGGATGGGCTCTTCATCCAAGATTTCCACCACATCTCAATTGAAATCATATTTAAGCAGTGTGTCATCCGTGACGATCGAATTTTGTGTGGTATTTCTATTAATATAATTGCGATGTTCTGTAACTCTTATTCTTAATAGTCTGTCAGTTTGAGCTGCATAAGAAGCATCGCAATTCTTACAAGAAATTTTATGTATCACATTTTTGCAAGATATTGTGTAGACAAACTATCTTTGTGCATTCAGATGAAGGAGTGCAATTTGTTAACGCCAGTGACATTATCGTATTGGTATTATGGTATCACTAGTTTAAACTGCTCACAAAAATTAGAGACCTAAGAGATGTTGAAAAATTGAAGGATGCTACGTGGTTTTCAGCAATTATCGGTTGACGTTTGTTTTTTTTTTTCCTTTTCTTTGTTCACGAATAACGTTTTTAAACGTTCATGGAGTACGTAAAATATAAAAATTAGTGAATAACCATTACTTACCACAAGTTTTTCACGAACAGATTTCTTTGGTAGAATCACGGATGAAAAAGCAAAAACGTCCTGCCGATAAGGTCAATGATTTTGTTTGTCTTGTGACAAAGAGGGTGAGATTCATAATTGAGATACCTGCTAGAACATTTATGAAATCAATTGAATTCTATAAAATTATTAGTGACAATAATAATGACGTCCAAAAAATTCGATTGTCGATTTCCTCCTCCGTAATGACATGACCTCCGTAACCGTGAATTGTAACCATTGGTCGAAAAGGTTAAAGGTCTTAAGTACCACGTTAAGTATTGAAAAAGGTATCGCCAATACGACATCGTCAACATAACGAAATGACAGTTTAGTAAAACGGCAGTTTAGGAAGAATTCCAATCGTCCTCCTCTTTAAATTCTGAACTGTAATATTCTTGAGAATCGGCGATAAGAGAGAAAAGGTATTAATAAATATATTAAAGAAAGAAAGGGCTCTGTAATATTCTTATTAATATTATTATTGGATATAATCAAATTTTTTCCCTTTTGATTATTTTCCAGTAATGTTTTTAAATGTTCATGGAACATATCGAAAATATAGAATATCCATTATCCAGAAGGATATTAATCAACTTAAAATTTTTCTGATGGAATCTTGGATGGGAAAGCAAAAAATCTTATCGATTAGGCCAATGATTGTGCCTCTTTTATGACAAAGAGAATGTTGAGACTCATAATTAATATGTCTGTGGGAAAAAAGTAGGTTTATGAAATCATTCAATATTTATAAAATCATCATTAACATAATTCTGATGTTCAGAAAAAATGGCGTTAAAAAAATTCAGTCGATTATCGGTTCCCTTCTCCAACGTGAATTACAATGGATGGAAAGAATTAAAAGTCTTTAGAACGTTGAGGATGGTGGAAGGAACTGCTAACGCGACATCATCTACATACCGGAGATAAAAAAGGAAGGAGAAAGGATCTAATGGGAAGAGCTTCAATCGCCCTACTCTCCAAATCCTATATTCTGTGTAGTGTAATATCAGCAATCATCGGAGATAATGGAAAATCCATAAACATACCAAAGATTTATTGGTAGCAATGACCATTATTCTTTCTCATTTATTTATCTCTTAATTATAAAAAAACGACAGAACGGGATTATTATGAGATAAGCTTTTACAATTTGTTAGCAGTGTTTTCCGTTACTTGGATAAAAGTATCTAAATAATCATCTAGATGAAATTATTGCTTTATTTTATTTGTATTTAAATGATCAAAATATATATTACTTCCATCTCTTTATCTTAAAAAAAGTATTATGTTTTTCAAATTATTTAAGATAATGTTTAACGAATTTAGTTTACATCGGTGTAAATATATAGACTTCTAAAATATCCGCTTTTATATTATCAGTACATTTAGTTACGATAGCAAATATATATGTATGTATCAGCGGCACATTAAACAAATTTTTGTTTTTAGGAAATAGAAGCTTATAAAAGATGAAAGTATAAATATATTAAAAATGAATAATAATTTTCTTCGACTTGACTGGCAAAATCTTTATTTAGAATCGTACTACGTTTCGACCATACGGATTGTGGTCCTTATCAAGTACACAAAACTGTAACAATTTATGTCAAAATCAAAATCAAAATCCCCACCGCATTAAGATTAATTACAATAAACACATGATAATGTTAAACACAATAAACAACGCAAAATTTTTTATAACAATTGATTAAAACAATATTAACTTACTTTAAGGATGTCAAATAGATACAAATTAATAATTAAATTTCAATTGTCTCGACATCATCACGGTCGTTACCGCTCCAAGTAAACAAAACATGTTGCAAAGCACATCAGTACAAATTAAGAGCCAGATAACAACTAAGACGTTCTACGAGACAACCGAAAATTCATAATAAGTCAAACAAATAAATAAACATATCAAGTCATCGATTAATAACACTATCATAAATCCCGCTCAAGTTTTCGCTATCATTCTGCGCATTAATTGTATTATCGAGCTTTTTAATATAAAACATTTCAGAAACTTCTCTCTTTCGCCAATTTTTCTCTTTATGTAAAATTACCGGGTTATCCCAATCAAAATCATGATTGAAATTTAGGCGATGCTCTGTAATGACGGAAAAGTTTGCCGATGAATTTTTTATGTTGCGTCTATGCTCACCAAGTCTCGTATTCAAATGTCTCTTTGTTTGTCCAATATATCTCATCGGGCAATATTTACAATTAATACAGTATACCAATTCTGTCTGTTTCTTGTCTGATAATTTGTCTTTCCCTCTTCTGATGATGTTATTTAATTTTTTAGGAACAGTATATAGAACTCTAAAATTATTCTTTTTTAATATTTGACAAATATCATTACTAATATTTTTATGGAACGGGATAGTGATATAATTTTTCTGTTTATCCTCAACCGTAGTAACGTGATTATTAACATTATCATTGGTCTGAGCATATGTAAGCTGCCTAACCCGTTTTTTAACAACCCTTTCAATTAAGTGTTCCGGGAAACAATTGTTTAACAAAATCCTCTTTACAATATCGATATTTGAATTTTGAAACCGTTTGTCAGACAGCAACACCGCATGATCAACCAGATTAATTACTGTATTAGTTTTATAATTCAACGGATGGCCCGAAAAAAAGTTAATATATCGTCCAGAATATGTCGGTTTACGGTACCAATTAGTATATAAATGATTATTGTCTCTATGAACCGAAACATTTAAGAAAGGCAATGTATTATTTGACTCAATTTCATATGTAAATTTTGTAACCGTGGATGGTAACTATTAAATACTCCCATAATTTCACATAATCTATTTTTAGGTATAATCGTAAAAATGTCGTCAACGTATCTAAAATAAACCGAAACATCAAATTTTAATATAGATAAACAGTGTGTTTCCAAATCTTCCATAACAATATTTGCCAATATCGGGGAAAGAGGAGAGCCCATCGGGCTACCAAATATCTGCTCATAAGTCTGGTCATTAAATAAAAAATAAGTTGAGCTAAGAACCAAGTCAATGGTGAACAAAAATTGTTCTAAATTAAAATTAGTAAATTTTTCAATAAAAAACCATCTATTTTTTATACCCGTCATGACAAGATCTTTCGGGATGTTAGTGAACAAAGACGCAACATCCAACGATATCATCGATTCGTCAGGATCTATAGTCAAGTTTCTTATCATAGATGCGAACGACCATCCGTCTTTAACAAAAGACTTAGGTGCAGGGATAGCTTTCTGTAGAATCTCATGTAAGTAATGTGCCACGTTATAAGAAGGACTCCCTAAAGCAGAAACAATAATTCTCAACGGGAAGCCAGGTTTATGAACTTTAGGTAATCCATAACACCTGGCTGTGTTCCCATTAGTACAATTAAGATTCCTATATGACGCCTTATCAATGAGATCATTGTCTCTCCATGATTTAACCAGATCATTAAACTTATTAGTAAGTCGCCTAATTGGATCTTTGTTGATTCTCCTGTAAGTCGAGTCGTCACTAAGCAATTCAATCATATGTGTTTCGTAATTTATTTTATCCATTTTTTACATAAAGAGAAAAATTGACGAAAGAGAGAAGTTTCTGAAATGTTTTATATTAAAAAGCTCGATAATACAATTAATGCGCAGAATGATAGCGAAAACTTGAGCGGGATTTATGATAGTGTTATTAATCGATGACTTGATTTGTTTATTTATTTGTTTGACTTATTATGAATTTTCGGTTGTCTCGTAGAACGTCTTAGTTGTTATCTGGCTCTTAATTTGTACTGGTGTGCTTTGCAACATGTTTTGTTTACTTGGAGCGGTAACGACCGTGATGATGTCGAGACAATTGAAATTTAATTATTAATTTGTATCTATTTGACATCCTTAAAGTAAGTTAATATTGTTTTAATCAATTGTTATAAAAAATTTTGCGTTGTTTATTGTGTTTAACATTATCATGTGTTTATTGTAATTAATCTTAATGCGGTGGGGATTTTGATTTTGATTTTGACATAAATTGTTACAGTTTTGTGTACTTGATAAGGACCACAATCCGTATGGTCGAAACGTAGTACGATTCTAAATAAAGATTTTGCCAGTCAAGTCGAAGAAAATTATTATTCATTTCAAATAACTCCTGGCGTCTGAAAAAAGTTTTTATAAATATATTGTTTTTTATCCTAAATTGTTTTACTTAACTTTTAGATTGATGCGTGGGATATTATCTACTTCAACAGTTTTTAAATTCTCATTGCGGATGAAGTAAATTTTCATGAATGATGTCACTCATATATTTTTCAAGATAATTTTTTTACTGATCGAATCGAATATGTAGTACTTTTCTGTTATGTGATTTGCCACAATACTCAACTAAAGTTTCGTAAGATATCCTCATACCCCCACACAAATATGTAGATGTAACTAAATGTGTTTGAATGGAATATAAGAAAAATAAATAATAATATAAAAAAGATTATGATAAAAATACTACATTTATCAAATTAACAACAATTTAATAAATTATATAAATAATAAACTTTTTAATAAAATATAGCAAAATCCTCTCTGTGAATTCTATCCTTTCAACTTATTGTTAGTTCAAAAAAATAAACGAAGATTTAATGTTAAAATGTGGATGAATTTTTTAACTTTATAATACTTAAGAATTAATAATATTAAGCGATGTTTATTTTTATTTGTTTAAACGCCACAATTTTTTTCATTGGAGGTACGGTGATACCTCACGCGATGAAACGGAAATATTCCATTTGCCCACATTGCGATTGCCCATGTTGCAGTAATTACATAGTAACTTTTCCAATCGCTCCATCGCTCTGTGCTTTCTAAACAAAATCTATGCGAAACAATGATATCTATAATTATACAGTTTAATATGGATTTCCATAAGTAGATCAAAACATTCGATCTAGAATGAAGCCGACTAGTTGACAAAAAAAAAAACTGTTAAACAGAGCCACACACATCTTTAAGTATTATCTTCTCTTAAGTATTATCTTATCTTTTTCTCTAAGATAGCGATTGTCAATTTAGAAATAATCAGCATTGATTGAAACGAGAAGAGAATACTGAAAAATACTTCTTGTCACACAATTTCTCTGTTAATATGTCAATTTTATAGTTCTTATAGGGAAACTATATGATTGCTTGGTCTATGCATATGTATATGTGGGTTTCTAATGCAATTGCAATTATAACGGCAATTATAATTATAACCTATTTGTCACATTGCGATTGTCCACAGTGCCAATTGGCCACATTGCAATTGGCCAATCGCAATGCGGCCAATCGGGACTATGAACAATCGCAATATAAACAAATAGGTGCCACTCGATCGTGTATTAAAATGCGTCAACCTCTATGAATTCAAAGCGTTATTATCTTAAGGTTATCTACATGAAATCCTTTATACCCTATTCTTTCACCTAGATGAATTTAAAATAGACTATCTTTATCTTATCTTAGATATTTTATCTTATATTTATCTAGATGATTTCGAGATCATGTAACAAGGAAAGGATCGGAATTTTGTCCCTCAATTTTGATGGGTTTTGGATATATATATATATATATATATATATATATATGTTGTAGAATTAAAAATGAAAATAAGATATACATATTTTTTCATATGAGCGTTCTTCCGCGTTTAGGGGTTGAAACAACCCGTCGAAATTAATTTGGTATATACGATTTCGGTCGAATATCATGAAAACTAATACGAAATAAGAAAAAATATTTCAGACAAAAGTTTTATGGCATTTTATATACTTCATACATATTTAGATTTTTAAAAATATCATATTTTTCAATATAACCTCCATCCCCCATTATTTTTGCAAATTTTAAATTTTGTATTAGAAAGCAAAGAGCGTGTAACGCGCCATATCTATTCAGCATGATAACGATAACATTGTTTTTCGAAATTGCATTTTTATAAGAAATGAATTTTAAACACCTATAGTATATGCGCCTACTATTTATTATATGTATATGAGAACATTTAAAAAGGAAAAAGAAATTTTTATTAGATTTTACATTTATGATTTATGAATTTAATTAAATAATTATGCCATTATTTATATTATAGATTGTTTTTTGATACATTGCATATTCATAACGTAAAATTATTATTCCATTTTATAATCAACGGATTAATTTTCAACTCAGTCAATGTTATTGAAATCAGGACACACACATACACACACAAACACACAATCAAGGATATCAAAATTAATATAAAAAGAAGACTATTTGATTACAAGAGGTGCACATTATTTTTCTTTATATATATATAATCTAGCGTTTATAAAACTTTAGATTTGTAATTTTTAGAATAATGCAGTTTAATACATATAATGTAATAATGCTACTGTTAGTGTCCTCACGCGAGGACCGGTGCTCGGCACGTATTAATTGAATTTTCACACTTTAGACTTTAGATTTAATATTTATTCGGATACTGAACACGTGGCTTACAACGACGTTCGTGCATGCGTCGACGAAAAATCTCTCGCCCCTCTTTCTGTGCCATCTATCTGACGCTCACAAATATAACTTAAAATAAGAAGACGTTATACATAAAATACACAAGACGCATAACATCGAATCGAAATAAATGAACTCTAACACTTATAATAATAAACTGAAAATAATTGCGAAACAATAAATATATATATGCAAATAGAATCAAACTATATATTACACGAACATACCGCGCGCCTTGATGCCTTATGGGTATCAACATCGCATTTTTATATATAGCAACGTTATTTTTAATCAGATAACAAAAGAATTTATAATATATATCAGTTTCATACAAATGTTAGTTAATCTTCTTTAAGATTCGTAGAAGACTCAATGGGAAGTACGCTCAATTTTACTGCTGGTCTTTCAAAAATTCCTCTAGCAGTTTTTACAACAGCTGTTCTGATGATGTTATCATCGCCGGGACAGACTTCCTGTACTCTGCCCAGCATCCATCTCAATGGTGGCAGTCCCCATCCTCTCTACATAGCACCAGTTGACCGACTTTGAGCTGCTCGCCACGATTAGTATGCCATTTGGCACGTCGTTGTAGTTGCGACAGATATTCGAGCGACCAGCGTTTCCAGCAAAAAATGCTAGCGTATCTGCTCCAGTCGCTGCCATCTCGACAGTCGATTTATTTTAACCTGAGTTAGAGTAAGAGATTAGCGAGCTGCCTACAAGAAAGCGACCTGGGGACTGATAATTTAAATCATTAGGATCCGATGAATGAGCGCTCAAAAGTCTCGAATTGAGAATCTTCTATTTGTGTGACGAGCGTGGAGGCTTCCTCGAATGTTAGCGCGGCTTCTGAAGCTACTTTGTAAAAATGACCTTTGAAAGATTTGACTGTAGCTTCCCACAAACCACCGAAATGTGGCGCTCGGGGAGAGATGAAATGCCATTTTATTCCTTCACTGGAAGTCGTGTCAATAATTTTGTGTTGATGATCTTCTTGTGCGAATAGCTTTCTGAGGTCTTCCAGCTCCCGATTGGCACCGACAAAGTTCGTGCCGTTATCCGAGAATACGTCACTTGGCTTTCCTCTGTAACTAATGAAACGCTTAAAAGCGTTGAGAAAAGCGTCCGTGCTCAGGTCCGATACGACCTCCAAATGCACAGCTTTCGTGACCATACATACTAATACTGCAACGTAGGCCTTAATATGTTTGCTATTCTTGCGTCTTCCTTCGCGGATGAATATAAGACCACAAAAGTCTACGCCAGTAGAACTGAATGGTCTCGCAGTCGCAACTCTATGCGTCGGGAGGTTGCCCATTATTTGCTCTGATATTCGTGGTCGGGTCTTGAAACAAGTAATGCACTGGCGTAGCAGCCCTTTGATTGTACCGCGCGCCCTAATTGGCCAATACAGAAGTCGCACCGCAGCGAGTGTTGCCTCCACTCCGGCGTGAAGATTCTTCTTGTGTTCATATTGAATAATTAATTCAGCTAATCTTGAGTGATGAGGTAAAAGTATAGGATGCTTAGCGTCCGGATGAAGTTCCGAATGCTCCAATCTGCCGCCGACATGCAAAATGTCATCCTCATCGAGAAAAGGATTCATTGCTCTCACGCTACTTTTATGTGAAATCTCGATGCCCCTTCTTAACGCTTTTAACTCTTCATAGAACGCTGTTCATTGCTCTTTCCGGATAATACATTTTCTAGCGTATTCTACTTCTTCGGGTGATAATGGACTTGAAGCTTTAACCTCATTCTTCTTTGTACAGATGCGTGCAAATCGTATGCACATCGTATGCACATCGCAGCAACTCGAATGAGTTTCTTGAAATCGGAGAACTTGTTGAATGGATCGACATCTGCTTGAACAGGCATTGATAGGACCGTCGAAGTATCATTTCTGTGCAGCTGATTCTCCTCTATGTCCACGATCTCTGAATGATGCTGGATGATGACGTTTTCTTGCAACCAGGAAGGACCTCTCCACCACAGCTGAGAATTAGCCAATTCCTTCGGATGTGCTCCTCTTGACACTAAATCGGCTGGGTTTTCTTTGCTTCCTACGTGATTCCAACTGTCGACTGCACTTAGCTCCTGTATTTCGCCGACTCTGTGAGCAACGAAAACAGGTAGTTTCTTGTTAGTGGCTTTGATCCAATGCAGCACTATAGACGAATCCGTCCAATAATAGCATTTTTTGATGTCGATCTCTAATGCATGTTTGACCTTGTCCATCAACTTTGTAAGTAATTCAGCACCACATAGCTCCAGTCTCGGAATAGAAATCGTTCTGACAGGAGCCACGCAAGATTTGAAACAGAATAAATGCGTTTGAATGACTCCGTGAGACTCGACGCTCCGTACATAAATACAAACTCCATAAGCTCGCTCGCTTGCGTCGCAAAATCCGTGAAGCTCGTACGTCCTTTCCATAAATGAATACTTTGCGTTGTACTTTAAATTCGTTGAGCTCTTGTATTTTCATGACGTAATCCATCCACTCCGTGTAAATATCCGAGGGCAGCGATTCGTCCCAATCAATTTGAAGTTTCCAGAGCTTCTGAATCATGATTTTGGCGGTCACGATCACAGGTCCCAAGGGTCCAAGTGGATCAAATATCTGGGCGATACTAGATAATATTGATTTTTTGGTGCAAGCGCTTGTCTCAGATGCTTGCATACAAATCGTATATTGCAGCACATCCTTTGACGGATTCCATTTAATTCCTAAAGTTTTGGCAGTTCCATCCTTGTCTAACTCTAGTATTGTGTTGCTGATTGATGACTCAGGAAATCCTTTTAATAATTCTTCGCTATTTGAGGTCCACTTTCTGAGTGCGAAACCTCCACCCTTGAGCAATGCCGTTATCTGAGCACGAATCACTAATGCTTCTTCCATTGAGTTCGCTCACGTTATTAATCGTCGACATAAAGGTCACGACACGCTATCTTCGCTCCTATGGGGAATTGATCCTCTTCCACCTTCGCAAGTTGCTGTATGACTTTGGTGGCTAGAAATGAAGCTGGTGCGGTTCCGTATGTGAGTGTTACCAATTCGTAAGTCTTGATTTCTTCTGTTGCTTGATCTCGCCATAAGATACGCTGTAGAGGGATTTGAGCCTCATTTAGTAGCACCTGCCTGTACATTTTGGCAATGTCTGCGGTCAGGGCATTCTCGTAGCTTCTAAATCGAAGTAGTATATAAAATAATTCTTGCTGCAAGACCGGACCAACCAGTAAAGCATCGTTCAATGAAATTCCGCTTGTCGTTTGACTTGACGCATCGAAAACAACTCTAAGTCTTGTGGTCGTGCTCGTCTCCTTTATCACGCAATGATGTGGTAAGTAATACTGCACACTTGGGTCCTGAGTCAATGCTGCGTTCGATCGAAGCTCTCTCATGTAATGTAAGCTCAAGTACTCGTGTATAAATTCCGTATACTCTCTCTTCAACTTAGAATCCCGATTCAACTTCGCTCCAGAGTCACGAATCTCTTCAGTGCAATGTCCTTCGAGTCACCTAATTTCTGCAGTAGCTCTGGGCTTGTTGGCATGGTTACGATGAATCTATCTTCAAAGTTGCGCTCGTAGATTTGTGCGAAATGTCCCTCGCAGATGCGCTCTTCAAAAGTTCGCGTGTTTTGTCGCTCCGCACGCTCGACTTGCCAAAAGCGTGCGAGACTTGAGTTAAGCTGCTCGTTGACCGATAGATTGCAGATTGTCGCATTTTTTGGCTGATCGTGAATCATAAGGTTGCCAGAAACCACCCATCCGAGCAGTGTTTTCTGCCAGGCCGGTTGACAGTTTGAAAGCTTGATCTTTCCGATGCACAATAAATCCAAGAATATCTCTGCACCGAGTAATATGTCCACGTCGGCTGGACGGTCAAATTCAGAGTCTGCCAATGTAATGCCGTCCGGAATCTGCAAACTGCGAAGATTAAGACGATTTACTGGAATAGCTTGCGTTATTTTCTCAATTATCAGGCAATTAAGCTTAGCCTGGAAGCTGTTGATCCTCGATTGTATTGTCACTTTTGCGAGTCCACGTGTCTGCGTTGTCAACTCGCCCACGCCGAAGATTGGTATGTTTGTATTGCTTGATACCTAGTTTCTTGACACACTTAGAAGTAATGAAACAAGACTGTGATCCGTTATCTAACAGTGCTCGGCAAGGCTGCAAAATGCCTCTTGCATCCACGACGTTGATTATTGCCGTCGCGAGAATTACCTGTCTATCTTGTTTGACCGCGGCATGATTCACACTTGTAGATATTACGCTTTCTTTATCCGGGGGCGTAGATGTCTTTTTGGTATCCGCTTCAGGCTGCTTAGTTATTTGTTCCAAATGGAGCAACGTGTTGTGTCGTTTATGGCATTTTCGACAGGATCCCGATCCGCATTGCTTCGCCTGGTGAGACGCTACTTTGAGGCAATTTAAACATAACTTACGAGACTTTGCTTCCTTTATACGCTGATCCACCTCTAGTTTCAGGTAACTAGCGCATTTGAAAATAGGATGGTCTCCCTTTGCGCAATAAGCACACATGATGTTTGTCGTCGCCACGTGCGCTGTTGTGCCTTTATTTTTGTCTGATTTACTCACCTTCTGCGTATTGAGAGTGGTCCGCTGACTTCGAGATGACGCTTCCAATGCTCGGCATCGTTGTGTCAGAAAATCCGTCAATTGATTGAACGTAGGTATTTTACCTCTCTTGATGGTGGTTTCCCACTCCTTGTTCGTGGTTGGATCCATTCTACTTATTACCAGATGAATTAAGAGATCGTCCCACTGATATGTAGGCCTCTTCATTGCTTTGAGTGCTCGTATATGCTTGAGCACATTATCTAACAACTGCCGTAACTCGAGATAGTTCTCCGTTAGCATAGGTTGCTCGAAAAGTGCTTTGACGTGCTTCTGAATTATTAAGCTGTCGTCATTGTACCTGTCTTTAAGCATTCTCCAGGCCTCATGATAATTCTCGTCCGACGCCTCCAGAGAACTAATAATATCTTTGGCTTCATGCGTCAAAGCCGACATAAGATACTGCATTTTTGTACGTTAGGCAGCATCGGATTTTCATGGATCATGCTTATAAACATATTTCTAAAGGGAATCCATTCCTCATACTTTCCTGAAAAAGTAGGCAAAGTAACATGCGGTAATTTTAAGTGTTCGTTTGGAATATTACTTGCCTGAGAAGCGGGCGTGCCCTCTCTATAACTTGATGTATTTGCCGTTATATTAATTTGGCGGGATGCTTGAGTTGCCCGTTCGGCTGCGCTCTTCCTTTCAATCAGTTTCCAGCTCGACGGTGACTGCGAAATATCTGCTCTCGAACGTGTCTCTCTCCAAGAAGTGAATCGGCTTGTTAGCTTCTTCGGGCTTGAGTTCTTCGATTGTGCTTCATTGAAAGATCCCCACAGCTCACTTACCTTTCGTAAACATTGACGCAACTCAAGTATTGATACGTCTGGAACGCTTAACGCGGCCAAATATGTACTGAATCGCGTGAGACTTCTCTTTATTTGTTTGCGTGTGGCCTTGAATGCCTTGAGATTCGCTGCTGCGTCGGTCATTGTTGTATGACGTTGAGACTGTCACTTGCTCGACAATGCCTAACATTCGAATATGTCTAATGCTCACGAGAATCTGATATGGAAAGTCACTCTCGGAATGACCGCACTTTTTTCGTCTAACCTCACTCGCGTGCTTCGACGTGCACAATAAGATGGCGACTCTTTCTTGGTTTGTAGCGCCACACATGCGCGAACGGGTCTTTGTGATCTCGTACGTAGATCGATGCTTCGAGGTTATGCGCACGAACTCGCACTGCCTTTTCAGATTAATCCGGCTCGAAGGACCAAATATGTTACTGTCCTCACGCGACCAGTGCTCGGCACGCATTAATTGAATTTTCACACTTTAGGCTTTAGATTTAATATTTATTCGGATACTGAACACGTGGCTTACAACAACGTTCGTGCATGGGTCGACGAAAAATCTCTCGCCCCCTCTTTCTGCGCCATCTATCTGACGCTCACAAATATAACTTAAAATAAGAAGACGTTATACATAAAATACACAAGACGGATAACATCGAACCGAAATAAATGAACTTTAACACTTATAATAATAAACTGAAAATAATTGCGAAACAATAAATATATATATGTAAATAGAATCAAACTATATATTACACGAACAGCTACAGTGTACATAATTTTTACTACTCTAAATTTTTTTCAAACTCTAATTTCCAAGAAACGTGAAATAACTTTTAAAATAGAATGCATGCTGCATGCGTAATGAAAATTTGTATGAATTACAAGAGGAAGAATCTTTATATTTTGAAGATTCACAATATATAGCAGAAGAGGAACGAATAAATTTACTTGGAGGAAGAAGATAATTTAAAAATTTCTTAAGAAATTACATATGCTATAGATATATTACTCGAACATGAAAGAAGCGCAATTGAATTCTCGAAGAGTGGTAAAGCAGGGCAAAGAATATTAAATGGGGTAATACTTAAGGAGAGCTCCCTCCTCTCCGATTTTGTTGAAACTTGACAATATTGTGTATTTTCGTGCGTAAAACACGAATCTGTTAGTTAAAATCGTCGCTCTTAAGTAGAAAAAGTTACGAAGTGTTAAAAAGTGACAGTTGTGAGGTTAGGAAATCTGTCATACCGACGAAATAGAGGGACATAGAAGGTCACGTGATAGCTGTCTCATTGGTAAGTTAGAAAAGTAACATAATTTGAAATGTTGTTTCTCTTTTGTTTTGTAAAACTATCAAGCCACTGTATCAGCCATTGTATCAGTAACTGTATCAAAATGCAGCTTAATGAGTTCTTGGCCGTGACTCACAATAGAGAACAGTTAATTAATTACTTAATCGAGCATCATTTAATAAATAAAGAAATACAAAGTAAATATTACCACAAATAATCTTACATTTCGATGCCGGAAAGTATATCATGAAAAGGTAATTATTCAGTTTAGCTACCTCACCTCAAATATCGATAAAATTAAACTCATTTGACGCGTTTTTGCACGAAATGAATGAATCTGGCAGAAAAAAGTGTCGCTCTGCCCCACGAAGCGAAATATTAATGATTAAAGTTGAGGACTATTCAGGTTAGAAAATCTGTCATACCGACGAAATGCAGCGACACGAGTATGCTCTGTGGCCACATGCGCATGCGTTCTGGTTATTTTTCGCTAGAGTGCACGAATTTAAACGCAACAATGTGAAACAAATGAATAATGGCTGCGTTCAGCAGACTCAACAGTTGGGCAACATTACTAGATTTTCCGCTGACATTCAACGCTAATTTGCTGGTTCTGAAAGTAGAAACCAATCACGTTCGATTGCTACCTAGCGGTTTTGCCTGCTGAACGCGGCCAATGTTATATATATGCGATAATGTTATTATTGTTAGACGCGAACTTGCATGCACGCGCAATGTTAAGTTTTATTGAGTTTACACACCTTACATATTGTAAGGAAGGATTAGTAGATTTTTTAATCCAGCATGGTGTTTTAGCATCTACAATTAAGTGTCATAAGTGTCATAATGATCTATATATTGATAAAGAAACGTTATTGTATCGATGTAGAAAACGTTACTTTGTAAGAAACGTACATAAGGAACGTGTCTCCATGCAGTGTGACTTTATGAAAAGTGCTAAGATTGGTACTTGGTTCGATCGAAGTCATCTTGACGTTGCAACAGTTTGCAAAATTGTTGCATGCTTTTTAATGTTGAGACATCCACGTCAAGATGACGCGCAGGACGAGACTGGCGTTGCACCGGCCACAATTGTAGACTGGTTCAATTTTTGCCGAGAAGTAAGTAATATTTTAATATATTCTAATAGACATCTGTATGTGTACTAAAGAGATATAGTAACATAAATCGAAATATTTTTAATTATAGGTCTGTGTGTTCTGGGTTGAAAAACATAGCGAGAAGCTTGGTGGCCCAGGACGCATAGTGGAAATCGACGAGGAAAACGGAAGTACAATCGTGGCCGGCTTGTAAAAGGTCATTGGATTTTTGGAGGATACGAGCGAGACTCAAAAAAGATATTCATCGTTCCAGTAGAGGATCGGACAGAAGAAACACTCCTGGCGTGTATAAAGGAATGGATATTGCCAGGAACCACCATCGTGTCAGATTGTTGGAAGTCATATAATTGTTTAAACAATGAAAGCTTCCAACATCTGACAGTGAACCATTCCTACAATTTTGTCAATCCTGAAACTGGTAAAAAATGTTTAAAACTTAATATATATTACGAATAACTAATTCTTAATGTTCCGCTTTATGTCAATATATTTTCTAAATTTACAGGCGCACACACTCAGCATATAGAACGTGTTTGGAGAGAGGTTCGGGGAAATATTCCAAGGTACGGAACTAGAGAAGAACATGTTCTTGGGTATTTATCCGAATACCCCTCTTCAAACGCCCCTATAGCCGACTGGAACGAATCGAAACCTTCTTTGATGTCGTCGCAGAGATTTATCCTCCTATATCCATTACCGAAGACCAGCCAGGAACGTCCGACGATCAGGAACCAAGTACAAGCACTGCTTGAAGATACGTTTCACATTCGATGCAATAACGTTTTTTTATCAATATATAGATCATTACCACACTTATTACACTTAATTGTAGCCGCTAAAACACCGTGCTGGATTAAAAAATCTATTAATCTGTGCAATATCTATATATATATATATATACAGGGTAGGCCATTTTATTCTACGCATTGAAATCTCTCAAAATCCATAAGTTTAAGACAAAAATGTTTCATACAAAAGTTGTATGGTTTCGAGGGGGCCATAAGAGGATACCATTGGTTTGACCTTGAAGAGTTATTTGAAGGTCACATGAAGGTCACGTATAATTTTTTAAATGGGACACTATATTTTTATTGCATATTTTTGTAGCTGACTTCGAGAGCTTTCCAAAACAAATAATCAAATGTTTTTTTCGTTAAGTACATTTCGAGTTATGAAGCTTCAAAGCAGTATTTTGACCTTAAAATACGATGTCTTGTATGTTGTCATGTTATGGGATCAAGTTGACTCTTAGGGATCATTCCAAAGTTAAATCAACTTTTCACCCAAATCTCTGTAGTTATGCATGTTATGCATCAAAAAATTCGAATTATCCTACTTTTAGCGCTATCCAGGAACAACGACGTGGACGTAGTAGAATTCTGTTCCCTTTGGGGTGCTTGATTAACGTGAGTCCCCTTGCCTCTCACGAGTTGTCAGAAACATTCTTACAATAAATGCTCAAAAACGTTTCCATTCTCTTGAATACATAATTGTATCCTTCGATGAAAATGTTCGACAGTTCTCAATAATACAGCTCGTGGTATGTTTCTGCAAGCTGTTTTAATTCTTTCCACCATGTCTTCTCTAGTGATTGGTGCTCGTTCGTATACATTTTTCAAATAATCCCATAAATAAAAGTCAGGAGAAGTAATGTCAGGAGATCGTGCCGGCCATGCAACAGGCCTACCCCGTCCAATCCACTTGCCATTGAAGCGCCTATTTAGGTAAGCTCTGACATGTCTGGAATAGTGTGGTGCAGCTCCATCTAATTGAATCCACATTCATAGTCTTGTATACAAATCAACTTCTTCGAGTAACACTGGAAGTTTATCCCTCAGGAGAGCTAAGAAGTTCTCTCCGTTTACATTTTCCTCAAAAATATGTAGATCAATAAGATAGCCACTGATGATACCACACCATACGTTGATGCTTCAACGATGTTGGTTGTCTATTTGTCTATGCCAATGGGGATTAGTATCTAACCAATAATGACAATTGTGTCTGTTAAGTTCTCCATTATTCTTAAATGTAGCTTCATCCGAGAACATAACATAACGAAAGAAGGCTGGATCATTTCTAATCATTTGTTGTGCCCATTGGCAAAACTGCATACGCATCCTCATATCATTTGGTGTGATGGCTTGCGTTAATGTGATATGATACGGGTGATAATGTAGGTTTCTCAAAAGTACGCCTAGGTATACCCGTCTCCCCTTCAATCTGGTACCTGCTAATGTGAGGATTTATGTGAACCATTGCCAAAATGACCAGTACACGTACATCATTCTCGTCATAGTTATGGTTGAGTCTTACACGTACTAAATGTCCTTGTTCAGCTCTTAAAAAGATATTCCGAATAGCAACATCATTCGGATGTCGTCTTTCTGGATATCGAGCTCAATAAAGAGCAGCAGCTTGACGATAATTTCTATGACATTCGCCAAGAATAAGCAGTATGTCAACTCTTTCTACCGGCGGATAGTCAGCCATTTCATTTGAGAAAAAATTTTGAATCAATCAACTAATCGATCAAAAACTGCAACAAATCCGAAGAAATTGTTCTACGCACAAAAACTTAATATCGAATCAGCTACGAAGGAACATTTAATTTCAATTCATCTTGTTGTTGAGAGTAGCCGGGCCGGGTGACCAAAGGAATCGAGTGTATTGGTGTATAGCAGTTTGATTTATTCACTTGGATACAATTAGAGCAGTTTTGGTAAGCGGAGCTCCGATTCGTCTTGCGGTTCGACACGCACTGTTGTCTTATCGCGACGAAACCGAACGAGGATTTGTTGCAAAAAAAATTTAATTATTTGTTTTGGAAAGCTCTCGAAGTCAGCTACAAAAATATGCAATAAAAATATAGTGTTCCATTTAAAAAATTGTACGTGACCTTCATGTGACCTTCAAATAACTCTTCAAGGTCAAACCAATGGTACCCTCTTATGGCCCCCTCGAAACCATACAACTTTTGTATGAAACATTTTTATCTTAAACTTATGGATTTTGAGAGATTTCAATGCGTAGAATAAAATGGCCTACCCTGTATATATATATATATAGATATTGCACAGATTAATAGATTTTTTAATCCAGCACGGTGTTTTAGCGGCTACAATTAAGTGTAATAAGTGTGGTAATGATCTATATATTGATAAAAAAACGTTATTGCATCGAATGTGAAACGTATCTTCAAGCAGTGCTTGTACTTGGTTCCTGATCGTCGGACGTTCCTGGCTGGTCTTCGGTAATGGATATAGGAGGATAAATCTCTGCGACGACATCAAAGAAGGTTTCGATTCGTTCCAGTCGGCTATAGGGGCGTTTGAAGAGGGGTATTCGGATAAATACCCAAGAACATGTTCTTCTCTAGTTCCGTACCTTGGAATATTTCCCCGAACCTCTCTCCAAACACGTTCTATATGCTGAGTGTGTGCGCCTGTAAATTTAGAAAATATATTGACATAAAGCGGAACATTAAGAATTAGTTATTCGTAATATATATTAAGTTTTAAACATTTTTTACCAGTTTCAGGATTGACAAAATTGTAGGAATGGTTCACTGTCAGATGTTGGAAGCTTTCATTGTTTAAACAATTATATGACTTCCAACAATCTGACACGATGGTGGTTCCTGGCAATATCCATTCCTTTATACACGCCAGGAGTGTTTCTTCTGTCCGATCCTCTACTGGAACGATGAATATCTTTTTTGAGTCTCGCTCGTATCCTCCAAAAATCCAATGACCTTTTACAAGCCGGCCACGATTGTACTTCCGTTTTTCTCGTCGATTTCCACTATGCGTCCTGGGCCACCAAGCTTCTCGCTATGTTTTTCAACCCAGAACACACAGACCTATAATTAAAAATATTTCGATTTATGTTACTATATCTCTTTAGTACACATACAGATGTCTATTAGAATATATTAAAATATTACTTACTTCTCGGCAAAAATTGAACCAGTCTACAATTGTGGCCGGTGCAACGCCAGTCTCGTCCTGCGCGTCATCTTGACGTGGATGTCTCAACATTAAAAAGCATGCAACAATTTTGCAAACTGTTGCAACGTCAAGATGACTTCGATCGAACCAAGTACCAATCTTAGCACTTTTCATAAAGTCACACTGCATGGAGACACGTTCCTTATGTACGTTTCTTACAAAGTAACGTTTTCTACATCGATACAATAACGTTTCTTTATCAATATATAGATCATTATGACACTTATGACACTTAATTGTAGATGCTAAAACACCATGCTGGATTAAAAAATCTACTAATCCTTCCTTACAATATGTAAGGTGTGTAAACTCAATAAAACTTAACATTGCGCGTGCATGCAAGTTCGCGTCTAACAATAATAACATTATCGCATATATATAACATTGGCCGCGTTCAGCAGGCAAAACCGCTAGGTAGCAATCGAACGTGATTGGTTTCTACTTTCAGAACCAGCAAATTAGCGTTGAATGTCAGCGGAAAATCTAGTAATGTTGCCCAACTGTTGAGTCTGCTGAACGCAGCCATTATTCATTTGTTTCACATTGTTGCGTTTAAATTCGTGCACTCTAGCGAAAAATAACCAGAACGCATGCGCATGTGGCCACAGAGCATACTCGTGTCGCTGCATTTCGTCGGTATGACAGATTTTCTAACCTGAATAGTCCTCAACTTTAATCATTAATATTTCGCTTCGTGGGGCAGAGCGACACTTTTTTCTGCCAGATTCATTCATTTCGTGCAAAAACGCGTCAAATGAGTTTAATTTTATCGATATTTGAGGTGAGGTAGCTAAACTGAATAATTACCTTTTCATGATATACTTTCCGGCATCGAAATGTAAGATTATTTGTGGTAATATTTACTTTGTATTTCTTTATTTATTAAATGATGCTCGATTAAGTAATTAATTAACTGTTCTCTATTGTGAGTCACGGCCAAGAACTCATTAAGCTGCATTTTGATACAGTTACTGATACAATGGCTGATACAGTGGCTTGATAGTTTTACAAAACAAAAGAGAAACAACATTTCAAATTATGTTACTTTTCTAACTTACCAATGAGACAGCTATCACGTGACCTTCTATGTCCCTCTATTTCGTCGGTATGACAGATTTCCTAACCTCACAACTGTCACTTTTTAACACTTCGTAACTTTTTCTACTTAAGAGCGACGATTTTAACTAACAGATTCGTGTTTTACGCACGAAAATACACAATATTGTCAAGTTTCAACAAAATCGGTGAGGAGGTAGCTTTCCTTAAGTATTACCTTAAATGGAGTGAAACAAAGATTTAAGAAAGTAACATCGTTACTATGACTACAACGATGGAAAAAAACAATATGAAGGTGGCAGTAGACTCGATAAATTAAGAAAAAATTTTGGAATATACATTATATAATTTTAATATAGTTTGTGAAAGAGGAATGATTATACATGACACTGATATCGTCACTGTAAAATTGGCACGTCACTTTCAAAAATCGATAGTTTTATTAACAATACTATTTACACCTGCAATAGTTTTGTAGTTCCTGATATATTTCAGAAATACGTCCGTCGATTTAGGTAAAACAATCACAACCGAAAGAAATGAGGTGCTAACTTCCCATGGCACTTCACTTTCTGAAAAAACATCATTTCAAATAATAAAATTCTATAGTTCTCGAAGAGTTCTATAGTTCTTGATAGATTTTAGCAATAGTTGTGAGGTGCCAGCACTGAGAGTGCTAAAAAGAGAGTGAAAAAAATTGTTTAAAAATTAAAGGCCGGAATTATTATTAAAACTTATCAAAACTTTAGGAACTATTCGAGAACTGTCGAGAACTGTCAAAAAACCGTGGGAATAGCTAGCACTTCATAATTTTCGACGGTGTAAATAGTAGAGTTCCTATAAGTACTTATAGGAACTCTAGTAAATAGTATAATGCATTTGTTTATAGCATGCACTTTTCAACGCGCGTTGATAGTTTTTTGCGTAACAATATTATGCAAGACTATGTTTCCGACGTAAAATTATAATCTTTAATCGTAGAATCTATTTTTTCCGTGATAAATATTATATAATCATGAGAGGAACGTAAAGGAAAAGGGAGTAAAATGACAATCTTAAGATTTATCGACTTTTCCTATTTATTTATACGATGACGTAAGAATAATGATCTATTTTTTTAGATTCATTAAAGCTTTGCTTATCATCTGTAAAAATTGAAAAAATTGATAAATAAATTAGAATTTTTTTTAAATTTAGATTTTTTAAAGACATGTCTATATGTTGCCATCTTGCCATATGCGAGTAAGATGATTTTTAGTAATGGGTAAGATGACGAAAGGAGGTCCAAGTTAGATTAAAAATGGACTTTTTTATGGATAAAAATTTTTTGTAAACTTTTCATAGTATTTTAATATTTTAACGCACAAACAAAATAAAAATAAAAATTAAACAAAAATATTATTTATGACAAAAAATAAAAACATTAAAACAAAAACAATTATTTATATAAGTACATAATAAAATAAAATAAAATAAACATAAAATAAAATAAAATTAAAACAAAAAAATAATTATTAATTATTCAGGAACATTTAAAACCAATTTTAATAAAATCAAATGTTACATGAAATCAAACATTACATTAAAAGATATGTAGTTTTATTTTATATGGCACGAGCTCAAAGATTACATTATATGTATTAATTTTTACTTATCTAATATTTAAGATATATATCTAATATGTAAGACATATATTCTTACATACATTCTTACATATTTAATAACAAAATCCAACTACTGTATTTCAAAAATGAAAAAATCAGTAAATATTGCATATGTTAAGATTTACTTACATAGATGATCAATATCGCTATCATTAACCAATCATGAACTATCACATTAACAATGCAGATCTACGAGTATAAACTTATAATCTGCATGTATAAATGTATCATCTTGCCCACACATGACATTCGTTATCTTACCTCATAGTCGTCATTATTATTTATTCATCTCATAATGTTATAATGTGAAAAATGGAAAATATTAATACGTTATTATACGCGGTTTCAGCTACACTATACTGATTTCATAAAGATAGTGAAAGTATTTACTATAATTATGTTATTTCTTATGAACAAACAACAAAAAGTTACATTACGCGCCGCGGGTACATCCAAAACATATTTTTTATTCCATTATCTATTTTCGTTGACAGATTGAAATCAAACTATAATGAGTTGGGCATTAGCTCGTCATTTGTTATTATCTTAGAAAAATTAACAATTCATGATCTTACCCATTTCGTCATTTTATTCCCCTTTCTCCTACGTATTATACATATAAATTCATCATTCTTTCTTCACTTAGGAGGTATGCTTAGGAGGTATATATATTGCCATTAATATTAACTCATTTTGAACATAATAAAATGAGTTAAGATCGTTATAATTAAAGTCATTTCTATATTAACGTAGAGAATATTTTATAGAATTGTCGCGTGGAGTTTGTTTTTCTAATCAAGATTCTTTGTCATACTATGTATTTCAGCCGTTTTTCGTATCGTATTTCAATTGCACGTATTATATATGTTTAAAGTTAGCTCTGATTTATTATTAGTTACCTATTATTATTACCTAATATAATTAGTTACCTATTACGTATTTACGATCGAAAATATGAATTTTCGACTAGCAAATCTCAGCATATTAACGCTATACGATGATACAAACAACAATAGTATACTCGCATCAAGACTTTCGCAAACGCGAAATAGTATACGAAACAATTGGAAAAATTCCGATACCTTTTAAACAAGCGCAAAATCTATTTTAATCAGAGTACGGGTACAAAGTTTTTTACACCGCAATTCCAAAGGATCTTTATTATTATTGCCACATAGCAAGAAAGATGATAGATGAGAGATGATAAATGATAGATGAAAGATAGTAATAACTTACATAATACATTTTAAGGTGATATGTGATCGTATAGTGTTTATTTTTTAAAGGTTATAATATCTATGTATATAATTTTTTAATTGAATACAATTGGTTAATCTTAACTCGAAATTCGATTAAATAGGAAACAAATTTAGTCGTGCAAAAATAATAAAAATTCATCATAAAGATCTAATTAATGTGAAATGGGCTATATTGATATGATATGATCAGTTTTTAAAAATAGATCTTCTGAAGCTTATATTATATTTTTTATTATATTCTATACTATAGCGTATTCACAAATTCATTCATTGTGATCAATATCTGAAGAGGCTCGACATAAATGTATTATTTAAATATTTATCAGGCATAGATATCGAATTCAAATGTCGAGCATGAGCAAGAAAACCAAAGAATTGTTGCTATGTATGAACAACAACTTACTATGCAAGTATCTATACTATATAGTTCTATGAGCAATTATAACCGAAAAATTAGGTACATTTTTATCTGATCATGCTGAAGATGCATCGTCATAAAATAGCAATTTTTATCTCTTTAAGATGACTTTAGAGAAGATTTTACTTATAAGAAACTCGCCTTAGAGGAATCTCCAAAGTATGGAAATCCACTATTAGCTATATTTTACATCCTCATAACTATACAATGTATACAAATGAATACACTTATCTTATGAATATGGCCATTGGTTTGTCGGCCACGATTTTTGTAATAAAATACTGACGCCGGGTAGGAGTAGTCAAATGAAGAATCTCTATGTAGAGAGACGAGACTATGTATGTTTATTTTTGCTTTGTATACATTATTTTCAGATCGTATGTAAATGTGTATTTTTGGTTTTCTTTGTGTGGCCCTGAAAAAGGCCGCTTGTGTTCGGCTTGCGTCGGTGTTATGCCAGACGCTTCCGCTACTGAATCGCTGGTATCGTCCGTGGGGATTCCCACTTTTCATCTCGTCCTCACAGAGCCGGCGGTGTACCAGGTGATGTATAATTTTTCGGTGATGGTGGTGACTGTATTTCGGTCAATGTCTTTCGGTCCGTTATGTGCGTTTTCAATCTGAGTCCGATTGCGTGCTTTACTCGATTGTAAGCACGGAATTATGTTGTGTCTCTCGATACACGGTGGGACAGTCTGCGTAGCCTTCTCCCGGAAGTCGGATGGCGAAGGCGGCTGCGGCGATAGCAGTTGCGGGACTTTCCATCCATGTCGGTGATGTATAGCGTCTTAGCCGAAAGTCCCACATAGTAAGGAGATCTTTACATACAATATAAATATATATATATATATACAGGGTGTCCCATTTTAAAAGTTCCACCCTCATAACTTTTCAGGATCAACGTTTGAAGGAAAACGACTCGGATAAAAGTTGTAGGGAACAAAGGGGGCTATCTAATAGTGACCTTGGATTCGACATTAAAGGTCATTTTCAAGGTCATTTGAAGGTCAACTTCCGTTTTTAAATGGAACCCCCTATTTTTCATTACATATTCTTGTAGCTTACCTCGAGAGCTTTCCAAAACACTATAATTAAGTTATTTTTCGTTAAGTACTTTTCGAGTTATAAGGCTTGAAGTTTACAGAATTTTAACATAAAATACAAAATATCGTGTAAAACATTCAGTTTTCGGTAATCTTACCTTAATACTTTTATGCATAGAATAATAAAATCAATTAATTGGTGTAAAAAAACACATAGTTGCTGTTAAGAAAAAGTATGTAATTTGCAACATGCAGCTGCATACTTTTTTTGAAAGCAATTATGTGTTTTCTTTACACTAATTGATTGGTTTTATTATTCTATGCATAAAAGTATTAAGGTAAGATTACCGAAAACTGAATGTTTTACACGATATTTTGTATTTTATGTCAAAATACTGTAAACTTTAAGCCTTATAACTCGAAAAGTACTTAATAAAAAATAACTTAATTATAGTGTTTTGGAAAGCTCTCGAGGTAAGCTACAAGAATATGTAATGAAAAATAGGGGGTTCTATTTAAGAAAACATCGATGACATTGACCTGACCTTCAATAGGTCACTCAAGGTCAAGTACATATTTTCATCATCTGTCCCCCTTCAAGTCCTACAACTTTTGTCTGAAACATTTTTGCTGAAAATGCTTCGTTGGAGAATTATCGAGGTGCGTTTTTAAAAATGGGACACCCTGTATATTACGTATGAATGCTGGATATACAGGGTGTCCGGTAATAATCGCCCCACCCGTCGTGTGCAGGTAGAGCAGGTTAAATCGAATAAGAAAGTCCTCTACCTTTTTGCGATCTTCACAATAATTAATGAGAAATGAAACAAGATCAGCCAATCCGCGCGAGTAAAAGCGCGCGGCGAAAAGAGATAACTCAATGTTTACGCGGTTTCTAGGCGCACGACAAAGCGGGGAGGAACACTCTACAAAGGACAATGGCTATGTACGAGCAATGCATAACGCTGGACCCCCGCGTGGGCTGTCTTTTCTCGCCGCGCGCTTTTACTCGCGCGGATTGACTGATCTTGTTTAATTTATTTCTTATTAATTATTGCGAAGATTGCGAAACGGTAGAAGACTTTCATACTCGGTTTAACCCGCTCTACCTGCACACGACGAGTGGGGCGATTATTACCGGACACCCTGTATATATAATTATTAAATACTATTAAATTAATTATAGTTGACCGGAAATTATAATGTACTATAAATCTTGTTGTCTTGATAGCCCAGTCAATAGGTAGTTTTTGCTTACATTAAATCCAGGAGTTTTGAAATTTGAAAGGGTCACATAATTTAGGGTCTTAAGTGATTTTCTGAGTTTTCGACTTTGGCGGCCTGCTGCTTGCGCCGCCATATTGGAAAAATGGACCCAAAGAACGGTTTTTCGCTTTTTGGTTGGTCCTACGACGACAATAGTTATTATCAATGTTACAGTGGAGGAAATTTTCTACAACTTTTGTCTGAAACTTTTTTTTTGTGGGTTGAATAATTTTCGACCTACAGGCGGACATTATTCCGCGAATTTTTGAAAATGCTTGTTTTTACCCGAATTTTCAATAATTATCAATTAATAGTTGCATTTCGACATTGTTGACTATTGATTATACTATATATTAACTATTTATTAACTCATTTCCACACCACCATGAGGTAGAGTTATCGGCGCGTCTTTTTTTTAATGTGGTATCTCCAGTAGGCCTAATCCACACTCGTTATATATTTTGAAATTATTGGAAACGGCTTCGTTTTGATAATCCAGGTTGATTGACATCTATTTCTTCTGTACTCGTAGAAGAAATCTCACAATTGTCGCTTGATTCGATTTCTTCGTTGACCCCATTAAAGGACAATGTCATCGATTTCTGCCTTTATTTTTTTTCTTCTACGTCTTCAAAGTCGTTCAAAATCTGTGGTACGTGTAGCGCTCTCGGTTAGTTCGTGTCTCGACTTATATCGCAGAGGAGAGGTAGATCGCCGCAATTGACTAAGTGGAGTATCCTTTATGATGTTCGTTTATTTCTTTCTGTATGTATAGCTATTTACAATATGTACAGATGGTGTTGGCTCTGACAAGAGCCGTTGGTGTTAGCCTTGAAGAGCGCTGATTCAACGGTCGAGATGTTCTCGTTGGAATCTTTAGTGGCTCTGAAAAGGGCCGTTGGTGGAGCCCTGAAGAGGGCTGGTTATCTGCGGAGGCACGAGGATTTAGTCCTCGTGTACCTCGCTGGTCCCTGGCGGCTGGCCTTCGGTGTTGGTGAAGGCGTTCTCGGCTGGGCTGGTGCCGACTTTGCCCGCTTGGGTTGTGATGGAGTGCCTGGCGGCGTGTGGTTCGGCGACTCTAGCGACGTTGGTCCCTCCGTCTGCGTAGCCAAGGATCTCGTGGCCGGCTTTCAGTCGCTGTCCGATTGTGTTGTCTAATCGACGCTTTGATGTTTGTGCGTAGCTTGCGTGCCTCTGTGCACCCGGGCCGGTGGTGCGGTCTGCGTGGCCTTAGATGTGGACCGCGTCGGCGAGTCCGGCAGAGGTGATAGTAGAGGAGGCACTACCTAGGCCTCCCTCGGACTGGTGTAGCGGCGAACTCGAACGTCCCATGTCGTCAAGAGGTACCGCGGGGGCCGTGTGAACCGTGACGGCTGTAAGTCCAGCCGGATCAGTGTCCACGAGAGCAGGCTCCAGTGAACGCGTCGCTCCTGGCATGGCCGGGTTGGTAACGGCGACCCCGTTGCTTCCCTGTCTGCTCGGGGCCTGGTGACTTGGGCGGCGATAGAGACTGTGGGCTGCTGCGGTTGTGGTCCTTCGCTTCCCGCTGCAACGCTGCGGGAAAAAGGCGAGTCTAGAGACTGCGCCGTCAAAAAGTCACGTGGTTCTTTGCCTTGCGGGTACGGGTACTCTCTCGGCAGTGAGCCGTGACTGACTTCGATCCGCGGCGCGCGGCCTTATATCCCGGCCGCGGCGGCTTCTTAATCGCGAGAAGGCATTCCGCGGTTGCGCCGCGTATCGAGAGCGCTTTTGAGAAAGCTCTGCTTTTCTGGTTGCGTGCGCGTAGGCGCTTTGTGGGGCCGCTTAGGCCGCCACAGTACGTTTTCACATGTTTGCCCATTGCAGTAACCGCAGATAATAGAGCATTTGAGGCCTGCTTTTCTACAACCACAAGTTGCATTGTATTTCGTCTTGCATTTACACGAAATGAATTGGAGCAAAGCTTGAGGAGCAGGATCTTTGGTGTTTCTAACTGGAATAAGTCCAGTCTTGCTTCTTTGCCAGCCCTGTGGATTTTTCGGGATGCCATACCAAGCCTGAACTTAGCGATACGTCTTATATGAATGCTGACGTGCAGCTTCTCGTGTAGGGGGCAATGAAGCAAGATCAAATTTACTTTTTGTTATAGATTTCGCAAAACGCTGGTGGTGTTTGCTAAGTGAACCTAATGTTTCGGTTCTTTTATTACTCGCGTATAACGCGATCAGAAACCTTTCTCCGGCAGTAGCAATAATTTCAGGATCTATGTCATGTTGCTTGAATATTTGCACAGTATTGTTTAAGAGCGGATTCTTTTCAAGGATAGTGAAAATTTGTTTTTTTCCGATATTGAATATAGCAAATGTATCGCAGCCGCTGAATGCATGCAGGAACAGTATGTTATCTGCTACTGCTTCTCTATACTGAAAACTTTGAGAAGAGTACAGTTTTCCGCAGTTTTTCTTTTACCTGGCATTCGAAAATAAATATTCGGATGTAATTTTGCTAATCCTATCAATAAAATCAGAAGATTTATGTCTTCACAAACGACGATAACAGAATCGTGTGAGAACATGTCGATAGCTGTGTCGATGATCAATGTATCAGCATCTTCTGCAGCCTGTTTTACTGAAAAATTTGATTGCTCGAATATTTTTTTCAGCATTGAGATGAGGCATTTTTTGTTGTTTTTGTTACCCAGGAATTTCTCTTGCGAAATGATCGCAACTATTTCCTCGTCGAAAAATATATCCGCGGAACGTTGCTTTCTTGATCGGCGCAGTCGTTCTGCACTCTTTGCATTTTTTTCGGCAGCATCAACTGGATATCTATCGAAAACAATTAACGCATTTCGACCATGGTGTCGTTACGTATTGCACGTAAGCACGAAGTCTTTGCACGTACGAAGTCTTCTAGGAGTGTGGCAACGAGTGTAGAATAGTTAATAATATTAATTGAAAATTTTTAAAAATGCGGGTAAAAACAAGCATTTTCAAAAATTCGCGGAATATTGTCCGCTTTACGCCGCTGTAGGTCGAAAACTATCCAATCTACAAAAAAAATTTCAGACAAAAGTTGTAGAAAATGTCTTCCTCTATAATAATGGTAATAACTATTTTCGTTGTAGGACTAACTGAAAAAGAGATATTGCGAAAAAACCGTTTTTTGAGCTCATTTTTCCAATATGGCGGCGCGAGCGGCGGGCCGCCAAGGTCGAAAACTCAGAAAATCATTTAGGACTCTAAACTACGTGACCCTTTCAAATTTAAAAACTCCTGGATTTATTATAATCATGTTACGTCCTGTGGACTCCACGATTCTTTTCTTTCCTAACTCGAGCAAACACGCGTTTGTTTCTTTAATTTCGAAACATCGTTTGTCGTAATAAATCATAATAAGGAAAGGGACGGATCTGAAAAACAACTTGCCTCACCTTTCTAATAAAAATTAACCGACGTTAGAAATTAAGAAATCTAAGCAAATAATAACTGACGAATATACGCAACCATCAGTCAGAGATCCGAAAAACATCTTGCATCACGCGCCTGATAAAGGCAAGCCGACAGACAAAACAAAGAAATTAGACGAGCACTCGATGCAATAGAAGTAAACAACCAGTTAATCCCCGCGAACTCTGTACTAAAGTAAGAGTTGCCCAACCGATCAAAGGTAACATTAAATCAATATAGCCGATAAATTCTAAGACCTTTTATTTTAGAGGACGTCCTCTGACTCACTACATTATCACAAATTATCCCACGGAAGGGGTCAGTAAGAACAGAATATAAACCGAAGATTTTTTCATCTAGGATCACTAGTGTACCACCTATCGAACGTCACTATTACCGAGTATCATTATTACCTTGAGATTCACCGCTAAATATATATATATATATCAAATTCTTGAAGTGCGAAATACGCGAGTTATAAACTCAAGAGCAGTGCTCACGAACTGACCAAGCGGAAACAACGAGGACCACGTCCACCTGAGCCAATCGCATATAAATCTTGTCAGCAAGTAGTAAGTGATCTAAATATCTCAAATTTCCGTCTATACTCTATAGTTTTGAAACAATACTTGGATCTTAAAGGTGAAATAAATTTATCCACCATAAATTAAATCAAAACTTAATTAATTTAATCTGAATTTAGTTAATCATTAAAGTTTTAATTCAATTGTGAGTAAACTAAACCCAAGAATTGTTTCTCGACCAATTGCGATTCTGTATTTTTTCTTCTCCTCCGCCATTTTTATTATTGTTCTCTCAGTGGAGAACACCTATAAACGAAGATCGCGAACGGCAATCAAGCATAAGCGGAACCGTCGCAACAAACAAATTAGGAAACAATTGGCTCGGGCTTTAACGGAATATGTTCATTCATCCACATTCAATAACAATTTAGATCATAGTAACGGCGACACACGTAGCGACATATCCGATCTCTCCGGTCCCCGGTATTCTCCAGTCCCCCTCACCGACCCCCCTTGTTCTTTTCCAAAACAAATCAGTTCCCCTCTAAGATCCCTGTCTTCCGCTTCAACCGTCATCCTCTGGGATTTCCCCTTCTCCTCCCCTCGCCGTCCTGAGTCCCGTCTCGAGGAAGAACTTCACGATCCCGAAACAGGAGAAAGATTTTCGGAACGGGAATCGAGCGATCCTGAATTGATCGAGATCAATGACGAATCGTCTGATTCAGAGACCGAGTCCTCCCTGCCCGAGAGAGAATTGATCCTATAACTCTTTACACACTACTACACTCACATTTTGATTTTACTTTTTTGTTCTCCTATTCATCATTGTAAAGAACCAATCGGAACTAAAATTTAGATTTTAGAATCTCCCTCACTATATTCCGATTGACGACCTCCGAACTTATGTAACACCCGCGCAATTAAACAATTACAAGTACGTACACTCACACTCTCCGATATATAAATATATATTTATAAGAATTCCTTTTATAACCATAGTATATTTATATATACATATATATATATATATATTTTAGTATGAATAAACTAAATTTTTGATTAACTAATCTCATAATTATTTCTTAACCCGTTCGCACTTCTATTCTCTCCGAAATCGCACAGGTCCCGTCCCGGGTAATAAGGATTCATTTCCTTTACCGAAAAGGGACCACCGAACGAACGGGCCTGCCGACAGTGTAAAAGCGACCTTTTCGGTCGTTGACCTGTTCGGGCCCTTGGGTAAGATCGTTCGACTCGAGAGCACGCGCCATATAGCGTTTGCTCAGAGATTACGTAGATTACGTCCTTCCATTGACTCCTCCTTCCACGAGTCTGGACGTAACAATCAAATCGCCTTCTGTTCGTCTTTATTGACTGAGCTAGAATTTGTATCTGTATTTTGGCTATTATTTAATTTTTAATGTATGTATTTATTTGTGTGTGTATATTGACGAATACAATACTTTCTAAGAAATATAAATCTTAATAAAAGTTTTTTTAACATTTGTGTAGTCAATTCTTTCTTTCAGGGAAGGCTCTCAATATTTATTGCAGATCATGAATCTCCTCATGTTTTGCCAATTAACCAATAACAATTCTAAGAGTAAAATTTATTTAAAATTAAATTAACAATAAGTTATTTTATTGTGTCGCAATATAAATCGCAATTAATTCGTCAAATTTCTCATTTTTAATCGTTTATTCGAAAAATATTGATATTTCGATATTTTATGTAGTTAAGTAACTCGAAGAGTTTACATCAAAAACTTTTTAAATTATCAGATGATCATCATTCTGCGATGCGCGGTATAACAATAATATAAAAGCTACATCATAAGAAAACAACGTAAGTTTATCGTAAGTTTTTTGTACAAGAAATGAGTTGCAAAAAAGTAATAACGATAACATACATACTAGAGACATTTTAGCTATAAAACTTTAACTTTGAATTACAAAGGATCAGGTAGTTTCACTTTTACCAGACATGCGACAAAAATCTATTTCTTCTCATTTTCTGAATCTGAGTAAAGTATTACGATATTTCTGTCACGTTCAAGTTTTACGTTTCGTTTCGTGTCGAAAGGATTAAGGCGACGGTAACTGCAAAAATTCTCTTTTCGTTCGGAACGTTGCGCGGATCATTTAGTTTTGGATATTTTTATATGAGCCAAAAAATAATGAAACAAATTCATTGACCAATCCCTTCTGTCATTATCTTTTAATCTTTTATGCCTTTCGCCTTTTCTCTCCTTTAATTCCTTCGACTTTTATTCTTTTTCTTTATTTATATTTTTCTTCATTTCTTTTGCTCAGAGTGAGGAAAATATTAATGCAAGGAGAGAAGGAATGGGCAGAGAGACGGACTGGAAACGGGCGTAATCAGGATGACACTGCTAGATAGTAAAATATTGGCTAGACTGGCGGGCGCCAACGAATGACTTTTTCATCGAACGCTTTCGCTTCGATGGCAACTGACGACAATGAAGTGACACTACTACTATCGCTTTGGTTTACATTAGGTCTCCACATTTTGCTGCATTTCTCCTTTTTCTTCTTTCTCTTTTTCTTGCTCTCTTCCTTCTAGTTCCTTTTCCCCACCCGTTAAGTCCTCAAGTTTTTTTTTCTTTTGTTCGCATTCCATGTTTCTTGCTATCTGAATCCCCGCTAATCGATGATACGTGCTTCTGAACTGTCAGCTTTTCTTCGTTATTAGGCATCCCAATTCTGTCACGATGTTTTCTATATATTTTTCTATTGCTTCTTTTAATAGCGATGTAAAAATAAATTTTATTTTAACGTTCTTGGATTACAGTTTCTTTTTTGACAAGCTTCCGCGATAAGCTCATTGAAAATTTATTTTTTTTTAGAAAGATTTTGCGTGCAAAAATGATAATCCATGAGAATCTTTCTACTGTCTTTGCTTGACTCACTAGAGTAAATATTTGCAAGTCATTAAAGCGTAATTGAAACTTTGCTGATTTTTACGCATAACCAATGTATTTATTTATCGAGAAAAGTATCTATGTCAACGTTTCATATAAGCGGTAACCTCGCGTAGTCGTGGTGAATATCAGCTCAGGAAATATATTTTTTTGGTGAGATAGAGGTATTTTATATTTCTATATACGCAATATTTAACAATATATTATAACATTCTCAGAGTTTTTAGGCAGAATATTGAAATCGTATGCCTTTTCTGACGCATTACATTTATAAAACGATATATAAATACGGGATTACTCGAAATCGATTGTAAATTTCTTTTGTTTTAGTAATCAATAATCGATTAAAATATTTATTGACTCGATGCATCCGTGTACTAAGAAAATAATCCTATATCTTTGAAACCTATTACAATGCAATGCAAATATATTTGTAATTATGAATAAATATTGATGATAATTTACACATCATGGATTGTTATGATTTTTAGATATGTTATAAAGATTTTATGATATATTAAAATTCTCAATCATCTTCACTTTGAATTATGTAAGGCGCGCATTCTTTTAATTTTTGAGATATTACTTTGAAATTTTGCAATTTTTCCGTAAAATATCCTATTTTCACGTAAAAATTCACTATTCTGTTTTTTACGTGAGGCAAGACCAAAATTATACCGTCTTCTATTCTTTACAGGAAAAGCGAGATTTAATGAGTTAAACTAATCTATCCGAACATAATCTAACTTAATCTTAATCTAATGTTACCAATCATTCCTACTCTACTACTAATCATTTACTTTCTTCTTTTTTTCATTCACTTTCTTCATCTATTCTTTTTTTTTCAGGTAAAAGAAATTTTAGAAACTTATGTATAATTTTTAAAATGTTATATTTATTTTGTTTTTATTATATTGTTTAAAATAAAAATTAACTTGTTTGAAACTAATCCTAATTTAACTATTCTATGTTTTTTATGAAATAAAGTTCAGCATGTATTGGAAAACGTGAAATAATGAATAATAAATACAGATTAAATGAGATCAGGTCAAATTAGGATAGAATTAATTTAGCAGGTTAGAATTAAATTAGAAATTATATAGATTACTTTGTTGGGAGCGGGGGGGGGATTTTGTTTTGTATAGACAGTAAAAGACGGCGCACAAACAGGAGATTATGAGATTCGTATTAAGTTAACCGACAATTAATGATGTCTTAAAAAATTTCTTGATGGAATCGTTTGTTTTTCATATAAAGATTTTTGAAGTATAATTAAAAAGGTTTGACAGTCATCTGAATAATTGTAAATAATTAATTATTTTTATACTATGCAGTTAGCCGATATAAGTAAACTAAAAAAAAATTTATATAAAATTGTTTGTATTTCATAAGAAGAGTTTTGAAGAATAAGTAAAAAGATTTGCGATAGTCATTCGAATAATTTTAGATAAAAACTATATTTTTATTCAAAAATTCACAGAAACTATATTTTATTTATTAATTAAATATTGTATGATGTTTAATAATTGAGTTTAATAATGTTTAATAATTGTATAATTATTTAGTTTTTATCTTATTATAATATAAATGTAGAATGGAAAGTTGTATGCATTACGCAAATCGTACGTATTACAATAAAAAAATTATTAATTAATTAGAATTATTCGGAGGATTGCTATATTTTTTTTTAAATGTACTCAAAAGTCTTTATATGAAATTTTACGATACTGTCAAAAAGATTTTTATATGTATATTTAATAGCGAAATTTTTGAAATATAAAACAATTTAATAGCGACATTATCATAAATTCTGTTAGTAAATTTCTACGACAATAAGATATGATCTGTTAAAATGCACACAAGCAGCACTGATAGTTAACTATGGCAATGTAGAAGAACAGTTGACAGAACAATATTTGTATATAGTATTCATCACACAACACTGAAATAGGATGTTTATGAAAACTGTATTAATATATTTAAATTATTTAAAGTGGGTAGAAATGCTCGTGATATTTTTAACGAACTAAAAACTTTAGATATAACCAAGCAGTTTGAACTTTGTACAAAAAAAGATGTAAGAATACAAATTATGTGATATAGATTTCGAGAGAAATATCTGCGGTCACAACGCGGTATAAAACTGGAAAACGTTATTCATATAATGTATGGACGCATTTGATACAATTCGATCATTACGCGAACAAGAAGTCATAGTAAAAAATATTTTAGCACATAATTACTCATATTATTCAAGATTTATGAATATACGTGTATACATATATGTTATTCAAGAATTATAAGTATATATGTGTATACATATTATTCAAGATTTATGAATATACGTACACACACACACACATACACACACACACACACACACACACACACAGGGTGTCCGGTAATAATCGCCCCACCCATCATGTGCAGGTAGAGCAGGTTAAACCGAATAAGAAAGTCCTGTACCGTTTTGCAATCTTCGCAATAATTAATGAGAAATAAATTAAACAAGATCAGCCAATCCGCGCGAGTAAAAGCGCGCGGCGAGAAGAGACAGCCCACGAGGGGGTCCAGCGTTATGCATTGCTCGTATTTATCCATTGTCTTTTGTAGAGTGCTCCTCCCCGCTTTGTCGCGTGTGTAGGAACCGCGTAAACATTAGGCTTTTATTTTCGCCGCGCGACAAGAATCACGTAAACAGTAGGAGGTCTCTTCTCGCCGCGCGCTTCTACTCGCACGGATTGACCGCTCTTTTTTATTTAATTTCTTATTAATTATTGCGAAAATCGCAAAACGGTACAGGACTTTCCTACTCAGTTTAACTACCTCTATCTGCCCGTGACGGATGGGGCGATTATTACCGTACACCCTGTATATATACAGGGTGTCCGGTAATTGACGGATCACCCGTCGTGTGCAGGTAGAGCGAGTTAAACCGAATAGAAAAGTCCTGTACCATTTTGCAATCTTTGCAATAATTAATGAGAAATGAATTAAACAAGATCGGCCAATCCGTGCGAGTTTAAGCGCGCGGAGAGAAGAGACAGCCCACGCGGGGTCCAGTTTTTTTCGTCGCTCGTACATAGCCATTGTCCTTTGTAAAGTGCTCCTCCCCATTTTGTCGTGCGCCGAGCAATCGCGTAAACATTAAGCTATTGCTTTTCGCCGCGCGAGTAGTATCACATAACAGTGGGAAGTCTCTTCTCGCCACGCGCTTGAACTCGCGCGGATTGGCCGACCTTGTTTAATTCATTTCTCATTAATTATTGCAAAGATTGCAAAATGGTACAGGACTTTTCTACTCGGTTTAACTCGCTCTACCTGCACACGAGTGATCCGTCAATTACCGGATACCCTGTATATATATATATATATATATATATATATATATACAGGGTGTCCGGAGTCAACCGCATCACCCGTCGTGTGCAGGTAGAGGCAGTTAAACTGAGTAGAAAAGTCTTGTACCGTTTTGCGATTTTCGCAATAATTAATAAGAAATTAAAAAAGAGCGGCCAATCCGTGCGAGTAAAAGCGAGCGGCGAGAAGAAACCTCCTACTGTTTACGTGATTCTTGTCGCGCGGCGAAAATAAAAGCCTAATGTTTACGCGGTTGCTACGCACACGACAAAGCGAGGAGGAGCACTCTACAAAGGACAATGGATAAATACGAGCAATGCATAACGTTGGACCCCCGCGTGGGCTGTCTCTTCTCGCCGCGCGCTTGAACTCGCGCGTATTGGCCGATCTTGTTTAATTTATTTCTCATTAATTATTGCGAAGATCGCAAAACGATAGAGGATTTTCTTATTCGGTTTAACTTGCTCTATCAGCACACGACGGGTGATGCGATTGACTCCGGACACACTGTATATATATATATATATACAGGGTGTCCGGTAATTGAAGGATCACCCGTCGTGTGCAGGTAGAGCGAGTTAAACCGAGTAGAAAAGTCCTGTACCATTTTGCAATCTTTGCAATAATTAATAAGAAATGAATTAAACAAGATCAGCCAATCCGTGCGAGTTCAAGCACGCGGCGAGATATATCAAGGTCGTTGAAGCTCAACTACGATAAAAATTAATAACACCTCGAGAAACCGATCGAATACTTCGATTATTTACTTTATTCGGTACTCACTGTTAATTTAAGTGTTCAAAATGCTGACCCTCGGCATTGATGCATCGTCTGAAGCGTTCTAATACGGATAACGTGGCACGTCGAATTTCATTTGGATCAATTGCGGCGCAAGCTCTCCTGATACGCATTACCATATCTTCTCTGGTTGTTAGTTTCTCGCAAGACACTTGTTGTTTCAATTTTCCCCACAAATAAAAATCTATAGGTGTCAAGTCTGGGGAACGTGCGGGCCATTTGTGATTTCTACGTCGACCAATCCAATGATTTCCAAATGTTCTGTTTAAAATTTCTGTAATGTTTTGTGCAGAATGAGCAGGACATCCGTCTTGTTGGTACCACATCGTTTGTCGTACGTACAGTGGAATGTTTTCTAATAATTGTGGCAAAACTTCTGTTAAAATCTGTTCGTACTTTCGACGATTTAATGTCCCATCAATAAAATAAGGGCCAATTATTTTATTATCAATAAGTCCGCACCAAACGTTTACAGACCAAGGTCTTTGGTCTTTGTTTGCACACTTCCCTCAGCCACCGTGGATTTTCTTCTGACCAATAATGCATGTTGTGAATATTAACTTGCCCGTGATTTGTAAACGTGGCTTCGTCCGTAAACAAAATTTTGTTTAAGAACGTATTATCTATTTGCAGTTGTCGTAAGCCCCATTGGCAGAATTCTAAACGATTTTGGAAATTATTTTCACTGAGTTCTTGGTGAAGTGACATGTGATAAGGATGAAATTTATGAGTATGGAGTATTCGCAAAATACTTCGTCGGCTAATACCACTCTGACGTTCAAGCTCTCTTGTACTGATATGTGGATTATTAATTACTGCTGCTAAAATGTTCGTCGCGTTATTTTCATCAGTGACTTTCTTGGCTCGTAGACGCTTTTTATTACCTACGCTTCCGGTTTCTTGAAAAGTTTTTATAATATCAGAAAATACAGATCGTGAAGGTATGGCACGATCAGGAAATCTTTCCGCATACAAACGTATTGATTCTCGCGACATTTTTGCGACATTCGCCATAAATAAAAATTATATCTACTTTCTCAGCTTTCGTGTAACGCATGATGAAATTGTGGGTACTTTTGTCGATAGCACACCGCAAACTAAAATAGTACTCATGAATTACAAATAAATTTAAGGTGATTGAATGTTTTTATTTCATTCATCGATGTTTGTTTACAGTCTACTAGACCGCACGTTCCAGAAGTGTTTTATGTATGGTTTACAAAAGTGTTTTAGGTATGTGTTTCCTGATCGTGCCATACCTTCACGATCTGTATTTTCTGATATTATAAAAACTTTTCAAGAAACCGGAAGCGTAGGTAATAAAAAGCCTACGAGCCAAGAAAGTCACTGATGAAAATAACGCGACGAACATTTTAGCAGCAGTAATTAATAATCCACATACCAGTACAAGAGAGCTTGAATGTCAGAGTGGTATTAGCCGACGAAATATTTTGCGAATACTCCATACTCATAAATTTCATCCTTATCACATGCCATTTCACCAAGAACTCAGTGAAAATAATTTCCAAAATCGTTTAGAATTCTGCCAATGGGGCTTACGACAACTGCAAATAGATAATACGTTCTTAAACAAAATTTTGTTTACGAACGAAGCCACGTTTACAAATCACGGGCAAGTTAATATTCACAACATTCATTATTGGTCAGAAGAAAATCCACGGTGGCTGAGGGAAGTGTGCAAACAAAAACCAAAGACCTTGGTCTGTAAACGTTTGGTGCGGACTTATTGATAATAAAATAATTGGCCCTTATTTTATTGATGGGACATTAAATCGTCGAAAGTACGAACAGATTTTAACAGAAGTTTTGCCACAATTATTAGAAAACATTCCACTGTACGACAAACGATGTGGTTCCAACAAGACGGATGTCCTGCTCATTCTGCACAAAACATTACAGAAATTTTAAACAGAACATTTGGAAATCATTGGATTGGTCGACGTGGAAATCACAAATGGCCCGCACGTTCCCCAGACTTGACACCTATAGATTTCTATTTGTGGGGAAAATTGAAACAACAAGTGTATTGCGAGAAACCAACAACCAGAGAAGATATGGTAATGCGTATCAGGAGAGCTTGCGCCGCAATTGATCCAAATGAAATTCGACGTGCCACGTTATTCGTATTAGAACGCTTCAGACGATGCATCAATGCCGAGGGTCAGCATTTTGAACACTTAAATTAACAGTGAGTACCGAATAAAGTAAATGATCGAAGTATTCGATCGGTTTCTCGAGGTGTTATTAATTTTTATCGTAGTTGAGCTTCAACGACCTTGATCCGCATATCTCGAAAAATTGAGGTCGGATAGAAAAATGTTCGAAACAAAAGTTTTTTGTTTTTTTACGTAAAATAAGATGCCGTAAAGAAAAATATAGGTTTCCATTTAAAAAATCAAAGTTGACCTTTGTAGCTCCTCCACCCTTTCACTTACAAAAAAACCATTGATCTCAGGTTATAGTTCTCGTAAAACCAAGTAAATTTTGTTCGAAGCATTTTTTTCTATCACCGAAAGCAACCGAGTTATTTGGGTGGCCTGTTTTAGATGCCCCACCCTGTATATATATATATATATATAACTTTGATTTTCAATAAGTTCAAGAATATATATCGGGATTATATACATATATATATAATTCCGACATATATTCTTGAACCTATTGAAAATCAAGGTAATTTTTTTTGTATATACATATATATATATATATATATATATATATATATATATATATATAACTTTGATTTTCAATAAGTTCAAGAATATATATCGGGATTATATACATATATATATAATTCCGACATATATTCTTGAACCTATTGAAAATCAAGGTAATTTTTTTTGTATATACATATATATATATATATATATATATATATATATACAAATTAATAATAGATAAGCTCGTGTTTTAAAACTAAATTGTAAATATAAAATAGGCCTGAACGAGCAAATAAGGTTGTTACAATTAAAATAACTTTATTTTGTTAATAAAAAATATACATAAATCCATGGAACGGACTCGAGAATGTTTCGACACTTACTTGTGTCTCTTCAGCCGTAATCTAATGAGTGAATGATGGTAAATTAAATAGTTAAATATAAATGAGTGTGGAACGCTGGGTATTTTTTGCGCAAATCTTGTGTGTCGACATTGTGTGTGTTGTGTTGTTTTTATACTGACTCACCCTATGTGGTTTAAGTGGGTGATGGTGTGTTGTCTGTGTCGGTATCATCGTTTAGTAGCTTGTCAAACTATAAAAATATTGCGTGAATGGACCAATTTGATGTACTGTTGCACTTTTCACATTAATAGTTTATCTCACCTTGTTTTTGAATTATCAAAGAATTTAAATGTAAGAGTTAAAGTCACTTAATAAAACTGTAACAGTATGATTAGAGTTATATCTAATGTAAAAGGAGGAGTATATTTCAATATCCCTTCCTTCTAACAATGTAAAACGATATCAATGAATGTAAATATTATTGAATGTAAAAAATGTTGAATTTAGTATTTTACTGTCAAAATAAATTCAAAAAGGGATCGAAACGTACTACGTATGTTTGATCTGTAACTTTCTAGCGCATAATAAAATTACTCGCGCCTCAATTACTATGCTGGTTCTCATTGCCATTTTTATTATTTTTTTATCGATTATTCTTAACAGAGCTTTTATTAACTATATTCTTTTTTGTTTTCTAAATATATATTTACATTGATTAAAATGTGTTTTTTTATTGCAGTTGTGTGTATTGAAAATACTGATAGAAAATTTGTAGCAAGATTGTGTAAGGCCACATTTATAGATCGTTTCAGAAAAAAATCTTATGTTCTTTAATAAAAAAAATAACTTCGATTTTCAATAGGTTCAAGAATATATATCGGGATTACGGTGATATATCGTGCATTATGCATGTAATTGAAACCGAGAGAACGCTTCGCGAAATGTGACACTATCGTATCTAATTAATTAATTAGATCGAGTTAACGTATACATTCTATTTATACAGCGCATGAGAAATTTCTTATAGCTATTATAGCTTAAGTTTCTTATAGCTATTTGTCCGCACGAGATACGCGCGTGCAAATACATTTAACAATAAGTTTAAATTGAATGTGTTGTACCTCCATAGAGTAATATATAGGATGTCTTGTTTAAATAATTATACAGAATAATAATTTTACTTATTAAAAGACCATTATTAAAAATGATAAAAAAATAAATTATTAAAAATACTAGACAATACTAGAATAATAGACATTGAATGTATCAGTATTCTTATATGACTCGTATTTTCGCTATTTATTTTGAATTAAATTGAATCTTTTGAAAGATTGAAGAAAAGAGGAAAGAGGGTAGGAGAAAATAACTTTCAGAGTGTACATTTGTATTAGTGTGACTTACAAATTAGACTAATCAAACGTGAAATATCAATATACATATTTTATACTAGCATTTTGGAATTCAAATGATGAAAACTGTATATGTTGTAAAAAATTTTTTTAATTATAACGAAAGTTTTTATTGTGGAAATTTTATATACATATACACATAATAATATGTATAATAATGCAGTGAGGAAAAATTTATGTTTATATTTTATAATTTTATTTATGATATAATTTTATTTTGTGTAATGTAAGATGCTAAAACGGCTTCCAATTGCTTATATTCTATTTAAATTTTATTTTAATATCATATTGTATTATTTTTCAATATACAATTAGTGCAAAAACATTTCAGTATTCACAATGATGATACAAATATTTCGATTATAAATATTGTAATAGAGATTTAATATGCGTATTTTATAGAAAGATATTGCAGTGTTTATGTATTTTTTTCTTTATCGGGTAAATTTTAGACTTTTGTCAAGCTAGCGCCTTTATCACAAGAAATTGAAGTGAAATACATATATCCTAAAATTAACTTGTATTTGTGCTTTTTTTAGGTGGTAATTTAATATTTTATTCGTGATCTTAATGCTCGAATCGTTTAGCAGGAAATTTGCGATTAAAACTGAGAATGCTAGCTTAACATGAATCTATTTTATTAGATTATTTAAATACATATGTACATACGTAAATTGAAAAATAAATATGTCAAAAATAAATGCTTTTTAAATACTTTTAGAAGACTCACTCACAGAATTGACATATAAGTTACACTTCAAAAAATATAAGCTATCAAAGACATAATACGTATATAATACATAATTATCTCATAAAATTGAGATAAAGAAACGGTCTCTGTCTTAAAATATTCCCTGATTTTGGCGCTCATAAAATATAACAATTTAGATTTTGGTGTTCAGTTCTGTAAGTAATGCATCCCTTATTTATACTAGACAATGAGATTAACAAGACTAAAATAGTCTAAAAATCGAGATAGAGAAATTTGACCTTGAAAAATTCCCTGATATTGATGTTTATATAAAAAATTTTAATATTATTTTAATTTATTTAGTCCTTGTCATTGCTCAGCCCTACTCTTGTTAGTTTTGCCGTTTGATAGATAAGGAATGGATTTTTTATGACAAGAACTAAAATTTAAGGTAATTATGCATAAAAAGGTCCCATCCCCGCAGGACTGTGTTATTGACATATGTTGTCAAGGTCATGTCCCTGATCAACATTCCGAAGGTTTTAGCTGGCGGTCGTTGCTTATTCAAAAGTTATTAACAAATAAAGTTTGAGAAGTATACCACGTAATTTTCGAACAACGTGTATATAAGAATAGTGAGTTTGACCGTAATATTGTTACGTCCAGACCTGGGGAATAGGAATAGGTCGAAGGAAAGGCGTAACAAATATTATCCAGAAATCAGACACTTTTTGAGGAATATGACTCGGATCGAACAAACTGTCAGGATGTGTCAACTGCCAAAAAATAGGTCAACAATCGGAAGGGTCGATCTTACGCTGTTTTTATTTCGAACATTCGCTCAGTGGTCCCTTTTTGTAATGTAAAAGAATTTAATCTCTTTTACAAGACCAAGTGCAAACTTCAGACAATGGATTAATGAATAAGTATTAATTTAATCATAAAGTTTGCGTTTATTCATTAAATTGAAAGAAATAAATGGTTTAAATTTATATGACTAATATTCGATAAATAAATAATATTCGATTACATTAATTACGTAATTATCTGTTACTGAATTTCTATTGTGAATATGTATGTGTATGTGTGTGTATTTTCGCGGGTGTTACAATAGTACGCGGAACGTCAATCAAAACTAAGGAGGATAAAAGATCTAATTAATAAGTTCTGATCAGATTTTTATAATTTTTGGTTATAAAAAAATAAGAGTTATAATTATTATATAAAAGTGTCATGTGTATAGGAAAGTGTGGATGGAACTACGGGAACTTGATATCTATTGTTGACAAAGGAAAACAGATGGAAAAAGTGGACAGAAGGCAAGTAAGGCTCATAGAGATAAACAAGGGAATAGAAAGGTCGGAGGAACATCGATTTGCGGAAAATGAGGAAAATTATTCAGAGTCTGTGGAGTAATCTGAAGAGAACTCAGGATGAAACTGAAAACTTAGAGGATGAATCTGACGAGGCATCCGTGATTAATGTGGTAGGGGGAGAAAAAGGAGGAGAATAATTAGCGCGAGAGTGAGGTGAAGACTCGTCGAAAAGGGTTTTTTGTGAATAAAGAAGAAAGAGGAAATGCTTAGAGTTATCAGAGATGTTTATACAATAATAGAGGGCGAAGATGAAGGACTTCTCGGAAGTGTAGTGTTAGGAATACTAACAGGTGAATAAAAGAGGGGAGAGGAAATAGTGGATTAAAGAGTAACAGGTTTTTAGGGAAAGGTAGAGGGGGAGGACAAGGAAAAAATGATCGTTTTATGCGAAGTATGGACTGCTAAAATTACAACTAAGATGAAAGTAATTTAAAAAATTTTTTAAAGTTATTTGCGCCAAGTTTTCGGGTTTTTGTTCCCGATGATTCCGTCTGTATTTTGCGGCTGCTCGCAAAATGCAATGGTTCCGCCTATGATTTCCCATTAAAGGGGTTAATTAAAATTAAGTTAAGGAAAATTACTTAACACTAAGAGTTGGTCACGAAGATAAGAGAGAGAAATTTGACTAACTTACCTTTTGGAATGAAGTTTCTGTCGCAAAGATGTCTGCTGAGAGAGGCAGTGGACTCCGTTACTCTCGCATAGCCAATGAATGATGACACTAATCATTATCGAAAGTTTATCGCGTAAATAGAGCTATATTAATAGAATCGTGCATAGTACAAGAAAAAATTGCGGCGATTCCTCGCGAGTTTCCTTTCTTTATATCCTTTTTAGAGGATGGGTCTTATTGTTAGATTTCCGAAGATGGAAATGTTCGAAATTTTCAACACATTAAAAATGTGACAGTGTCCTCATTCGTCGGAGTGTTCCTCTCACTCTACTTAATTTTATGTTTACCGTTAAATCTGATAATCAGTTCACGATCCGTTTGCAAGTTATTTTCTTTAGCAGAGATATTTGTTTGGTACGGATTATGATTTACGGCGAGTTCGATACATATGGTATGAAGTTGATTTTTACTACTTTCTCAAGATTATCGCAGCGCATATATTGCGCGAGGGTGATCTGTCAAGCGAGTACATGTGCGATTTCTAGCGACTGCATATTTCTATCAGAATGCTTAGTCATCTTTTGTTTTATTACTTCTTAGCGAAACATTTGCTTTCCGCTTGTCAACCGGTCGCTCTTAAAATATGGAATTTGAGCGTTAGTGGATAATTATAATTTTTTTTTACTGATTGTTTTTTTAGACTACGCACTGGATTTTATTTAAAAAAAATGTTTTTGTTTTAGAAGCACCACAGCTTTTATGATTCTATTAATTTATGATTCTCGAATATTTATCTCTTAAAAATGAGATCATTCCTGAATTATTGCAACTCGCCTGCTAGATTTTACTTGGTTTATATCTAACTTCTCATAGTTTTTCTAATATGCTGAGATTAGATTGCAGGAAAGAAAAGAATCGTGAAGTCCATAGGACGTAACATTATGTATGCCCGTGTGTATATGTATGTGTGTGATAATATATCATAGCATCTATCTTGCAAATACCATGTTTGACAACAATCTTGTGATTGATAGTATCATTTATTATTTCTTTATTAATGACAAATCAATATCTATCTATGTCATTATGCTTGATAGGTTTTACAGATTATGAAATACTTCGGGATTTTGTCTATTAATAGTTTGCAACTGTAAATATTATTACACAATAATTCTTTTATAATATTATTGTCGTTAAAAATTGAACATTTTTATTTGCCTGTAATATTGTTTTACGATCAGTTATAGTGATTGATGTTCAGACAATCGGGCACAGATGCGTTGGGTATTGAAATCTTTGCTTTGTCGCAACAACGTATATTATCGTGATCTCATTATATGCATGTCAATCGATTGTGCGAAAACGAAAGTGTTTCGTTCAATTTATATCGCGATAACGACAGTACCACTATAAAAACTAGGATGCAATATCATCGTTGTTTCGATTCTCCGCGTTGCCCATATGCTCGCCCACACTTTTTAACACGCGCGCACTTGTTTGTTTTCTGTGACAATACGGACGTTGTTTTTGCCATTTACTCGTAATACACCATATTGGCGTGAAGTAACTGTGTTGGGCACAGTGTGCGTTATTTGAATGTTTAAAATTTGCTGCCATGACATGTGCTATACGATGCAACGGCGGTGTTGCCATGCGATTATGTTGTGCATACCACTTTCTATTAATCATTTTCTATACGATACGTATCTATGGAAATTGTGCATAATTGCCGCTAATCATAATCGTGAATGATTGAATGACAATTTTTATAGAATTTTATCGCGACATTGTCGATTTATCAACGAGACTGATATTTGAAAACAATAGGTTGTTCGAAGGAAATTCAAAAAGTATAGAGACACTTTCAGATTAGGTGGCTGGCTCAGAACGCAGATCATGTGGCTGGCTCAGAACACTGACTATTGTGTTATTAATCACAACCTCAAAGTGTCTTTGTGCGCGCAGAAACCTGCAAAACTTATTTAGAATGCAGCAACAGAGAGTTGTTTAAGTCGAAACAAGATCTATGAGTGGATAGGTCGTTTTAAAAATGGTCGGATTTCTCTCTGCGATGAAGAGCGTTCAGGTAGGCTTTCCACTTCAAAGATCAACAATATCGAGGCAGGTTATCGAATGATTTGTGATGATCAGCGAGTCAAAATTGATGAAATTGCAAATGAGTTGAATATTAGCCACGACTCAGCATTTTTAATCATCCATGAGTTACTAAATTTTCGAAAAGTCTATGCTCGTTGAATTGACGTGAGCCGACGGACTTACACAAACAGAATCGTTTGGAAATTTCGAAAAAGCATTTGGAACGTTATGAGAATGAAGGAGATTCATTTCTGACATGTATAATAACCGTAACGAGACATGGGTCCATTACCTCGAATCGGAGAGTAAGCGGCAGAGTTTAATGTGGTGCAAGAATGGCTGCGCATGTGAGATTAAAAAGTTTCTTGCAGGACGGAATTCAAAAGCTCATTAAGAGGTGGACTAAGTGTATAGAAATAGGGAGGATTATGTGGAAAAATTACTTAAATTCTACTTTTGTAAGTACAATTAAAACTTTTGATTTCTCAAATGTCCCTTTATGTTTTGATTTTCCTTCGTATAATACATAAAACGCATTTGCGTAAGCGAGATAACATGACGCAACATTTAAAATATTTTTGTTTTTATATTTTTACAGATTATTTATGTAATCTTGTTTTTTCTTGCAATATAAGCTTGATTTTGTCGGCTGATATTCACGTCGTGCAAGTTGAAACCATTTTTTTCGTCTTTTTTCGTCTTGGGGAACATATATGAAAATATTGTTGGATGGATTTTTTGAGTCTTTTTTTTGCACAAAGGAACGAAACAGGCACGATATCCTTTCAGCTGCTTCAAGCTAATAATTTTGCCTTCTTTCGCGTTCATATTATTTGTGCACAGGTTCACAAAACTTGATTAAAAATGTAAACTATATATTTTGCCGTATAAAATCAGTTTTAACTTTGCGTCGTGACACCTTCGGTTAACCTCGGGCGTTTCCGAATCATCGGATATTTTAAATATATATTTTTTAAATGCTTTAATGAATTATAAATTCGTTTTTTTAGCGGAAAAAATAAATTACAATAAAATTTATATATAAACTATGAAAATGACATATTATGATGTTTTTAAAAAATCGTTTTTTTACCCAATTGTGTAGCTTAAGGAATCGTGAATTTTTGCGCATCCATTTTCCCCTAACTTTTAATTGTAGGTTGTGTAGTAAACATTGAAAATATTATTGAAAATAATATCTTAATAACATCTTTAGTTTTCTAATAAATATGAATGATTGAAAATGTTTTCTAATGGACAATAATCAGACATTTGTCGATAATTACTTTCGACAATTACTCTTGTGTAAACGCTAAGTTTTATAGATGTTAAACAAAAAACACCAGTTGTTTTTATATTAAAACTTTAATAATAATTATTATTATAAAAAATTTTCGAATTGAAATGTTTTAGCGTATTGAATTCTAGAAACGTGTAAATAAATATTGCACACAAGGACAAGCTACCTAAAGAATTACATAAAAACGTTATCTATAGAATTTCATGTATGAATTGTGACGCATCATACGTTGGACAGACTAACAGATTCTTAAAAACTAGGACGAGAGAACATCGAGTTCATATAAACAGAAACACGACACAGAGCTCAGTAATCACCGATCACCGGCTTTTAAATCACGAATTCGACAACGTGAAGATTTTAGACAAGGAACGAATATTCAGAAAAAGACTAATGTCTGAAATGATTTTTATTAACAGACAAAAAAATGGCTTAAATTTACATAGCAACACCGATCATCTAGACCATTTTTGGATTCCCACGCTAAATAATTTAACCAGAATGTAATATTCACATTTAATTCTTACGGATGTTTGTTTACTTGCGTGGGTCACCGGTTAGACCTTTAATTTCTAAACATGTGTACTGCGATCAGTTACAATGTTTCCTTTGACGTGTGCGTTTTGACTTGTATGTCTTCTCGTGTTCTTTTCGCGCTCTTTCTCGGTGAGTTTCCTCTCTCGCTACATATTACACCGTCAATTTTCAACAACTGTTTTTCTTTAATTAATGAAGGTGGAGTTTTTTACTCTTTCTCTCGTTGACGGTCACCAGTGAGGGACTCCCCGATTTGAGTTGAAGGATGGATGTGAGAGCTACATTTAGTTTTATCTTCATGTTATTTTTTATTTCGTCCACGATATTGTAAGTCAAAAATTATTTAACATACAACTTTTTTGCACATTATAACATTTTACGATTTAGTTTTTTCTTTTCCAATTTGTACAGTTACTGAAGATGGCCCGAAGAGGGACCGAAACGTCTAGATTTTATATATATATATATTTTAAATAAACATGTTTTAAATTTATTTATTTCTTTTGTTTTTGAGAACTTTATCCGCGTCCTTCTTGCGGTTGGCTCTTATTAGCCTTATTTTTATTATTCTCACTTAGAGCCTTTGTTCTCGTATTGTTAAATAAATATTATATTATCTTTGTTCTATAATTTATTTTAAGTGGCTTTTAATGGCTCGTAATTATAGGTTTAATTAAAATATCAAAAAAAGTTAAAATTGAGTTATTTATTTTAACTCATAAAATTCTTAACATAATTGCTTATATGAAAAATTTGGTAATAAAGATAGATTTTAAATATACTTGCCAAAGAGAGAATTTTGTTCTTTGACAAAAGTATGAGACCATTTCTTTATCTGTATATATTTTCTCTATTGTTAATTGAAATTTATTTGTTAAATGAACATATAGAAAATAAAAAATTATAATAAGTAGTATTTTAGTAGTAAATTATAGTATATTCAAGTTTGAGAATGAGTTATTTATTAGTTATTTTTATGAATTACTCCCATATGCGTGATCAATTAAAACTTCTGCCGATTTTATCTCTTGATATTTGGTTAGTTTTAATAATGTTCAAATTCGCGCGGCGCATTAGTCGCTGCAAAAATTGCTCTCGTTGGAACTCAATTGTCGTACTATATATAACTATAAGTTTCAGCGTGTTCATTATCTCGCGTCACACGAATTTCTAAGCATCATGCGAGTGCAGTTAATTTGTTTGAAATCGCATCATTGTAATATATTTGAGCGCTTTTCGTAGATGTATTCTCGTACAGCATAGATGTCGAGCTCGCGCGCACGCACGTACCTACACGCGCGTGCGTGTGCGTATGTGTGTAGATATTTCTATAGATTCCTTAAACAACATTCAGAACGATATAAAATTATTCCATAGATTTTTGACAAGAAGATGTACCTTTTTCTTTTCATTTGATTAAACAATGGTATGGCTATTTACATACTAACGACAATCAATGACAATCATTTTTACATTTAGTTATTTCGCATGGTCAACTGCGATTAGACTCTATTGGCCATAATTGTTTTGTTTGATTAAGCATACAAATATTCAAAGAATGTATACAGAACAAATGTTGGAAAAAAAGAATAAATAAAATAATAAAAAATTTTGATATATTTTTGCGCAAAAAGGAATTTTATACGTATATACAGGGTTTCAAAATTAAATCCTAACTTAAAATATGTATTTAGGATCTCAAAATAAGTAAGAAAGTTCTTTAAAGAGTCTAGATATATGCCCGTAAACGTCTTGTTCAAGAGATATTGATATATAAAATTATGGCTAACAATAAGAATGATAAATAAAATTATAGTACAGATGTTAATTGTCTCTCTAACTGTAAATGTCAATATTGCAAAAACTGTACACAAACACTATATCAATATATTATTGAGAAATATTTTTAATTGTTCAATGTTTTTGTAAACTGAACATAATTATGTCTCGCATTTATTCTTCAATAGGTATAAATATGGTATTCATGTACAGTTTCTATATAATTGGGATACTGCTACCCTGCTGTTTAATTCTTTACGAAAAACGTCATTAAAGTATATGAAACAATTATAACTATCCAGTGCCGTCTTGTCGTTGATGCCGTGCAAGAAAAATTATATTCCAAACCATTACATTGAACAATATTTAATTATTTTAGAATTTTTATATTATTTAGTAATAAAAAAGTTAAAAAATACACTGTTAATTAATTTATTATAACTTGATAATAATTTTATAAAATTACCTGATAATTATTTCATAAAATCTTGTATTTAAAATGATTAGATGTTAATCTCTTTAACAAGGCGTAAATATATATATATTATTTGTAATATATATATATATATATATGTATATATATATATATATATATATATTACAAATAATTATTAGTAAATAAATATTACAATATAATAAATATAAATATATTATATAAAATATTGTTAATATTATTAATATTATTCAATATCACTAATGTATATTAATTTTTTATTAATTTATTACATTATTATTTCTATCCTTAAAAGAGTTTCAAACGCTTTTTCTTTCTGTATTTCTTTTCAGCGTGAAAACATATTTTAAATTAAGTAAAATGAGTCATGGAAATTATGTGCTTGAGCTCACATTTTTTCTCATGTGCATATTAACTTGTGCTCATGATATGTATCAACATAATATGATTACAAGACATAGATTAAATTTTAATAAATATTGGAAGATCATGACGTGATGAAATCTGATTAGTCATTCCTATCTGGGACCATTAATTTTGTTTGCATAATTCTATCAGTGATTTTTAAGGATGTACAAATATTTTTCTTAGATTCTTATATCGAAAAATACTCGCGCGCGAATATATCTCAAAATGTAAGCTTGAAAGGTTTAAGACAATAAGAGAAAACCATTATATTTTTTAATCTCATCACAAAGTTGTTTTATAGGATATAGAGTATCATTTTTAAATGGCACCTTTCCATTGCTTGAAAAAAATACTTTAAACATTTTTATTATTGACTATGTGCAGACAGAGATCTTAATAATGGCATGATATTAATCAAGACTATTAAGTCTGAAAATCTAATCGATAATTCCAATGATAATTTCCAACGAGTCTAATTTTCCAATAATAATTGTAAACTATATTAGCCGACATTGTAAATTATTGGTTTACGATCAATATGTAATATATTGAACACTAACGCAATTTTATGTTGAAAATTGTAAAAGTACATTGTGCCCAGGAAGAATGCGATGTTTTTCTAAGAGGGACATAACCTCGCTCTTTTCATAGGAGGAGCTAATTATTAAGAGAAGGAGGCCGTGCCCAGCATGTGCGCTTATTTTTGCAATATAAAAAGTGTGCTTCTTATAGTATATATTATTTTATAGTATATATTATTTTGTCATATCTCCTAAATTGTTCCAATACAATTTTATGCTTTAAGTTGAATACTAAACCAGGTCTAAAGGGGGGCTAGATGTAGCCCAAGGGGGGACTGGGCCCCCTCTAGTCCCCCCCCCCAGTTTACGCCACTGTCTTCTAAAATGAAATTTTCATATTAGGGCTTTGGATCGTAATATCTCTGTTTATAGGTTATGTAGAGAAAAAAAATAGACATTTTTGTTATGTAAAATGGATCGGAGTGTATCGACTAATTGTAAGCCTGGAAACTCGATGGATTCAGCCGCTACTAAGATTTGATAATTTAAGATACTCTTACAACTATGGGGCTCGCTTATAGATGTATGATTCGTTTCGCTGTTTGCTGCGCGTGATTTAGCGCGACATTACCGTCTTTTAATACTACTGGAAAGGCCAATATACCATGGGTGCTTTCCAGCAACGTACACAGGCGACACTGTGACCTAGTGCTTTCTATCCAGCCAGAAATGATTGGTCGAATCGACATCGATATGCGGGTTCGAAATGGGATCGAAATTGACATCGACATCGATCTCTTTTTGTCTCTCATGTCGATCTCCTGTCGACTCGAACTGCGTAATCGACGTCAAGTCGATTTCTATCGGGCCAGATAAATATTGCAGGAAATGATAATAAATTTAATATATATATACAGGGTGACCCATTTTAACTTAGGCAGCCAAATAACTCGAAAAATAAGCACACTACGAAAAAATGTTTAGAATCAAAATTTCGTCATTTCGAGGGGGACGTACAATGACGTTAAAATGAGCCCCCCCACCCCTCCCCCTGGGCGGTGAGGGGGGGCAAGTTTGAAATCTTAAATAGGAACCTCTATTTTTTATTGCATATTCGGAATCTTTGGCTAAAAACACATACAATTTGTCTGAAACATTTTTCTCGATTCATGATAGATGGCGCTGTAATCGACGAAATTCAATTTCTTCGATTTCTCTTACTGAGAACCCATGCTTACGATTCTGCAATAAATTAACAATAAAAATACCACGTTTTCATTGTTAATACTCGAAATTAGTCTTAAAACAAACTTCTCATTATTTTTTATTACTCATTAATTACTTCTCAAGAAACTGCTTTTAGCGTAACCTGCCCTTTAGGCAACTTGAATGGTCCAAAGTACCGAGACATTTTGGACTTTCCATCTGATGGAGTTCCTCTAAGTATCCCTCCAAAATTTTGTCCATTTAGTGCCAAAGTCACAAGTGTTTATGTATTTTTTTAACATTTGTACTCTGATAAAATTGAAGCTATAACTCCTTTAATGCTAGAAAATGTACAACGTAACTTTCGCTGTCGATTACTGTTATCCTTAGAAAATAATGATGCACACTTTGAGCATCTCCTCCATGCGGAGAGAGCTGATAACAATGCAATCTTGCCTTAACTAGTTGGGTCACCACACGACCTTGCCTTCACTGGCTGGGTCACTACTTGACCTTGCCTTAACTGGTTGGGTGACCACACGACCTTGCCTTCACTGGCTGGGTCACTACTTGATCTTGCCTTAACTGGTTGGGTCACCACACGCCCTTGCCTTCACTGGCTGGGTCACTACTTGACCTTGCCTTAACTGGTTGGGTCACCACACGACCTTGCCTTCACTGGCTGGGTCACTACTTGACCTTGCCTTAACTGGTTGGGTCACCACACGACCTTGCCTTCACTGGCTGGGTCACTACTTGATCTTGCCTTAACTGGTTGGGTCACCACACGACCTTGCCTTCACTGGCTGGGTCACTACTTGACCTTGCCTTAACTGGTTGGGTCACCACACGACCTTGCCTTCACTGACTGGGTCACTACTTGACCTTGCCTTAACTGGTTGGGTCACCACACGACCTTGCCTTCACTGGCTGGATCACCACACGACCTTGCCTTCACTGGCTGGATCACCACACGACCTTGCCTTCACTGGCTGGGTTACCACACGTTCAAGCACCCCGAATTGTGAGAGGCGAGGGGACTCACGTTAATCAAGCACCCCGAAGGGAACAGAAAACTGCTACGTCCACGACGTTGTTCCTGGGTTACGCTAAAAGCAGTTTCTTGAGAAGTAATTAATGAGTAATAAAAAATAATGGGAAGTTTGTTTTAAGACTAATTTCGAGTATTAACAATGAAAACGTGGTATTTTTATTGTTAATTTATTGCAGAATCGTAAGCATGGGTTCTCAGTAAGAGAAATCGAAGAAATTGAATTTCGACGATTACAGCGCCATCTATCATGAATCGAGAAAAATGTTTCAGACAAATTGTATGTGTTTTTAGCCAAAGATTCCGAATATGCAATAAAAAATAGGGGTTCCTACTTAAGATTTCAAACTTGCCCCCCCCTCGCCGCCCAGGGGGAGGGGTGGGGGGCTCATTTTAACGTCATTGTACGTCCCCCTCGAAATGACGAAATTTTGATTCTAAACATTTTTTCGTAGTGTGCTTATTTTTCGAGTTATTTGGCTGCCTAAGTTAAAATGGGTCACCCTGTATACTGTAATGTTGCGATTCTCAAAGCGTTTAAATCTAATTAAGGTATTTTAGTTTTGCGCACATAATTTTACTATAATTTACTAAAAGTTGAGTTGATATTTAATTTAATTTAATGCTTACAAATGTTGTTTACTACATAAAAAAAAGGGAGATGTTGTATATCTATGGTTAGCGCAGGCGCAGAAATGTGTCTAGAGCGTGGGCTCACATCAGCGAAACTTGCCCCTCTAGCTCAACGTGAGCTTTTGGTCCAATACAGGTTGTATGTGCGTATATCCTTCAGAGATTATTAAAATATACTTTATATTCAGCATACACCTGAAACTATTTATTTACACAAAACTACATATAAATACAACACATAATACCTCGTAAACTTCAATTTTTGACCATTCTACCCTTATAACTTTTTATGCCGAATATTGCGAGGACTTGATTTATATAAAGTGTTAAGGTAACCCCCTGCGTTATACCGATATGAGTCCTGCCTAGGAAGCGCTCGAGTGGAGGGAAGGGGCGCGCACAAAGGGTCGCGTGCGTCGCTCGCTCTCACTCACACACTGTCGTAGTAGTGTCTGTGCATTACGCTGCGTATCGTACGGTTCGAGTGCTTACGAATATTCTCGTGTAATTAATTACTAAGAAGTCGAATCTTCGTCCAATTGGGGACAAGAGTGATAAGCTTCTTGGCTTTCATACTCAGGCAATATAGAAACGCCTAGCCGCAAGGTGATACAGTATAATAGGATACTGCGAAGTTATCTCGGTCTTACGCCCCATGCCGCAAGGTGATTGAGTCCCCGTTCGACTCATTTTCAAAAGTCTGCCGACGACCCCCATTGCCGGGCGAGGTTTTGAGTCAGAAGACTCATCTGCTCAGAAGTATCCAGGTAATAAAGTCCCAGTTCGACTTTACCTACAAACTATATATTCTGCTTACGTACCTCCCCCCTCCTAAGGAGAGAGGTGTACGAGTCAGTTGACTCTATCTTCATTTCTAATCCATTTTATTTTCAGCATCTTATTTAAGTTATCATTTACATACGTGATATTAAATTCACATACGTTATATTACATTCACATACGTGATATTACATTCACATACGTTATATTACAGTCTTTCACATTATAAATCTTTATACTGATAAAAGTATCTTTAATTCAAATAGCCAGATTATTAATTTCAAGTTTAGAATAATTTCTTTAAACTTGTTTTCGATTATCACAATTTATTTTTGAAAGAACTGCATGAAGAATTATTTTATGTAAACACATTATTTTGATTTAATTTATTCTTTCGAATTGAAAAGATTACAGTTTCCTATTTTTTTAAGTCTTCTTGTTAGTAAGTTATGTAAATTTATTAGTGCATTAGATAAAAAGTTATTATTAAATATATGAATCTCTATTTCTTGACATATGTTCTGCAGTATTTTTTTTATGTACGATTTTTAAGATATTAAACGAAACTAGACCACAGAGCGCGGAACCAAATTGGTTAAATATTATACATTTATGGTCCTTCGAGCCGGATATTGCGCCTTTCAACATGTCCAGTATAGACGCAAGGATCGCTCTGCAAAAGAGCCGATTTACTCTCATTCAAGAAGCTGCCGAACTTGACGAAACGGATGCATCACGTACGACTCGACAATTGGTGATCACCCGATTGGATATACTCGAACAAAACTGGGTAAAGTTTCAAGAAGAGCATGAAAATATGTGTCTCTTGGAGAGTGACGCTTTGAGGGACCAACCGTACATAAAGGAACGAGTTTATGAGCGTTGTCAAGCGTTTTATATATATTCTCGTGCCAAGCTACTCACACAACGAGAATTCGACACATTAGAACGGCACTCTAGATCTTCGCTCTCTGATCATGTACCTTCAACTTCAATGATGCCTCGCAGTGCCTTGCCTCGGATCAAACTACCGAGCTTCTCTGGAGACTACCAATCATGGAGATCGTTTCACGATTTATTTTCATCGCTGATACGTGACAACGCAGATTTATCGACCGTAGAAAAAATGCACTATTTGAAGACGTGTCTCACTGGAGAGGCAGCTCGTTTAGTTTGCAACTTACCGCTTTCAGGTGACAATTTCATGGTTGCGTGGACTTTGCTGTTGCTAGTCTCGAGATATAAGAATAAAAGATTTCTAGTAACTGCACAACTAGATAGAATCACCAACTTAAAGTCGCTCAAAACGAAGTCTGCACAAGGTTTGAGAGCTCTCCTAACGACAATATCAGAAGCTGTGGGTGCAATACGTGCTATGGGATGTGCTGTGCATCATTGGGACCCACTGTTGTTACGTCTATTAGTGAAGTTACTCGATCCCGAAACTCGAGAAGCATGGGAGGTTAAACTCGGATCATCTCCAACCTATCCGACATACGCACAGTTTGAGGAGTTTCTTGTTGGAAGAACACGAGCCATGGAAAATCTCAACTTACATGCCTCAACTTCTGGATCGCACAAAGAGCATTCTGTCGGCTCTTCAGGCAAACCACGCACAAAGATTGCAGCTCATGTCGCTACAGCCTCCTTCAATGCAGGTACTTCTTCATGCCCGCTATGTGGATCCTCGCATTACCTTGCAAAATGCGAGAATTATCAGTCAAAGACGCTCCAACAACGTAGGGAGATCATATTGAAATAACGAAGGTGTTTTAATTGTCTCGGTCCTCATGCGGCGAGTAGATGCAACTCCACCAAACGCTGTCAGAAATGCGGGAAGAAGCACCATACTTCAATACACGACGCTAATAGCATGTCTACGTATAAACAGAATGCCGATACTTCGACAAGTAGCGAAGCTGCTAAATTCACAACGTCATCACAACCTCAAGCCTCCGCTTTGTGACAATCAAAGGTATGTGCACATCAAACCGGGCAAGCTTCTCCATCACGTAAGCTTACACTGTTAGCAACAAGCAGAGCACTAATACAAAAGAAGAACGGTGAACTCCATGCAGTACGTTTGTTGATTGATCAAGGTTCAGAACTATCCTTTATCTCGGAAGATCTGGTTCAAAGTGCCCAGCTTAAGAGGACGGCGGCCTCGATACCGCTTCTCGGAATTGGTGGCACATACTCAGGCCGTACAAAAGGACTTGTCTCAATACGACTTCACTCTATACATGATGCCAACTCCAACTGCACCATCAATGCCTATGTGTTACCACGACTAACTACAAAATTACCACCTTATGACGCAACTATTCGATCATGGCCGTACATCACCGGACTATAGCTCGCAGATCCGGATTTCGCTTGTTCTGGACTCATTAACATCATAGTAGGCTCAGATAACTACGGCTCTGATTCTTCCAGGCCTGGCTCAAGGCGGAACGTCTTCACCTGTTGCTCAACAGACCATTTTTGGATGGGTTCTATCCGGTACGATTTCAACTGATGAAGTGACCTCGTCAACGCAAGCCTATCATTGCACCTTTGATCGTGATTTGCAAGAGCTTATTAGCAGATTTTGGACACAAGAGGAGCTTCCAGCGTCAAAAACTTCCAAATTAACTAAAGATGAAGAAGAGTGTGAACGACATTTTCTGTCTACTCATTCGAGAGATGCAACGGGAAGATACATCGTTCGACTTCCTCTAAAGTCTGATCCGACACTCCTGGAAGATTCTAAGACGAGAGCACTCAATACTTTGAACAGACTAACACATCGATTCTCATCCAATCATATGTTCCAGAAACTCTACAGTGAATTCATTGAAGAATACAAAAACCTGGGTCACATGGTGACAGCTGACATTTTTGAAACCCAAGTCTCTCCTGTGTACTATTTGCCTCATCTTGGAGTGCTTCGAGAGAATAGCCGCACTACCAAATTAAGAGTCGTTTTTAACGGATGTAGCCGCACTAGCAGTGGTCTTTCCCTCAACGACATTCTTCACGCTGGCGCCAAGCTTCAGACAGATATATCAGAAATTCTCCTGTGGACTCGTACGCACCAGATTCTCTTTTCGACAGACATAGTGAAAATGTGAATTCCGACAGATTGCAGTTCAAGAGGATGACTGGAACTTACAGAGGATTTTGTGGCATGGACAAGATGGCCGACCTGTCGCTTACCGACTTACGACAGTGACATATGGATTAAATTGCGCTCCATTTCTCGCACTACGCACCATACAGCAATTGGTGAATGATGAAGGTCATCGATTTCCGATGGCGATTCCTTTAACAAAGGGAAGATATGTTGATGACATTATCGGAAGAGCAGAGTCGATTTCAGAGGCGAAGGAAATCGTTAGACAAGTAATACAACTTTGCAACGCGGGCAGGTTTCCGTTACAAAAATGGAGCAGCAATTGTCCAGAGGTTCTACCGAAGACTAGCGAGAAGTCGCCATCCGCCGTGGAATTCGAAACTACTCTTTGTAAGATTTTGGGACTTGTCTGGAAACCAGATTCTGATACATTTCACTTTTCAGCAGCGACTACATACAACACCTCTACACTAACGAAGAGAGTAATATCTTCTGAAATCGCAAGATTGTACGATCCGCTGGGACTAATCGCGCCAATTTTAATAAGAGCTAAAATCATTCTCCAAGAACTCTGGCTGATAAAAACGGGTTGGGACGACCCTCTTCCACCAGAACTACGACAACGATAGACGAGCTTCCGACAACAACTGCAACAGCTCAACCAGCTATCCATACCGAGATGGCTCGGCAATGTTCGCTTCAACTCTTCGGTTGAAATTCACGGTTTTTCGGATGCCTCCCAGGTAGCAATGGCAGCGGTGATTTACGTAAGAGTTCCTGGTGATTATGGTAAATTCTCTGCACGTTTAGTGTGTTCCAAGACAAAAATTGCACCGATCAAGCGACTCTCCATACCCCGTCTCGAGCTCACTGCTGCCCTTCTCCTAACACATTTGATGACGAATACGCTAAAGGCACTTGAACTACATGAAGCATTAGTGTTCTGTTGGACAGATTCGTCCGTTACGCTCACTTGGATAAACGCTCATCCATCCCGCTGAAGACTTTGTACATAATCGCGTATCGGCTATTCAAGATCTTCTGCCAAATGGAGCGTGGCGTTTTGTACCCGGCAAAGAAAACCCAGCAGATTGTGCAACTCGAGGCCTAACACTTAGCCCAGCATGAATTGTGGTGGAGAGGGCCCAGCTGGCTTTCAAGGCCACAGTCTTCTTGACCTTCATTCGGATTTGAATCTGCACTGGACGCTGACTTGGAGGAACGACCGGGAAATGTCATGGTTGCGGCCGCTCGACAAACTCACTACTGGGAGTTGTTAGACAGATATTCGTCATTCGCGAAACTAATACGAGTTACTATACTCTGCCGCAGGTTTATATCATGTCTGCGTAAGATACCACAGTCGTCGCCACTAGAACATCCGTTGACGCCTATGGAACTCGAGCAAAGTCGCAAATTCTGGATACGAATTGTGCAAAAAGCCTGGTTCTCCTACGAAATGGTAGTCATCTCAAGGAAAGAACAACTTCCAAAATCTCACTCATTAGTGCGCCTTACACCTTTCCTGGATCAAGAAGGTTTGCTTAGAGTTGGAGGGCGACTTCATAATGCCCAGATAGATTCGGAATCTAAACATCCGTTTATTTTACCAAGAAGATCACCTCTCAGTAAGCTGATAATAAATGATGCTCACAAGAGAATGCTCCATGGGGGCACTCAGGTTACTTAAACTACATACGAAGATCGTACTGGATTGTCGGCGGTAGGGCACCCGTAAGATCCCACATACTGAAATGCGCTCGATACAGAGGAATCCGAGCTCAACAGTTAATGGGCCAGCTTCCAACGGCTCGAGTAGCTCAAGCCAGACCTTTTTACAACACAGGTCTTGATTATGCAAGTCCTCTGACTTTAAAGACTTGGAGAGGGCGAGCGGCACGAACTTACAAAGTTATCTGGCTATTTTTGTATGTCTCGCAACTTCAGCAATTCACATAGAAGTGGTAACGGATTACACGACTGATGCGTTTATTGCCACCTACAAACGGTTTACGGGTAGAAGAGGAATATGCGCCACACTGCAAAGTGACTGTGGAACAAACTTTGTGGGAGCCGATGCAGAGTTGAGACGTCAATTTAAGTCATCCTCCGAGGAACTACATCATCTTGCCTCGTTGCTCGCCAATGACAACACCATATGGAGATTCAATCCTCCCTCTGCTCCCCACTTCGGAGGAAAGTGGGAGGCAGCTGTGAAGTCCACAAAATTTCACTTGCAACGAGTGTTGAAAGATACCGTGTTAACATACGAAGAAATGACGACCATCACGGTACAAATAGAGGTTGTCTTAAATTCCAGACCGCTATGTCCGCTGTCAGACGACGCAAGTGACTACTCCGCTCTGACTCCCGGGCATTTCCTGATTGGAGAAGCGCCTATTGCAATACCAGAACCCAATTTATCCGTTGAGAAAACCTCCAGGCTCACACGTTGGCAGTAGCTGAGACAGAAGGCAGACCATTTTTGGTCAAGATGGATCTCTAAGTGCCTACAGCGCTATCAAGCTGTATCCAAGTGGCATCATCCATCCACCGAGATCAAGGAAGGATCAATGGTTTTAATTACTGATGAACGCTATCCGCCGGGAAAATGACCACTCGCTCGAGTAACGCACCTGCATCCAGGGCCAGACGGTCTAACACGAGTTGTCACCGTAAAAACAGCTACCTCCACTATAAACGGCCCATAGCAAAATTGTGCGTTCTACCGACAGATCCTGACGCCGTTAATTCGACAGATCTATCGTCGAAGGCGGGCGGAAATGTTAAGGTAACCCCCTGCGTTACCGATATGAGTCCTGCCTAGGGAGCGCTCGAGTGGAGGGAAGGGGCGCGCACAAAGGGTCGCGTGCGTCGCTCGCTCTCACGCACACACTGTCGTAGTAGTGTCTGTGCGTTACGCTGCGTATCGTACGGTTCGAGTGCTTACGAATATTCTCGTGTAATTAATTACTAAGAAGTCGATCTTCGTCCAATTGGGGACAAGAGTGATAAGCTTCTTGGCTTTCATACTCAGGCAATATAGAAACGCCTAGCCGCAAGGTGATACAGTATGATAGAATACTGCGAAGTTATCTCGGTCTTACGCTTCATGCCGCAAGGTGATTGAGTCCCCGTTCGACTCATTTTCAAAAGTCTGCCGACGACCCCCATTGCCGGGCGAGGTTTTGAGTCAGAAGACTCATCTGCTCAGAAGTATCCAGGTAATAAAGTCCCAGTTCGATTTTACCTACAAACTATATATTCTGCTTACGTACCTCCCCCCTCCTAAGGAGAGAGATGTACGAGTCAGTTGACTCTATCTTCATTTCTAATCCATTTTATTTTCAGCATCTTATTTAAGTTATCATTTACATACGTGATATTACATTCACATACGTTATATTACAGTCTTTCACATTATAAATCTTTATATTGATAAAAGTATCTTTAATTCAAATAGCCAGATTATTAATTCAGTTTAGAAATTAATTAATTTCTTTAAACTTGTTTTCGATTATCACAATTTATTTTTGAAAGAACTGTATGAAGAATTATTTTATGTAAACACATTATTTTGATTTAATTTATTCTTTCGAATTGAAAAGATTACAGTTTCCTATTTTTTTTAAGTCTTCTTGTTAGTAAGTTATGTAAATTTATTAATGCATTGGATAAAAAGTTATTATTAAGTATATGAATCTCTATTTCTTGACATATGTTCTGCAGTATTTTTTTTATGTACGATTTTTAAGATATTAAACGAAACTAGACCACAGAGCGCGGAACCAGATTGGTTAAATATTATACATAAAGAAATTAGGGTGGTTCCATTTTTAAAAAACTAGGTTGACCTTCAAGTGATTTTGAAAAATGACCTTAGTTAAAATTCAAGATCATTCCACAAGGTCAAATAATCTCCATATGCTTAGTTAAGATTATCAACTTATTTCCCCCTCGAAATCCTATAACTTTTATCTGATACATTTTTTCTAAAATTCCATGATTTCCAAATATTTAACTGTCAAAAATAACATGGAACCTTGTGTATGTACATACATATACAATGAGCGTCAAAAGTTCCGGGACGGTCAAATATCTAGATAAATAAGCATTGAAGCAAAAAATGTTTTAAATAAATGTTTTAGAATAAAAAAATATATTAGGATATGGAGATTATTTGACCTTAGAATGATCTTAAAAAGCTGCGTCAAAATCAACTTTAAAATTTTAAATGAAAACGCCTATTTTTTATTCCATATTTTTGTAGCTAACCTCGAGAGCTTTTCAAAATATTATAATAAAGTTTTCTTTCATTAAGTACTTTCTGAATTATAAAGCTTGAAAGTTACAGTATCGTTAGCATTACCCAAAATGTATCGAATGGAGATTATCTGATCGGATTTACATCTCTTGCGCGCGCGCGCGCGCGTGTGTCTGTGTGTGTGTGTGTGTGACAGGGTGGAGATCATGACTCTGTAGTTCATTATTCCTGCAATATTTAACGATTCCAAATCCTCTCTACCTGCAGGTGACTGTAATGGACAAATCCACAAAGATTTTAAACATTACTAATTATTTTATCAGATATTCAAAATGTCCTTCTATTGTTTGACAGTGTGCTAAGCAAACATAAAAAGTATTTAGCACATTTTCAAAAACTTCCAGTGTAGTTGAATTTGAAACAGATATCCTGTCTTTCAGTTCATCAATGTTTGCAGGTTTCGCTCATATAGAAACTTATTCTTCAAATATCCCCAGTAAAAACGTTTAGAGAATTCATGTCGGGAGATTTCGATGACCATACGATCGTACTTCTTCTACGTATTCATGAAACATTTCATTTAAGAAATTTCGAACATTCAAATCAAAGTGAGATGAGCTGAGGCCTCATTCTGCTGAAACCAAACATTTTCATAAGCACATCTCCAACCACATTTCGAATAGCTGGTACTACTCTGTTTCTTAATAGATGTAAGTAATTTTCCGCAGTTAAATTACCCTCAAAAAACGATACTATAGTATGATGACCAATAATCTTAGCCTAAACATTTACTTTCTGAGGATGTGCGTATGACAGTCTTATTCAGGATTCTGAGAATTTTCATCAGCTCAATATCTGCCATTATAACGAATAACACATCTTTAACTCAAAAGTAGCTTCATCAGAAAAACAAATTCAATTAGAATTGATTATTATCATCAAACCGTGTCATCATCTCATCGCAAAATTAACTCTTCTATCAAAATCATCTTCTGACAATTCCTAAACAAAGCGAATTTTATACGAATGGTAACCATTAATCTCTAGGATTCTCCGAACCGAAGTTTTGCTAATATCATTTACTTTCGAAACAAACGTATGAAGATTTTCCATAACTGCTTGCAAAATTTCTAGAGCTTTATTATCATTCGTTGAGCTTTTTGATCTTTCGCATTTTGGTTCATAACTGAATCCGTCTTTTCGAAATGTGAAACCGTACGGTAGATAGTAGACTTCGAAAATGGAATATAATCAGGATATTTATCATCAAATGAACAACTATTTCGTAAGACCTAACATCAAATAATAGAAATATCAATTCTTTCTTTTTCAGTTAAATGTATTATGAATTTAAAGAAAAATAAATACTAACATAAGAATCAATAAAATCTTTGAATTTTTAATTAAATGTGAAAGATTGAAAAATCTCTACTTATAATGAAAGAATGGCTTTTCGATTGTGGATAATACATAAATTCTTATGGTCACATCTCGCGGTAATTGTAGGAATTAGCGGGTCACTCACCTCGCTATACACACATATGTAGTCAAAAGCATAATAATCACCCTAATGCTTAGTGCACGCACAAACGTACGCACACACGTACGCACGCACACACACACACACACACACACACACACACACACACACACACACACACAGGAGGTGTAAATCCAATCGGATAATTTCCACGCAGTAACATCTTGAATAATGCTAACTCCCGACGGTATTGTAAATTTCAAGTTTCATAATTCGGAAAGTACTTAATGAAAAAAAAATTTTTATTATAATATTTTGAAAAGCTCTCGGGGTTAGCTAGAAAAATATGCAATCAAAAATGGGCGTTCTTATTTAAAATTTTAAAGTTGACGTAGCTTTTCAAGATTATTCCAAGGTCAAATAATCTCCATATGCTAATACATTCTTTTAATCCCAAAACATTTATTTAAAACATTTTTTGCTAAAATGCATATTTATAGAGATATTTGACTATTCCGGAATTTTTAATAAAGTATGTTCATTACACACACGCGCGCGCGCGCGCGCACATACACACACACAACACGCGCGTAATTTTTCAAGCTCTTATTAAAATGTAGACGCTTTTCCATTCAAATTATTTTATAATAACTGAAATACACACAAGTATGTATGTATATTACATATGTATATTCATGTGTGTGACTCTGTGTGTATGTATTTTGGTCATTAAAAAACAATTTAATTGAAAAACGCGTTTTAATCAAAGTTGAAAAGTGAAAAAATAAATAGAATATTATCTGTTGGAAATATTGAGATAGACATTCGAAATCTAGATAGACTGAGTAGTTAATGACCAAACGCAGAGTTAAGGTGTTTCTTTTCTATGTTTCAAGCTACAGTTATATACTCTATGCTAGGCAATTTCCGCCCACTGTCGTTTCCGAGATTCTCGATATTAAGCTGTGTACCGCGTGTTTTTATACGAATAAACCTTTGTAATATCCAGAAATACCGGCGTAATCATATTATTGATCCCAAATAACTAATAATAACAACAGGTTATGGGCCCAGATACACGATATCATTAATATTTTACGCAGATCGGAAAAAATTCAGTTTTGTCTTTGTTCGAAAAAAGACGCAAAGTTCTTATTTGGTTAGCCGCCACGTGCAAAGTGCAAAAATACCGAAGATGGATAGTGAACTCGTAAGAATAGATAAACTGCAAGGATTGGAAAACTGGGGTACGTGGAGATTTCAAGTAAGAATCCTGATCAACGCAGCAGATGCGCTCGGCACCGGCAGCGGCCGATATTATGGAAGAATATCAACGGTCCCTCAAAGCATGGAATAAATCAGACAGTAAGGCTCAAAAAATAATAGTGACAATGGTAAGCGAACAACCCTTATTACATATTATGAACTGTAAGTTTGCCAAAGAAATGTGGGACAAATTCCACGAAATTTTCGAAAACAAAAGCGAGACAACAAAACACATTCTTCAACAACAATGGTATATTCTAGGTAAGGAAGCTGCAGATGACATAGCTACGCATATAGCGAAGATAAAAGACCTTGCGCATCGTTTAAGCATGCTCGGCGAGACTGTTTCCGATGGGATGATAATGACAAAGATCTTAATGACTTTTCCACTTTCCTATCAGCATTTTAACACAGCATGGGAGTCGACGAGCCAGGAGCAAAGGACATTGTCAAACCTCACAGCAAGGCTCACGATGGAAGAGCTCAGGAATAAGCAGTACGATAGCCAAAGAAACAGCGCCTTTGCAGCAAAAACGAAGCAACAACCTACTACCAAAGGACAGGGAGAATGGAAGTCGAACAAGCCAGCAGGAAAATGCTTTAAGTGTGGGAAAAAAGGGCACTGAAAGCGTGATTGCAGATCAAAGGCAAGCAACGAAAAAGCAACCGCAAAGTCTGACGCAAAGGATTTCACGTAGAGGCCAGGCATTGACTATGCAGAGACATTCAGCCCGGTAGTGAAGTTTGGCTCGATCAGATCGATTCTGGCAGTTGCGACAGCAACAAACATGCAACTGGCACAGTTTGACGTTAAAACCGCTTTTCTAAATGGGAACTTGACTGAAGACGTGTACATGACACAACCCAAGGGCTATAAAGACGGATCGGGAAGAGTCTGCAAACTTCAGAAGGCGTTGTACGGTCTCAAGCAATCTGCCAGATGTTAAAACCAAAAATTTGTACAATGTCTGAGAGATTTTAACCTAAAGGCAAGCGAAGCGGATCCATGCGTCTTCATATCAGATGACGACGGAGAGAGACTAATCCTCGCGATATATATAAACGATGGTCTAGTCGCGTCGACATGTGAGCGAAAGATCGACGAGATTCTGGAGCATTTGGCAGCTAAAATTGAAATAACCGTAACCCCATTAAGTCTTTTTCTAGGCATGGAAATAAAACGTTTTTCAGATGGTTCACTATTCGCCAGCCAAACCAGATACGCAGAGAGGGTCATTGAGCGCTTTCGAATGGAGGATGCACACACTGTGGCAATACCGGCAGATCAGCATCAGGATCTGAGTCTACGAGATCCTAAAAATGTCGAGAAGGCTATCAACGCACCTTACAAGGAAGCGGTGGGCAGCTTACTTTACCTCGATGGTAACGAGGCCAGATACGCGGTAAAAGCAGTGAATACGCTGAATCACCAAACAAACAACGCTGGAACGCCGTAAAAAAAATAATTAAATATATTAAGGAAACAATCGATTACGGGATAAAGTTTAAAAAGACTGAGAGTAATTTATCTTTAGTAGTTTTTAGCGATGCAGATTTTGCAGGGGATAAACGAACTAGGAAATCCACAAGCGGTCTAGTAATAAAGCTTGGGGATGCACCCATAGTTTGAAGTTCACAAAAACAAAGATCCGTAGCGTTATCTACAACCGAATCCGAATACATTGCTGATAGTCAAACAACCAAAGAACTCATTTGAGTCAGTAGATTACTGAAAGATTTAATCAAAATAAAAATGGGAATTCCGAAAATGTATGTTGATAACCAGAGCGCCATTAGACTTCTGAAAAACCCTGAATTTCATAAGAGAAGTAAACACATAGATGTAAGCTACCATTTTGTACGACAATATCATGAAGAGAAAATGTTTGAGTTATATTATATTCATATCAAAGAACAGATAGCTGATATATGTACTAAGCCGTTAAACAAAATACAATTTGAGAAATTAAGGGGAATGTTAGGTGTAACCCAAAGAGATTAAATTAAGAGTGATAGCGTGAGGCTACTAGTCATGTGTCAATCTAAAGTGGGAGTGTTGGAAATATTGAGATAGACATTCGAAATCTAGATAGACTGAGTAGTTAATGACCAAACGCAGAATTGAGGTGTTTCTTTTTTATGTTTCAAAAAGAAAGCTACAGTTATATAGTCTATGCTAGGCGATTTCCGCCCACTGTCGTTTCCGAGATTCTCGATGTTAAGCTGTGTACCGCGTGCTTTTATACGAATAAACCTTTGTAATATCCAGAAATACCGGCGTAATCATATTATTGATCCCAAATAACTAATAATAACAACATTATCTTCATTCTTTAACAATAAATCGTCTTCTATAATAAAGTCATCGATGAAAAATTATATGCAGAAAACAAAAGTAATTATATAAATAATCAAATAAAGCATTTTGTTTACGAAAAAAGCAATAGACTTTTTTAAAATCTTTAAAAACTTTTGTACTTATTTGCTAAATGTATAATTGAATATTATTGAAAATTCAATAGAGTACAAAATGAAATATTTCGAGATGTTCTTTTCTATGTTGAGATTTTCTCGCTTTCATAAAACTTGCAAGTTTTGATTCCTATTAATTTATCCTAACTTGATTCTTAATAACTTATCTAGAGTTTTAAAAATCTCAGATCAAGAACAGACAAACAAAACAAATAGAGTTTTATGTTTCCAAGAATAAAAAAAAACAGCAATTCTATACGGAAAACATTTAATAAAATAAAATGAGCACACTTAAAATTTCACAAGCAAACTGTTCAACCAAGCAAAATATAAACTATAATTAGATTGTATTTGCAAGTCTAACCATAAATCACAATTACCACGGAGAGTGCAACAACGCAAACATCAAAAATCAACCGAGCAATCAAGTTACTACTTCATTAATGTAGAATTAGACACTTCGCTGCTTGGAAAACACGAATGCTCTCACAGTTCAGTGAATATAAAATCGATAGCTGTTCATCGCGCAAGGAACAATAATGTGGTTTCGTTCAAATACCTAAAAAATCCAATCGATTGTTCCTTTGGCCAAAACTTTCATGTCCTTGCTCATGAGAATGAGAATTTAAACTACTTTTCGGGTTTACAGATAATACCGATACAATAAAATCATGACATTATTAATCAAAAACACTGAAATAAAATTTTAAAAATCTAAAACGCACTGCAAGTTGATCAAATTTCTATGACGCGACAATATTTGCACTTGATTGGATTAAATTTTCAATTGAATGCAATATCATCCTTACGCATATAGATAGAATCAATAAATTAAGATACGAACAGACAACGCCGGAATTGAGTAACAGCGTTCTAGCATATATTACATATGCATATAATAGACATAATAAGAGGCACTCGATAGAATGATTGAAAAAAAAAAATGAAATTAATGAAACAATTAGCAAATTGCGCTATAATTAGCATTAATTATAATAGATTAAACTTGCAAAATACTTGCACTATTTATATCTTATCACTCGCATCATTTTATCTATCGCTCGAGTGAATCGTATATGAAAAAAAGATATATTGGTGTGCTGATGATTTGAATATTTTATCGTATATATCTTTAATATTACTTTTTTATAACGTTTAAATTGTGTATTGGCGATTTATTGTGAATTCTATCGACTATTATGCAGCAAAAGAAAATGTTATTTCAAGGAAATAATAAAAAAAATAAATTACACGCACACACACGCACACCTAAATGTAATCCTTGAGAATTCAAAGCCCAACAATAATTCTAATTCGTATAATCTTATATATATGTATATTTATATATGTATATTCAGTATTATTATGATAAAATAAGAAATATATTGAAAAGTTGCAAGAAGTTATATACAAATCTGAATGTACAGAACAAAAAAAAATACTCATCACATTTCGCGATCGAAATGACAGAAGCGACATATTATAACTGCAATAACTTTGAATTATCTTTTTATATAACTCTTTTTATCTTTTCTCTCATAAACATTGAGTATCGATAAAATAAATTAATACATTCTCAATACTTACAGAAGACATATATAAAAGCTCTCCAGCAACGGAATACAGTCATATACTATGTGACATAGTGTTACACAGTGTCGACTTGTAGCTGAAATCCTGCTTAGCTTTTTTACTTCATCGCCAGAGTGCAGGGCAGTCACTTTACATAGCTTTTTCAAAGTTTTAAGTTTTTTTAAACTTTTTTGTTGTTATTTTAAAAGTTTACCATCTACCGGAATACTACTCCGCAGAAAAAAAATGGTACCAAATATAAAAATGTTGGTATTCATGGAATGACACAAAACGATGACACAGTCAAACACAGCATTTTAGCTGTGTACGATTGTGTCGATTTGTGTCATAGTTACCCAGTGAGAAGGCTGATGTCGAATCGACGTCGATTCAACGTCGATTCACCGAAAATTCATCGACATCGAAATTGACATCGAAAATCAGCCGATTTCGATCAAATTGTTTTGGCATCAAGAGTTACTTCTTTCTATTACCTGTGTTCAAAAGCCGCAAATTTTGTCTAAAATTACCCAGCCAGAAATGATTGGTCGAATTGACGTCGATTCGTCGATGAATGGTTGATGGTCGAATACTAGTCGATATATTTGTCATTTTCGACTTTATCATAAAAATTGTTTTTATATTAATTGAGCAATTGCGAATATTTCTATAAGATTTCTATTGTCTTTCAGTCAATTTTATATCGAAACACAAAGCTGGAAAGCACAGTATATACTTTATTTACTATTATTAAAATAGTACCAGTGAGAAATGACAGGTCGGAAGGACGACTATTAGACGATTATGTCGTTTATGGTTGAAATTAGTATCTATTTAAACCATTTTTCAACTAATTGAAAATTTTGTTTCTACCCAGCCAGAAATATTAATAATATTGCGAATATTTCTATAAGATTTCTATTGTCTTTCAGTCAATTTTACATCAAAAGAAAGCTGGAAGCGAGCAGAATCTGCAGATTTTAGCCATTTATATAATTTATTAAAATAGTGTAGTTTATTCGCTTACCGCTATGCGGCGCATTATTCACTTTCTATACCCGTATTCGAGTTCTTGTCATGAGCGTATATAAAGCCTGCAAAATGCGGTTAATAACATATGTAATTATTTCTATCAGTTTAACTTCTGATACAATTCCCGTACAGGGGAATTCAGATATTGAACTGATTTTTGGAAAATCGGACAGATAAATGTCCGGTTTTCACTTATTCGGACAGAAATTGTCCGAATAAGTGAAGATATTTCGTTATTATCTACTTAAGATATAAAATAGAAATTTATCTGACCCGAGAGAAATCGACTTGACCATTACGCAGTTCGAGTCAACAGGCGATCGACATGAGAGACAAAAAGAGGTCGATGTCTATTTCGATCCTGTGGCGTGTTAATGTTATGATGCGCGTGCGCAGCGATATGGCTGCCGTAATCGGGAAGAAGGCGGGGAACCGGCGAGAGTACGAAATAAATATGTATGGGGGTTATTTCTTACAATGGAATGCTTTATTATATAATAATTAATTCCGATCAAGACAACTACTGTTACACATAAATGTTCGGACGTGA
>OX424447.1:1463546-1567216 GCA_949152495.1 Lasius fuliginosus | reverse complement strand
GGACGATGTAGAGGCGGAAACGCGATTGCGACGCCACAATCCTATTTCTCACGTTTTATAAAGGTCTAATTTGAAGGACACAAAAACGTCTAATCGACCAAATTTTAGACGTCTATATCAACCGATTTCCTCGGTTGAAAAGTCGTTGATTCGACGTCTTTTCAACTGGTAATTTCTCACTGGGGTGTAGTTTATTCGCTTACCGCTACGTGGTGCATTATTCATTTTCTATTCCCGTATTCGAGTTCTTGTCATGAGCGTATATATGGCCTATAAAATGCGGTTAATAACATATGTAATTATTTCTACCAGTTTCATTTCTGATACGATTCCCGTACCGGGGAATTCAGATATTGAACTAATTTTTGAAAAATCGAACAGATAAACGTCAGACTTATCGCTGACTGGTCGAAATTTAAGCCTATTTTTAAGTCGAATCGACTACAAATTTCGATCGTCGATTCGATCAATCATTTCTGGTTGGGTAGTGATTAAACCAATTGTGATGTTAGATGTAAGACTAATAAAAAGATAATATTTTTATTGTTCTAAAATAAACATTGAGTTTATCTGATTATACAGGGTGACCCATTTTAACTTAGGCAGCCAAATAACTCGAAAAATAAGCACACTACGAAAAAATGTTTAGAATCAAAATTTCGTCATTTCGAGGGGGACGTACAATGACGTTAAAATGAGCCCCCCACCCCTCCCCCTGGGCGGTGAGGGGGGGGGCAAGTTTGAAATCTTAAGTAGGAACCCCTATTTTTTATTGCATATTCGGAATCTTTGGCTAAAAACACATACAATTTGTCTGAAACATTTTTCTCGATTCATGATAGATGGCGCTGTAATCGACGAAATTCAATTTCTTCGATTTCTCTTACTGAGAACCCATGCTTACGATTCTGCAATAAATTAACAATAAAAATACCACGTTTTCATTGTTAATACTCGAAATTAGTCTTAAAACAAACTTCTCATTATTTTTTATTACTCATTAATTACTTCTCAAGAAACTGCTTTTAGCGTAACCCAGGAACAACGTCGTGGACGTAGCAGTTTTCTGTTCCCTTCGGGGTGCTTGATTAACGTGAGTTCCCTCGCCTCTCACAATTCGGGGTGCTTGAACGTGTGGTAACCCAGCCAGTGAAGGCAAGGTCGTGTGGTGATCCAGCCAGTGAAGGCAAGGTCGTGTGGTGATCCAGCCAGTGAAGGCAAGGTCGTGTGGTGACCCAACCAGTTAAGGCAAGGTCAAGTAGTGACCCAGCCAGTGAAGGCAAGGTCGTGTGGTGACCCAACCAGTTAAGGCAAGGTCAAGTAGTGACCCAGCCAGTGAAGGCAAGGTCGTGTGGTGACCCAACCAGTTAAGGCAAGATCAAGTAGTGACCCAGCCAGTGAAGGCAAGGTCGTGTGGTGACCCAACCAGTTAAGGCAAGGTCAAGTAGTGACCCAGCCAGTGAAGGCAAGGTCGTGTGGTGACCCAACCAGTTAAGGCAAGATCAAGTAGTGACCCAGCCAGTGAAGGCAAGGTCGTGTGGTCACCCAACCAGTTAAGGCAAGGTCAAGTAGTGACCCAGCCAGTGAAGGCAAGGTCGTGTGGTGACCCAACCAGTTAAGGCAAGATTGCATTGTTATCAGCTCTCTCCGCATGGAGGAGATGCTCAAAGTGTGCACCATTATTTTCTAAGGATAACAGTAATCGACAGCGAAAGTTACGTTGTACATTTTCTAGCATTAAAGAAGTTATAGCTTCACAAGCTCTTCTTATTCTTTCCATCATATTTAATCTTGTCGTTGGAGCTTTACTATACACTGCATCTTTAACGTATCCCCATAAAAAGATATCAAGGGGGTTCAAATCCGGTGATCTCGGAGGCCACAGAACTGGTCCACCCCGCCCTATCCACCGATTTGGGAACCTTTGATTCAAAAACATCCGTACAATACGAGCATAATGAGCAGGAGCACCATCTTGTTGATACCATAAATTTAGTCTAACTGCAAGGGGAACATTCTCTAGGTATGCTGGCAAATCATTTTCGAGGAATTCTAAATACATTGGACTATTAATTGGACGTTCAAAAAAATGAGGTGCAATGACTTGGCCATTGCAAATGCCTACCCATACATATAAACTCCAACGATGTTGATTAAGCACCTCACGATACCAATGTGGATTTTCTGGTGACCAATAGTGGCAATTATGCCTATTGAGACTACCATTGCTGATGAATGTTGCTTCATCACTGAAACAAACATTACTAAAAAAATCTGGATTCTGATCTAGCATCTCAAGAGCCCATCTACAAAATTGTACTCTGAGTACGTAGTCGGCCTCACTTAATTCCTGTACCAGAGTAATATGATACGGATGGTAATTGACTGATCGTAACAATCTATGTGCCGTAGTTTGAGGGATTCCCAGTTCTCGTTCTATTTGACGGGTACTAATATGGGGATTTTGATGAACCATAGCCAAAACTGCGAGCAATCTAGGGTCATTATTATTATGAAGTCTATTCCTTCGCCTTTCGCGATGAAGTGGATTATTACGAGATCTCCTTTCAATGTTTATAATTTGTTGATCAGTAGGATGGCGGCGATTTGGGAATCGCTCCGCATAAGTACGGGCAGTAAGTCTGTAATTTCTACCACATTCGCCAAAGGTTATAAGAATATCGACTACTTCTGTAGGCGTATAATTTGCCATTTTACCAAAATTTTATCAGAGTACAAATGTTAAAAAAATACATAAACACTTGTGACTTTGGCACTAAATGGACAAAATTTTGGAGGGATACTTAAAGGAACTCCATCAGATGGAAAGTCCAAAATGTCTCGGTACTTTGGACCATTCAAGTTGCCTAAAGGGCAGGTTACGCTAAAAGCAGTTTCTTGAGAAGTAATTAATGAGTAATAAAAAATAATGAGAAGTTTGTTTTAAGACTAATTTCGAGTATTAACAATGAAAACGTGGTATTTTTATTGTTAATTTATTGCAGAATCGTAAGCATGGGTTCTCAGTAAGAGAAATCGAAGAAATTGAATTTCGTCGATTACAGCGCCATCTATCATGAATCGAGAAAAATGTTTCAGATAAATTGTATGTGTTTTTAGCCAAAGATTCCGAATATGCAATAAAAAATAGGGGTTCCTATTTAAGATTTCAAACTTGCCCCCCCTCACCGCCCAGGGGGAGGGGTGGGGGGCTCATTTTAACGTCATTGTACGTCCCCCTCGAAATGACGAAATTTTGATTCTAAACATTTTTTCGTAGTGTGCTTATTTTTCGAGTTATTTGGCTGCCTAAGTTAAAATGGGTCACCCTGTATATTTAACGGTAAAACATTTACATCCGCTCCTGTATCTAATTTGACTTTAACATTACTTTCATTTATTTGTATATTTTCAAACCATCTCGATTTAATATTACTAATTTCTACTTGTTCAATGCAAAATGAACTTTCTTTTGACGCTGTCTCTACATTAGCTTGCTCGGTAATCTCTTTTATCTTTTTAACTTTACAACCAATCGCAAAATGATTTAGTTTACCGCATTTCTTGCATTTTTTTCCATAGGCTGGACATTCTCGAGGACCATGCTTTGTTCCGCATCTCCTACAGTCAAATATTGTTGTCGTCTCCTTTCCTTTGGATTTATTGAGCTTCTGGTGTACCTTTTTGCGTAGACTGTCTACCTCTGGTTTGTCTCCTTGTAGTTTTTTCACTTGCAGCTTGGATATTTCAGCAGCTCTGCAGCAATCAACTGCTTTTTGCAAATTGAGATCTTCTATCCTCAGTAGCCTCTCCTGTAGTACTTTGTCTCTTATTCCGAGAACAATCCTATCTCGGATCATCCTCTCTGCCATTGTTCCAAACTCACATGTCTGACTGAGTTTCTTTATTTCTGCCAGAAAGCTATCAAATTCTTCACCTTCCTGTTGCATCCTACTGAAGAACTTGAATGTCTTATACACTATGTTCTTCTTGGGAACACAATACTCTTCGAAACATTGCAAGACCTTTGCCAAGTCGTTCCTCTCTGTCTCTTGTAAATTAAATGTGTTGTACAGTTCAATGCCATCCTCACCGACAATATTTAGTAGTATGGCTACTTTGATTTCATTCGGCTTACTAATGCTACCAGACGCCTTAAGGAATATATCAAAACTTTGTTTAAATTTACGCCAGTTTTCACTTATATTCCCATTTAGATCCAATATTTTTGGCGGCTTGCAGTAAAGTTCTACTTTGTAATCAGTGTCGGTAGCCATAACCTTATCTTTTTTTTTACTGAGAACTCATACGAATTTTTCTATAGACTTTTTATTATACGGCTCGTAGTACTTTTACTACTGCGCCATGTTGTATTTATATGTAGTTTTGTGTAAATAAATAGTCTCAGGTGTATGCTGAATATAAAGTATATTTTAATAATCTCTGAATATACGCACATACAACCTGTATTGGACCAAAAGCTCACGTTGAGCTAGAGGGGCAAGTTTCGCTGATGTCCCCACGCTCTAGACACATTTCTGCGCCTGCGCTAACCATAGATATACAACACTATGTACTTTAATTTGACATAATTTTACATAAACTGTAAAATATATCTTGTAAAATATTCATTTTTTGATAATCTTATCTAAATATACTTTTATGCACAAAATACTGAGAAAAATCAAATAACATAAAGAAAACACAGTTGTTTTTAAGAAAAAGTATGTAATTTGCAACTAGCAGCTATATATTTTTTCTTAAAAACAATATATGTGTTTTCTTTACATCAATTGATTCCTCTTATTATTTTGTGCATAAAAGTATTGTGGTAAAATCATCGAAAAATAAATATTTTACGAAATATTTTATAATTTGTAAAATTATGTTAAATTAAATTATAAAATATCTCATAAACTATTCAATTTTAAAATATTCTATGATGTTTGCCGAACTCAACATCCGCTAAAAGATGGGCGTAAAAAAATTATAAGTTTATCTAAATAAAAACTGAAGGTGACATTGAAAACTTAAAAAAAAAAACTGATAAAAAGTATACTATAATCATATTAAGGACCTCTTTGAACCATATTATGCGATACAAAAAAAATTTCGAAATTGGTCCACTAACAACAAAATAATTTAAGGTGATCACACACATTACGCGGTTCACCCTGTATATTAAAATAATATTTTTTTAGGTAAAATTCCTGTTTAGGGGAGGCCTTTCCAATGACTTTGACCTTGACTTATGTTGTCAAGGTCACTGTCTTGAGTAGCCTCCGAAAAGTTTTAAACGTCGCTCGTTGTTTATTAATAAGTTATTAACAAAATAATTGCCAGGAATTATATGTAATCTTATTCAGACACTATGTGCATTTAATAGAGTGTACCTTACTCGATTCATTTATTTATGTGTAGCAAATCGAATGCGTAGGCGGGGTAGGGGCTCCGCCCCTTCCCCTGCACCTCCACCCCGAAAAAATTAACCTAACCCAACCCATTTCCTAGAGGTGAAGCATTATTCACGATAAATACTTTTACAGGAATTTTACCATTTAATATTTAAGAAAATATATCGCACATATGCGTCAAAGAATTATTGTGAGAAATAATGGGAGGGGTGGAGCCCCTTCTACATATGCCGAAGGGTGAATTATTACTTAAAATAAAGATTCATTCCTCGGACATGGGTTGGGTTGGGTTAGTTTTTTTCGGGGCGGGGGTGCAGGGGGAGGGCTCCGCCCCTTCCCTGCCTACACATTTAATTTGCTACACATAAATAAATGAATCAGGTAAGGTATACTCTATTAAATGCACATGGTGTCAGAAAAATTACGTTTTATTTAGTAAACTTTTTTGTCAATAACTTTTTTATAAATAATGAGCGACGGCTAAAACCTTTTGATTGTTACTCAGGAGGATGATCTTTATAATATACATATGTCAAGGTCAAGGTCATTGGAGGGGTTTCCCCTAAACAGAAGTTTTACCCTTTTTTATACTATTTTTTGAACACGTGAACTTGGCATCTTGTTTTTACCTTTGCAAAGGAATGTTGAACGCAGAGCGACTTTTAAGACATCAATTCTGTTTTTACATAACATCGTTTGACAACAAATTCATCTAAAAGACGATAATAGCAGTAAATTTTGGTTGCTGCTTTCTGCCGTTTCGCAATTTCGCCCTGGCAAATCCATTTGCGGACGATACAGTACTTATTGTTAAGGATCAACCAGAGATGGAAGTAATAATTTCTAGATTAGAATAAATCAGTAGCGAACATGGCCTTCGAATTAACTATAACAAGACAAAGATGATGATTATTGATCGAGAACTCAGCAACAGACCTGAAATCAGGAACATCTCAGGATGTCAGGTGGTTGATCACTACATATATTTGGGAGCAGATATCAATAACATCGGTAATTGCGAGCGTGAAATACGACGGCGCATACAGCTAGCAAGAAGTGCTATGTCGCAACTTGAAAGGCTATGGCGGGACAGAAACCTTAGCAAAAACACCAAAATAAATTTAGTCCGGACGTTGGTGTTCCCTGTCTTAACATATGCGTCAGAAACATGGACTGTGCGCAATGCTGATCGAAGACGAATAGAAGCAATGGAAATGTGGTGCTGGCGCAAAATGCTCAGGATACCTTGGACAGCTCACAGGACAAATATATCGGTGCTGGCAGAAATTGGGCTTAGACAAAGACTTTCAAGCATTATCTACAACAGAATATTGAACTTCTTTGGCCATATTACGAGATCAAAAAATATGGAGAAATTAGTATTACAGGGTAAAGCGGATGGCAAAAGAAAACGAGGTAGATCACCTACTCGTTGGACGGACACGGTTGAAAAGCTTCTGGATATGAATTTAGAAGAGGCGACTCGCACTGCGGAGCGGCGAGATGTTTGGAGAAACACAGTACGATTGGCAATCAGTGTACTAGACACTACTTAGCCTTGATCACTACGCATCTGACAAGATGTATAGACTAGATGTATAGACTACAGATGATGAAATCCATTCATGTTGATTTCTTCAGTTCCAGTCTTGAGTTACATTGGTGGAATTGTTTGTCTTGACAAGAACCAAACAGCTTTTGAGTATCTAGGATAGCTTTGTCCCTGATATCGTTATCTATTCGAATTCTTTCTCTATTTAACTGCGGGACATCGTCGAATCAGTCACTCATTTGCTTTGCATCTCAAAAATTGAATATTTATTCCGCGTAATTATCCGCTTCGATAGTATTATCATATCCAAATGCTCTAGTATTTACAAGTATTTTCCTAAATAATTTTTTTGCAATGCCTGTCGCGAAAGTTCGATTTTCGATAGCTGTTTAGCGTGTGGAAAATGACTTATTTCTCAACGCCTTCGGCTCGTGCTGCAAATCACACTCGTACTGGTGTGAATGCATCATAAGCCTTCGGCTCATGCGGCAACTTCACGTGCGACGTAATTCGTTGTTTTCCACACTTGCCACATAAGATACTATTTCATGTGAAGTGTATAGCGATTAATAACGATTACACTTAAATATCAATATAAAATCAGATTTATAATAGACTCCATAACAATGAAAATATAAAGGAACTGATAAAATATCACTGAAAATGAAATCACTGGTAGAACATGCTTATAGATTTCTTTTTTCTTAATTAAATATAAATAATAAAATATAAAATAATTGAAAGATTTTCTAGATTTAATATTTTAATTAGTATCTGAATATTTGTTAGACATTTAACAATATATTTAATGAGATTGTTAGTACAACAATATGTTTTAATTAACAATTATACATTGTTGTTTTTATTTTAATTTTTATAACAGAACAATTTAAATATAATAAATAAAGTGTTTTTCACGATGAAAATTCTGTTATTATCTTATATCAAAATTTGTAGTACGTTTTATATCGACTAAATTGATTTTCTCATTGGTTCTCAAATAATCCTGATTTTATGAAAACCCTGATTTTATGAAGTCCTTGATTTTATGAAGGTCGATCAATTATCTTCAAAGACCCAAATATTTTATAATATATAAAAATACTCTAATATATCGATTAATTGATTCAGGTATTTTATACTATAATTTATTACGGTGATTATAACATTTTTTATTAAGTTTCATGAATACACGGTTTACTATCTCCAACATCTTATTATATGGACAAGATAAGCTTTGGAAACATTAAAGTGTAGGTTTTGCATTCGGAGAATGGAAATTGCTTTCAGTCTTTCGAATATATTTGCGAATAGTATAGTCGTAGTGAAAACAACTTTTATCTTTTATTTCTTCTTTTTCTCATTCGTTGTGCGTATACTGATATGATGTTGGTTATCTTTAACTTATTATATTTTCTGGTTTTATAAGTAGCGTACATTAAAAAAATCGTATTTTCATTTTTAGAATACCCTGTTCTGAAATAGGCGCCAAAAGGATCCTCTTACCTTAAGAGGAGAATCCTCTAAAGATTTAGTATCGGATATTCCTAATTTATAACAATATAGACGAAATGGGATTTATTTTTATATTAACAAAGAAGTACATTATTTTACAGTACACAGGCAAAGAAAGACCATAAAGAATTATAAAAAAATAAAATAAATTATAATAAATTATAAAATAAATTATAGAAACTATAAATACATATGTATTTACATTGCAAATTAATTTTTTATGTAATTACATATATTATACATATATAATGTAATTTTATATACACTTACTGACAAAAGTTAAGAAACAAAATAATCGTTTGGTAACTACTGTATGTTCTTTATTTTCTGAGATACATAGGTTGGAAGCAAAAATAGCATAAAGAGATAATATTTCATACATCAACATACTACAAGTTTTTTTTCGATTATACTTGTATAAAGACTACAATTAATATTGAGTCGAAGAAACGAAATAAAACTTTGTGACAAAAATTAGGAAACATACTTTACTTAAATAACACAGGTATGCATGGTTCTGCGTTCTGGGAAACAAAAGTCGTTTCTTACGTAATTTTGCTCGCAAAATCCGAATCTGGCCGCAGAATTACTCTATCACGTCAGGTTCCCGAGATAAATGGGTTGAAATAGCCAAAAAACAGCGATTTTGGCTATATTCATCCTATTATTAATAACAAAGCAATTTTTTTTTCTTAAAAATACTCAATGGCATCTTAAAGTATTGGTTTTTATCTTGAAAATGAATTTTGGTTTTCAACAGTACGATTTTTTTTGCTGAGATATTCTATTTCGCAGCTTCTACCGAGTGTTCTCGGCCTCCGCTCCGACGGTGCGCTTTCCTAGCAAACACCTCGATCGATGGCACGAGGGTAACGCGTTCGCTGCCTTCCCTGAGTGTTTTCAGGCCGCGGTCATCCACCGCCTCCTCCGTCGTCCACGGAAGCGTGACAGCGTGTTCGCTGCCTTCGTCGAGTGTTCTCGACGCCGGCCCGACGAAGTTATTTTTTTATCGTCAGTATCGAAACAGGGAGTTACCTGTTCGGTTACTGACCGGCTACTGACCGGCGCGGCATGCTCGCACGCTATCGTCGATCCGACATCTTATCGGCACACGACTCGCACCGCCTAATCGAAGCGCCTGCGAATCCGCGCACCGAACACCTTAGGCCCGCGCTGAAATCTTACACGCAAACCGCCCAGCCAGAACGCTGATGTCGATTCGACATCTAACCGACGTCGAAGAAATCTAAGTTACGTCTAATCTAAATGTACGTCTAGAAATATGGCAATTTAGACGTCTTCTGCTCTGAGTATTTTTAGAATTCATTTGTGATATATTGAGCATCGGAAGAGAATTTTCCATAAAAGTTCTGGATTTTATTTTGTGGTCTGATAAAAGAGTCTCCCTAGACATGTATTCAATGTTGAGTCGATATCTAATGCCCATACAGCACAGAACATTGCAATTACATTGCAGCAATGTTACAAACTTGCAAGTTGTAATGTAATATTGTAGAGACATTACAGGAACATGTAACTGTAATATATCAGTAAGAAATGTTATAGCAACATTCCAAAAACATTACAAAAAAAGTATTCAGTAGTCGCTAGTTCGTTCGTTTACCGCTATGCGACGCGCGATGCGCTATCTATCCCGTATTTAAGTTTTAGTCATGAGAATTATATAAAGCTGGCAAAAAGCGGACATTAAGATGAAAGGTGTCATAACTATTTCTATCAGTTTAATTTTTCTGATACGATCCCAATACAGGGAATTCAGATATTGAACTGATTGTTCAGAAATCGGACAGATAAGTGACCGAATGAGTAAAAATCGCCTGTTTATTTTGTACTACTTAGACTGTAAAGTCTAATTTCCATATAAATAAAATTTTAAATTTTATTAAATAAATTATTTAAATTTTATTATGTTATTTAATTTATATTATTTAATTACATTGGACTATGTGTTTTTATCATATACATATATTATACATATATTATACATTGCAACAACTTTATATTCCCGGTGTGAACGGGCTTTATTGTCGTCCCGCTCTCGCCGTCGCGCGGATCTTCTTTTCTGCGCCAACGCCGGGGAGTTTCCTCGTTGAACGCGAGAGTCGAGCGGGAAAGTCGCCGACAAAAAGGGCGAAGGAATCAAGGGAAAGGATAACGCGCCGAAAAGGAACGGGTTGATAGGAGCTCCGCGCGTGCCGTGTCGAAAATCGCGTATCCCACGCTAAAATCGAAGGTTGGGCGCCAGGCGCGATCTCTCACGCGTCAATTCGCGATATCGCGCTAAGTAGCACGAACCTTAATTACCGGTATTTGTCACGGGCGGACTAGCTCACCTAACGGAAGAGGGGCAGGGTGGTGGTTGACGGAATGTAAAATTAGGCAAAAGGCAACAGGCGCAGTAGTCACTAACCGAAACGGACGAACAATACAGATGGCAACGGACGCACACAAAAAAGAAAAGAAAAAGCGAATAAATAATATAAATAAAGTCGAGTTTATTACAAATTAAAATCGAATTAGATGCAATTAATAAGAATCGTAAGAGGAGATGAAAATAATCGAATTCAAATACGGGGGTGAATAATTAAAGAAAAGAATCAGAGATAATTATTAATAACCAGTGGCGGAAAGATAAAGTTCCATTAAAGATAGAGCAAGCCACCGAAAGTAGCGATGATAGTTAATATTAAATGACCCGTAAGTAAGGCCCAACAGATAATTGAAATTGAATAAAGCGGCAAAGAAAAATATTCATTAGGAAAGGCGGCAATCAACGCTATTACCCTCTCGGGCCAGAAAAGTGACGAACAGAGTTAATTATTTTACCTGGCCTTAAACCCGACTCAAAATACGGAAATAAAATTCAACATAATCATGTAGAACAATCATATCCGCGAGACAAAACGAATTATGGACGGCACGTAATTATTTACACTCGCCGCGCTCGGCCGTGGCGATCCGCTTGCGAGACTGGATGTCCGATCCGACGGATCAAATTCTCTCACAACGCCGTACAGTCATACACCGGACATTTCCCGACGGCAAAGTATAACGACGATTTTCGGTCTTTGCGGCCTCGCCGGCCGCTTTAGATCGCAGCGGGGTCTCGGTACTGACGCGAACAATAAGCGAAATCGACACGCCGACACAGGCGATCATTATTCGCGACGCAACATTCTCTCACCCATTCGCTTCGAATTCGTCGATCGCAACGACTCGCATCTCTAAGGCGGCACACACTCACTCTCGCACATTCACACGACATACATTCGATATGCTACCACGACGCTTAATTACGTACAACAAAATAATCGCGACGCGAATCTCCAGAGCGACGATACTTCTTTAGTATGATCGCGAAACCTCAACAATAAATACACTACGCGAGGCCTGTGCTCTGCAGGCTCCGGGGATCGAGATCACTTGTCGTCGTGGCTGCGGCACTAAGAACTTTAATAATTGCGGGACTTAGCCCTGACACCAAAAAAAAAGAATCACTAAAATTACAACGACGACGACAGAGTGACGCTATCCCGGACGCGATCGCACGTGGCGTGTTATACGGAGGGCAACCTCACCGGCACCTCGTCCCTCCTGGTTCGGGTAGGTCGGCAACGCTCGTCTTTCTCAACCAAAATCCTTTTGAAGGCGGCAACACGGGGTCGGTAGCACGAGGTCCTCCCCAGTACACGTGTCGCGACAGGCTGGCTCCCGGATTCTCTCGATCCAAGATCGATGACTCGGGGCCTTCCCCAATGATGCGCACGCGGGGTGCGTGTTATCGTGGCCAATCACGCGACGGCACGCGACAACGCCGGTAAGCGACAATTCCAATGCCGTGTCGGAGGTGCAGGTACCCGCGGTATCGCCGAATATAATCGTGAGGCCCGTTCGACAGGGCCGTCGCAGAGTTTCCACCGCTGACTTCTCTCCGATAGAATGCCACGGGCCTTGCCTCTGCTTCTTCCTTCCTGCTCGTGCTCCGCGTTCTCCGCTCTCGATTTGTGCTCGCCACCCTGTCGTGTTTTCCCATAGGATTTTGTCGTTAGCCGTGCCCCTAATGTTTCCTCTGCCTCGATTGCCTCCGTACTCATTCGCTCGTATCATAAAAAAAATAAAAATAAAAATCCTATAAGATTCGAAATTAAAACGATAACAAAACGCCTCTCTGGAGACAGCGGCACGGTTCTCTGTATTTCTCGCCTGACGCGATTAGGGAGGAACTCGGCGGACGCGCGCGGGACGGCAACGTCACACCATATACATATATGTATGTATATATATACATATATACTTATACATATATATATATATATACACACACATATATGATATATGTATAAGTTTTGTGATTATATAAATGTAAGTTAGTTTAATGAAAACGTATAAATGTTAAAATAAAAGTCAGCTGTTTTGCTATTGCATTATCATAAATATATTACATTGCAATGTTGCTATAATGTTTCATTGTAATATTACAAAAAGCGGACCGGTATTTATTGATCGGATCTTATATTTACATCTTATGTTTATATGAGTTTATATGAGGTCCTTTGAGCGAGAGCTATTTTTAGCTCTTGAATGTAACAATAATAATTTTAAGGCTAATATGATATTATCTCCTAGTTTAAATAAGGATTTTGATTGGTGGAGTAATCATATATTTCAGGCAAAGAATCATATAAAAAGATTTGACCCTTTTATTGAAATTTTTTCATCTTTGTCAGGTTGGGGAGCTTTTTGTGATAAGCATAGAGTTAATGGTCATTGGAGTGAAGAGGAAAAAGATCATCATATTAACTATCTGGAATTATTAGCTGCATGGTTTGGTTTAAAATGCTTTGCTAATGAGCTTAGAATTTGTGATGTTTTATTGAGAATAGATAACACCACGGCCATTGCTTATATTAACAAAAAAGGTGGTGTTAAGTTTCCGAAACTTGCCAAAATTGCTAAAGAAATCTGGCAGTGATGTGAAGATAGAAATTTATGGATATTCGCTAGCTATATAGCCTCTGTAGATAATGTTGAGGCAGATTTTGAATCTCGTAGATTAGAGCCTGAGACTGAATATGCTCTATCTCAATCCGCCTTCTGCCAAATAATTTCGAAGTTTGGAAATCCGGAAATTGATCTTTTTGCTACCAGAACACCAAGTGTAAAAAATATATTTCGTGGAAAAAAGACCCTGGTTCAATTGGAGTTGACGCCTTCACTATCAGTTGGAAAAAATATTATTTCTATGCTTCTCCTCCCTTCTCAATTATTTTGCGTACTCTTGAAAAAATTAGATTCGAAAAATGTAGAGGAATTCTAGTAGTTCCGCTCTGGCCAGCTCAAGTTTGGTTTCCGGTGTATATGTCATTACTTGATTCACATCACCAATTTATTTTAAACCTGATGTTAACTTATTGCAATCTTTAAACAGGAATCTCATCCCCTTTGGTCAAGGATTACCCTGGTTGCAAGAATTATATCAGGAAAGCACTCCATTTAAATGAAACTCCGGCAGAATCTACAGATATTATTATATCGTTTCTTAGTGAATCGTCTTTAAAACAATATGATATAGGTTTTAAGAAGTGGTGGAAATTCTGCAACGATAATCAGTCTGATCCTTATCATATTACAGCTCCCTTGGTTTTGAGATTTTTAACTATTCAATATAAAAATGGTGCTTCTTACGGCACATTGAATTGTTTCCGTTCAGCTATTGGAAAGATCCAAGGTTCCAGTCTTGCAGATGATTCTAGAATTAAAGGTTTTTTCAAGGGCCTTTATAAATTAAAGCCTCCCAAGGCCAAATACGATTGTACTTGGGATCCAAAAATAGTTTTAGATTATCAAAGTAAATTTAACTCAAATGATAATCTTTCACTCAATGAGTTATCTAAAAAGTTGGTTATTTTGTTGGCTCTTGTCACAGGTCAACGTATGCAAACTTTATCCTTGATAGATATAAGAAATATTATGTTAAATATCCAAAGTTATGAGATTAAAATATCGGAAAATATTAAGATTTCAAAACCGGGAACAGTTCAACCAATTCTGGTAATACCGTTTTTTGAAAGTAATTCATCCATTTGTCCAGCAGCTGCGTTGACTTCTAATTTAAAGAGAACCAAAATTCTTCGAAATGAAGAAAATAAACTCTTTGTTGCGATTAAAAAACCTCACAAAGCTGTAGGAAGTCAAACTTTAAGTCGATGGATAAAATCTGTTTTAAGTGCTAGCGGGCTTGATACTTCTAAGTTTGGTGCTTATAGTACAAGGCATGCATTAACTTCAGCTGCTAAACGCAGTGGTGTCAGCATAGATTTAATTCTCAAATCCGCCGGTTGGACTAATAAGTCCCAAACTTTTGCCAGATTTTATAATCGTCCTGTTATTTCAGATAACAAGTCTTATGCATTGGCATTATGCATGCAAGTCTTATAATTTTGAATCAATACTTTTAGTTTTAAAAGAGTTATTTGTATTGTTTTCATTATTATTATTTTTTATTTTGTGTTATATTAAGATTATTTATTTTGTGTTATATTAAAATTATATGTTATATGTTTTGTAACAATTATAATATGTAAATCACTAAGAGACGATATAATAATATCTGTAGATTCTGCCGGAGTTTCATTTAAATGGAGTGCTTTTCTGATATAATTCCTGCAACCAAGGTAATCCTTGACCAAAGGGGATGAGATTTCCTGTTTAAAGATTGCAATAAGTTAACGTCAGGTTTAAAATAAATTGGTGATGAATCAAGTAATGACATATACACCGGAAACCAAACTTGAGCTGGCCAGAGCGGAACTACTAAAATTCCTCTACATTTTTCGAATCTAATTTTTTCAAGAGTACGCAAAATAATTGAGAAGGGAGGAAAAGCATAGAAATAATATTTTTTCCAACTGATAGTGAAGGCGTCAACTCCAATTGAACCAGGGTCTTTTTTCCACGAAATATATTTTTTACACTTGGTGTTTGTTCTGGTAGAAAAAAGATCAATTTCCGGATTTCCAAACTTCGAAATTATTTGGCAGAAGGCGGATTGAGATAGAGCATATTCAGTCTCAGGCTCTAATCTACGAGATTCAAAATCTGCCTCAACATTATCTACAGAGGCTATATAGCTAGCGAATATCCATAAATTTCTTCTTCTTTGTGCCGAATACGTCACACGAGTAATAATTTATCAGCAAAATTTTGGTTAATATAATGTCGAATAAAAGGAAAAAACATTTAATTGATCATGAAGACAAGGAGTTTGAGTTGAGAAATAGAATTAAAAGATTAAAGAAAAGAATTGATCGTCATAAGAAGGATCGATCAATTTATTACGGTAAGTTTTTTATTATGCACATTTAGTTCAACTAAATGCTGCTGCTGCTGTTATTACGTTGAGCATAATGTTGTCAGTTATTATGTGTTCAGTAACGGTCAAGTCGGTCCAACCGACATTGACAACGCTAACATATAACCTTACCATGTCGGTCCAACTGACTTTGGTATCAAAATTTTTTGTACGTTTCAAACGTATTTTTTGACAACTGCCAACGTACATAACCCTATCGAGTCGGTTCAACCGACATTGATAGTATTTAATTCACAGTCTTTATGTGTTAACATTATCTTTATGTCTTTAACATTTTTGCATTTCTAATGGTTAATTTTCCATGATCTGGTTTATCATTTATTTAATTTCGATGTATCAGGTAATCGAAGAGATGGTGAACATGAATATCGATCATATCGAGATTATCATCGTAAGCATCATGGTAAACGCTATCGTATTGAATCTAGCAGACGAAGCAACGATAGAGATTATGATTATTATGACCGGCGTAGACGTTATTCAAGTCGCAGCCTCAGTCGTGATCAATATTTAAATTATGATCGGAGTAAAAGCCGTAATAGTTCTCGTCTTGATCGTAGATCTCGAGAATGTTCGATTGACAGATCTTCTGTTTCTTCATATCAACAAGAAGAATCTCAGATTTCGAGAGATGTTGAGCCTGAGGATACGACACCAATTAATGATACTAACAATCAGAGTCAATCGCTCCAGATGGCACAGTCAGACCTGATGGCTCATTCTGATCAGGTTGCTCAGGCTTCTTCTTCTGCCCCAAAACAGATTCAAATTCAGCAAAAATCCTCTTCAGATTCACAGAATCCAAAAGAACCAGACCTTGACCCTGAAATTCTCCAGGCTACAGGAGAGAGAGTTCATCCGGACAGGAAATTAGCACCTGCTATACATTCAAAATTCGTTACTGGAATAGAAGAAATAATTAAAAAAGGTTTTACTACAGATAAGAGAAAAGAATTGATCAAAAAATTTCTATCGCCCGAAAATTGTTTGATGATGGATCCTCCTGAATTAAATCCGGAATTAAAAGCTTGTCTTCAAGAGACCATAACTAAAAGAGACAGTCGAATTGTTGAGAAGCAGGTGAGGATAACGACGAAGTCTCGCGGGTTTGTTGGATGTTTTCATTAAAATTACGAGTTTCAAGAGTGATGAGAAGTTGCCGACCAAGGAATTAACTGAATCCTTGTGGGGAGTTTTACAACTCTTGGCAGATCTTCAACATGCAGAGTCCAGTATTCGTCGGAGCCTTATATTGAAAAACATTAATGCATCTATGAAAGAGACGCTTAATGTGACTGCTGTTGATGAGTGGCTTTTTGGAAAAAACTGGATGAAAAAGTTAAAGCTGCAAAAACTATTGAAAATTCGAGCAAGAGTTTAAAGCTTAAAACTCAACAGAATCAAACGGGTCTTTTAAAAAACTCGAAACGCTCGTTCCGTCGTTAATTGTTCAAACCGACGCGCAACTCGGCGTCGGGAGGGCGGAAGTCTTATCAACCATATCAGAAACAGAAACATCCCAGCCGTCGACCCCCATCACAACAGAAGGACAGTCAATCAACGTCGAAGAAGCAGGAGTAACGGCTGTAAGTGGTTTATTAGCAGGTAGACTTAAGCATTTTCAATCTCACTGGTTGGACATCATTTCTGATAAACTAATCTTGAGCTGGATTAGTGGATACAAAATTCCATTTGTATCAAAGGTTTTACAGCCGTTCCACCTGTAGAATCTAAATGGTCATTGCAAGAAAGTACTGCAATTAGTGGTCTTTTAAATGATCTACTTAAAAAAGGTGCTATTTGTGAGGTTACTCCTTGTAAAAGACAATTTATCATCTTTTCGTTTAATTTTAAATTTGAAAAATCTAAATGAATTTATTGATACAGAACATTTTAATTTAGAAGATGAAAAAGTTGTTAAATGTTTATTAACTCCTAATTGTTTCATAGCAACAATTGACCTTCAAGATGCTTATTATGTCATTCCTATTAGAATTTCTAATCGAAAGTTTAAGATTTAGGTTTCAAGAAAAATTGTTTGAATTTATTTGTTTGCCATTTGGATTAAGTACAGCTCCTTATACATTCACTAAACTTTTGAAACCTGTCGTTTCATATTTAAGAAATTTGGGTTATACATCAGTTATTTATCTGGATAACATTTTACTTATTGAGAATTCTGAAATTAAATGTCAAGAAAGCGTTAGGATTACTGTTGAGTTATTAAGGAAATTAGGTTTTTTAATTAATGAACGGAAAAGTCATAAGATTCCTTTGACTAGACGCAAATTCCTTGGAAGCATCTATGACTCAGAAAAAATGACTGTTGAACTTCCTTTAGAAAAACAAGAAAAAGTTAAATTTAAAATTGATAATTTCAAAGTCATGAATCATTGTAAAATAAGAGATTTTGCCTCTTTCATTGGAACCGTAAAACGTTTTGTAGTCAATAAAATTATCTGTACAACATCTGAAAATGAACTTAAGATGATTTTAAATATAAGATCCGACTATAAATACTGGCCTTAGACGTTTAAAAAGCTAACATTGATAACATGTCGGTAAGACATCGAAATCTAAGGTCGATTAGACATCTAAATATGAACCGTTTTTAGGTCGATATCGACTTTAATCTAGATTAAATGGTAGATAGATGTTAGCTTCAGAGGTCTGTTAGACGTCGGATCGACGTGACTATTCTGCCTGAAGCCGTGCAAAGCAGGATTCCACTCGCGGCCGTACCGCCCGGCACGGACTACTCGAGAGCCGGCGGCCTCTATCAACCGTCGCGAAATCTAACAATAAGAAGAGCGTTCGCGCTTTCATTCACGTGCTACGACCGCACGCCCGAAATCCGACCGCGTACCTCTCTGTAAACGCAAGACTGTACACGTACGACTGATTGTTGCATAAAGTGACTACAATAAATCTTCTTTTAACTAACAGCATAAACATTTGTGTCGCTGTGTCTCACCCTCCGCCACCCCTGATCCCGACGCGCTATCCGCGTACCGTCTCGCGAAGGGCTCGTCACATATGTATTATATTTTATCCATATATATTATAAATATATATTATATCACATACATACACATACAGACACAACCACAGACAGAAAGGAAAAAAGAACAAAAGAAAAATAGAGGGAGAGGAATAAAGGAAAAAAGAGAAAGAAAAGGAGAAAGAACGAGAAAGAGATGGAACATAAGGAAGAAGAAAAAAGGAGGAGAGATAAAAATAGATAAGAAAAAGTTGAAAATGGAAGAGAGAGAGAAGGAAAGAAAGAGAGAGGGAAAAAACAGAATAAAAATTCAATCTTGAATTTCATACACATGATAAATCATGATTTGTCATATTTTCTGTCTACGTATATAGTAATGTATTATATTCTCCTAGCAGCTTTTTTGTATCGCACGCGTGCGCGCGCAATAATCGAACTTTTGAAATAAAAGGCTTATCTTGTTTATGTTCTACACTTGCATATATCCTACTATATCTAAAAATAAAGTTTAAGTAAAATATATATACAGATAAATAGATTTCTAACAGGTCAATTTTCTCTCTTTCAGGATGATACCCGCATAATAAAAATTGGAGATAAGAAACATTGGATACATGATCCAAATAGTAAGTAGTTGAAAACATCTGCACATAATTATATTTTTAATTATCTTAATGCGCATCTCTATATTTGTTATTATTAATTTATGGCGTTTTTTTTTAAATATAGATAAGTAAAAAAATGTTGGACACTTTTTAAAAAAATTTTACTAGTTTTTGATATAAGCAAAACAATTAATTTATTGTGGTCTTGAGAAATCCGAAGGGAAAGAGGCGTTTGGTAATTTGCGGGAAGAATAAAGGTAATCGAATATAAATTCCAAGAGCGATCTATTTCGAGTTATCTGTTCGACGACAAGAATGTGACTGCCTTCCAACGTACCGCTCGTCAAAATAAATACAATTTCACACGCACGCAGACACACATATACAAGGGTGACCTATAATATATAATGTTCGTCGCTCTTCCGCGCTCATCGTTATCCTTAATATGATCTCAGGTCCACACTCGGCCATTCTGATCCAGCATCTGACCTCATATGCTGTCGTCTTCCAAATCTTCGCAACTGTTAGCTGAGTCGATCCACGGCTTCATGTACTCGGCTGTTGTCGTCATTCACATAGGGCCTTCATGCTCACCAACCTTGCTTACTATATATTTATCTGCTAACATATTTTTAATAACTTGATAGGGACCGACAAATTTTATGGCAAGTTTTAATCCAGGTTTTAACTGCGTTCGTTTAATTGCTACAAGCTGCCCGATTTGATATTTCTTTGCTGGTTTTCTTGCTGCGTCAAAATATTTCTTATTTTGTTTTTGTACCCTTAAGATGTTTTCCTTTGCTTGTTGCCTCAGCTCGTCGTGATTCTCATTAAATATCAGAACTAATTCTTTTTCTATCATTTCTTTTACATCGGGGCAGGTCTTAAGCCGCATGTGTGTTCTAAATAATAATTGAAACGGCGTCATTCGAGTGCTTCGACAACAAAGGTTGCATTCAGATATTGCTAGTTCCTAGATATTTATACCATTCGCCTTCCTTAGGCGTCGCTAATTTTGTCAACAGCGGTATAAGCGTTCTATTTACTCGTTCTGCCTGTCCATTTGCTCGAGGTAATCCAGTGGTTATCAAAATATGTTCGATTTTCTGCTCCCTGCAGTAGTTCTCAAAGTCGCCGGATGTAAACACTGATCCTCTATCTGAAATAATTCTCAAAGGATTCCCGAAAACAATTGCTTGCTTCTTCATTCTGTCCAATACTTCCGTAGTGCCGGTCGTCCTCGTGGCATACAACCATACGAATTTAGAGAATGCATCTACTATGACAAAAATATGACGATAGCTCTTCTTCGTGGATGCTAAGGGACAAGATGATCCACATGATAGGTATGCAAGGGTACCTCGCCCTTGTTAATGGGATTCAAGAATCCCTCTCGTTTGCCGTGCTTTTTCTCAGCTAATATGCATGTTATGCAATTTTGTATTATTTTCTCAATCTTAGGCCGCATGCCTTTAAACCAGTAGTTTCTTTTAAGAAACAGCTCCGTTTTATCCGCAGCAAAATACCCATTTTCATGTGCCTGTCTAATGACCTGGGACTGCATCGTTTTCGGAACCACTAATCGTAATTCGCGATTATTGTTCTCCTTGTATAAGAGATTATTCTCTATTATAAATCCTTCCGTCGCCTGATCTCCTGATGTGCGGAAAAACTTTTGCAACTCAGAATCTTCTTGTTGCGCCTTTCTGAATCGAAATATTAGGCTGTCGCTGTCCTCGTCTATCAATAAACACGAAGGGAGGGGATTCCTACTGAGCACGTCTACGTGTAACATTCGCTTTCCCGCTCGATGCTCAATCGTGTAATCAAATTCTTCCAGTAACAGGGCCCATCGAGCCACGCGTACACAAAGATCTTTTTTTTGCATTGTCATTACGAACGCCTTACAATCTGTAACAATTTTAAACGATAGTCCTAACAGATAGACTCTAAATTTTTTTAGCGTTTTGATAATCGCTAACACTTCAAGCTCGTAGCTTGTATATCGCTCCTCGGCGGCTGTTGTTTTTGCGCTCGCATAATAGACTGGGTGCATGGCACTGTCCTCGCTACTTCGCTGTAATAAAATGGCACCGAAGCCGTACATGCACGCGTCGGTGTGCAATTCCGTTTCTGCCTTTACATTATAAAGACGCAATATCGGCTTGTTGCTCAAAATTGACTTTAACCGCTCGAACGCTTCTGTCTCGCTCACGCCAAAGACAAACCTCGCGTCCGCCCGCAACAAGTCCGTCAGCGGCCGCGCAATTTTTGAATACTGGGGAACGAATTTTCTAAAATATCCCGTCAAGTCCAAAAAACTCTGCACTTGCTTAATATTTTGAGGCCTCGCGAATTTCATAACAGCTTTCGTCTTATACTCTGAGGGATAAATAAATCCATCGCATACGACGTGCCCCAAATATTCAACTTTTGACTGTAAGAACCGATTTTTTTCCAATTAATAAGGAGCCCATGTTGAGAAGCTATATTCAATACATCCCGCAGTGCTCTTAATCCGCTTATAATATCTATAGATGGAATAATTACGTCGTCCATATATACCAATGCTATTTTTGCTGCGATCAAATCTCTAAAAATGACGTTCACGTACCTCTGAAATACCGCGGGAAAATTACATAATCCGAAAGGAACTTTTAAAAATTCATAATGTGCATCGGGCACAACGAAAGCGGTGTACTTCTGACTTTCTTTTTCTATTGGCACGTGAAAAAAACCATTTTCGAGATCCAACGTACTGAATACTTTTGCAGCTTGTAATGAAGTTAATTGATCTTCGATCAGCGGTAAAGGGTAACGATCCTTTATTATTTTCTTATTTATTTGCCTATAATTGACGCACAATCGGGTAGTGCCATTCTTTTTTTTAACAAGAACGATCGGACTAGCATATTCAGACAGCGACGGTCGTATTATACCGGCTTTCAACCACGCGTCAATTTGTTTATTTACTATTTCTTTTTCGGATGCCGATAGTCTTCGCGGTCGTTGATATACCGGCTCCTCGTTTCTTTTCAATTATTTTCATTTTCATCTCGGGTTCACGCGTCCTTAACGGCTTATAACTAGCGACAATATTTACTAACTCGCTTCGGTGACCGCTGTCTTCGATATGCGACACGTCGATCCGACTCTCCTTACGAATATCCTCTATCATAAAAATTTCGGGCAAATCGCTCTTTAAGGCGTCTTGAACTTTAGGTCTCGACGTCAAAATTTTTCCTTCGCGAACACTCAAATTTACGCCGTTTAAAAAGTCAGCCCCTATTAGCAAGTCACACGTCATTATATTATCGGGAATTACATTTATTAAAATAGAATACGCCTCACCATCTATAATAACGGTCTCAGTAAATTGACCGAGCGTCGTACTTTGACTCGAACCAATGCCGCGGAATAAAATTTCGCCTCTACGCAACGGAGGTGCTCCAATTTTAACATATTGACTTGCACGAATCAGGGATATGTCGCTATCGGAGTCGATTAACGCATTGATATAATATCCTGATATCTTAATGTCCTTAAACCACTTTTCGCATGACCGTCGAGTCACCTTACCACCGCCTGTCACTGTATTCGCCTCGGGCGCCGCACTTCGAGCCTCAGCACATCTCGCCGCCACATGCCCGTGCTCGCCGTATCGGAAGCATCGTACGCCCTTGCTCTTTGCCGGACACCCTGCGCTCAGATGACCCAACTGACCACAATTATAACACTTTCGGTCGTTCGCTTCTCTCCTCCTTTTTCTGCCTGAGACCCTTGTTCTGCCCGTGCCGCCCGGTTGACTCCTCGATCGAAGCGTCACTTTTTCAAACGCTCGCAACAATTCCGCCGTCGACTCGAATCGCTGTATACGAGCCTGATCTTTCAGCGACGGATCTGGAATTCCCTCGATGACGTAATCCACGATCTCGGAGTCATCCACAGGAACTTGGTTGGCCATAATAACTTTATCATGTAGATAGTCACCGAAAGCTTCGCCCCTCTTTCAGATTCTGTTCTCGAATAATTTTCTCTTGGCGACCTTGTTCGACCGGTGTGCAAACATCGTTCTCAGATTTGCGAGGAGTTCGACTAACGGCATCTCAACATGTTCCGCTCTGGAATGAAACCAGGCAGAGGCTCTTCCCTTCAATCGAGATCCAATTAAAATCTTCATCATATTGTCGTCGAGACCATATGACAATCGTAGGAGTTCCACTCGCTTCTCCCAGTTGTCATATGTCTCGCCGTCTCCAGAGAAGTCCTCGAGAAGCTCAGCAACAGTATTAATGTTAACCTTCATAGCTGCGCCTCCGACGCGCCTTTCCCGTCCAGATTCAACAACGGGCGCACTCGTGCCTCTCAGAAATGCAATCTCTCTACGAGCCAACTCGAGTTCATGCTGAGCCAGCTCGATCTCTCTTTGATATAAATCGATCTCACGTCTACCCACTCTTTCCTCTGTCACAGGCAATGGGCCTTGTCCACGCTGCTCCACCGACGTACTACTCTCCTGCACGTCCTCGTCGCTCCTCGTCAACTCTGCCTCGCCGCGATCACCGCGGACTCCGTTTGACTCCTGGAGCCAGGCTCCCGCCGGATCCGCCGCCGTCATTCGGCAGATCAATTCCGCCTTGGATCCGCTCGTGGGCTGTCCACGCGCTCTCAAAACTTCCTTTAGATCCAGCACCGTCAATCCCTGAATCGTCGTCATACTCTCGTCTTCACTGTTATTGTCCGTCTCTATTAAATTTAAATTCGATCTCACTTCCGTAACGAAACACGACCAACCGACCGGTCACTCAATCCCGGCTGAGCCCCCAAAAAATATGTGGTCTTGAGAAATCCGAAGGGAAGGAGGCGTTTGGTAATTTGCGGGAAGAATAAAGGTAATCGAATATAAATTCCAAGAGCGATCTATTTCGAGTTATCTGTTCGACGACAAGAATGTGACTGCCTTCCAACGTACCGCTCGTCAAAATAAATACAATTTCACACGCACGCAGACACACATATACAAGGGTGACCTATAATATATAATGTTCGTCGCTCTTCCGCGCTCATCGTTATCCTTAATATGATCTCAGGTCCACATTATTTATTACAATTAATTATTTATATTATAATTGTTTTTGTTTTCGATAACTTTTTATCAATATTCTAGCTGCATTTGTATGTTTCTATTGTAAAAAATGAGCGACTTATGACCGATAAATGAAGACTAATGTAATGTTTTAGATATTTGAGAAATGCGTCATTTTTTCCGCGTAACCTGTCTTGTTATGCCCAAAACATATGATAAACATATGATAAACATATGATAAACATATGATAAATATATGATAAACATATGATAAACATATGATAAATATATGATAAACATATGATAAACATATGATAAACATATCATAATTTTATGAAGTAATATTTAAAGAATATACGATACGAAAAAATATTTAATTCAATTTCCTAAGTTACGCTAATGTAAGTCTGTGTTCAAATGTGGACTCAGTCATTATGAAAGACGATACTCTTGAGCTAAAACCGGATGTTTCTTTTAGATTATTACCTTTAATTTATCCAATTGTTGATAATTTCTATTTGAATTAGTTTTATCATCAACGAGAAGTAATTCGAAAAAGATATTTTTGCAACCTTATTATATAAACAGCATTACTTTCTGAGTATATCGATGCCTGATTAATCAGGTTTATTTCCTTTTTTCTGCGCTGAACATTGTTGTGCATGATCCATTTTTTGTGATCAGCCATCAATCGATCAAAAAATGAGTTCATGTGCAATCGATCGAATAAACAATTAGTAGAAAAAATTCAATTTGTTATTTTTTTCATGAAAGCGCACTCAACCATCGAAATTCGAATTGTATTTACATTTTTTAAAATATCCATATGCGATCAACTACTTGAAGGTTGCACGGTCGGATTTTATACCCCTTCTTTTATTTTTAATTTTTTGTTTTTTTAATTTTTTATTTTTTTGGTTATTTTTTTTTAAATTTTATTTTCTTGTTTTATACCGGCTCAACTATTTCAATATTTTCATCTCTCATGTCAATATCTCCTTGATCATGTCTGTGAGCAGCATCTCTAATATTCTCCAGAAGTGCGTTACTAGGGTATTTGATGTTGGGCTGGTGGCGAGCGAAACCCAGAAACCACAGTACACTAGCGACGTGTGCACATGAACCCAGTGTTCTCGATCCTGATACACATGTGCAATAATATCCGGTTATAGGTTCATCAGCTTCTTCAAGAGTTTCATTATTTTTATAAGTTATCCATAACTGGTGCCGAACAGCATTCCGGAAACGGGAAAATAATCTTACTCTAATGAGTCCTTCCTCTCTATGCTCATCCAGTTTGAATACTTCGATGCCATCCCAAGCTACTTTGTCTTGAATATATGCCGGCGCTAGAGATAGTTGATAGATTCCAACTGTCAATTCTTTCAAATAATTAAGCTCCAATATTGGAAAATCGCGGACTTGATCTTCATTTAACCTCTGCCACATCCCATTTCTTCTCGCCAGCCCTTGTTCGACCACTCTTTGTTTTAACGCATTTAATGTTCTTGCCCTTTCAAGCATAGCCTGAGCTAGCTCAAGAGTAGCCCCTTCCATCAATATCACGTCTCGATATTTATTGATTATTGCTCCTGTAATTAAATAAAATTCGCGCAGGTTGACAGCATGGACCACTGATATTAGATTTCGGAAAAACTTGAATACGGACTTGATGTGGCCATTTCTAACTTCGATCCATCTTGTTTTCGTGACAAGTCTGGAATCGTTAGCAACTTCGGTTTCAAATTGTCTCTCCCCCCGCTGCAACAATGCCGGCATTCTGTAGTCAATTCCAAGTTCATCCAAAAGCGGTAAAACATCTCTATATCCTCGATCGACTATAACGATACCACCTTTACCTAAAAAATATCGAAGTGCTCCAGCATCTCTTCGAAATTTATTTCGAAGGATTGCTGCATCATTGTTTCTTGCGTCTGAAAAATAAGGACCGTGTATATCTATAATGTAGCCATCAGGAGCTACAATCAATGCTGGCTTAATAAGGTGGCGTCCTTTATGTTGACTGTAAGACTGTCTAAGCACTCGAAAGTTACTACTCTTTTCTATGTAGCTATACGTTCCATCTATATAGGCGATTGGGATTCGCTTCGCTGGATCCGGATTATACAGGGTGTTGGCAAATTCGGTTACATGATTGTTTATATATGCTTCACGGGTAATGGAGGCAACACCAATATTCTCAGGTACGAAACGTATCATCAGTGATTGCCTCACTGTACTTATAGCCAGACTGACAGCTTGCCTGCTAGGATAATCAAATATCAATTTTAAAAAGTCATCACTCAATCCCTGTCGTAGCTTGCATAGAAAAGTTAATAAATCTTTTTCGTGGACATATCTATTACCATTGGCTACTGGGACAGGATCACAGTATGTCAACAATTCTTGAAATTGTTGTTTTGTCACTGGACTTATTAACTTGAATTCTTCATCCAGAAGACTGTTGAGATTTGTCAAGTTAGTTCGCTCTAGTTTTGCTCTAGCAGCTGTCTGTATACTTCCTAAGAAAGATTGTAGTTGCTTCCCACTAAGGTGATATAATCTATTTATGTAAAGAAGAGTTGAGTAGAGGGCTTTCAAAAGGTAACCATTGTCACACAAATGATGTAAGCAACATCGAGCAGCCTCAGGAATAAATATATTCATATTTACGAATACTCGGACTCTAGCATCTAAAGAAAGTCTGGGCATATTCTCTTCCTCATTACAAATGAAACAGTTTATGCGATAAGATTGCCGAAGGACATTCAATCTTATACATGTGCGATCATCCAACAATTGAATTTGAGAATTAATGAGTTGAAAACAATTAAAACAGAAATGAGATTCAGGTTCAATTTCTTGAAGTGGTAAGCGGAGATCACGTCTGAAGCCAAGAGCCAGCTCTCGTTTTCGGTCAAGATTATCAGCACTCAGCCGTTTCATGACTCTGGGCTCCCCACGAAAATCACAAACGAAACAGTTGATTCTATTATACCTATGGGCCATTGTCAGGAGCAAAAGTTCTGGAAAAGGATATCTTTGAGAACTACTATAATTATAACTGTTATAATTGATCTTTGAAGGACCGGAATGCTGTCAATAGAAAAAAATGAAATGAAAGTGAAAAAAGTATAAAAATATAAGAAAATAAAAAATGAAATGTTACCACCTTTCGCAAAAAAATCTGTTTGGAACAATCTGGAAGTCAATTCGTCTTGAAAAAGACGGATTTCAAGTGACCATCGAACTATTGCGTTTTTTTAACTTAAGGGAGATTTAGGAAAAAATCTGTCTCTGAAGCAAGTCGTCTTGAAAAAGACGGGTTACAATCAAATTCTGAATACCAGTGTGAGGAAAAACGGATTATTAAGAACTTCGATTATTCTGAATATAGTCGAAAATAAAAAATAATATTTTTCTGTCCAAGCTACAAAAGGGCGAATTATTTGTTTGAAAACAAATCAAGCAGGGGAAGAAATATCGTTTTGCGAATAGGGATGGTTTCGGAAAAAGACGAATTGTGCGATTAATTCGCACTCAGATATCGAAAAATATCGGATAATTGATATGAAGTTGAAGTGAATAGAACAATAATGCGTTTCAAGAGGATGTTATGGAATAAAATGCCAGCAGTTTAACATTTATTTCTTTCGGAATTATATCAGTTTTTCCTCGCCAATATTTTCATACCGATCTCTATATAGGCATATAGGCATGTTATTTTCTCGAGGTATATATATATATATATATATATATATATGTATGTATGTATACCCATGGATGAGTATTAGTAGGCGTATCTGGGAAGATATATACACCATTAGGTATATCCGAGCCATCTATTAGGAGCACTCCGAAACTAATGCCTCCTATTTATTTCAATGGAAACTATCACAGATAAAAAAAGCACAATAATACTATGTGATAGAGCACATTCTTAGCTACAAAAAAAGTATTTATAGATATTACTATTGATATATCGTTGCCATACACACTTATATATGAATCTATTAAATGCATGTATATCTTCAAACATGCTGACCATCCTAAAACTGTCTGATACATATCAGAAGAACCTTCAGATGTGTAGCAAAGCTTTGATAATAGGGCTTTTTCATTCATGAACCGTCATCGTCGATTTCAACACTTTGAGTCCAAGTATCTCGGAAACTGGGCATTTTCTGAACTTGCGGCCATTGAGACTTTTGATCAGGACAGTCTGAACTTCATCATATTAAAATTTCAGCCAATTTGACTGGTCCCACTTTTCCATTGGTTTTGTGCGGGGTTCTTTTTAAATAAATATTTATTAATAATATTTAAGTTTTCTGCGTTTATACATATTTATAGGAACATACACATATAGGAACATCAATGGTTTCAACATCTTTGGCAAATTAGAAAAAATAATAGAGTACGATAAAATTATGAAATTATTGACATATGTTAATGCAAATTAACGTAACGTTTATATATTTATATAGTCCTGAATACACTATATATTCTTATAGCGACAACCGGCTTATCTCTTCCGCTTCCGTTTTATTAGCACCCGACTCTGGCACTGACTTCTCGTACGTTTTATATTATCGATGCTTCTCAAAACATTTTCAGGTAGAGTGTAGTTATTACAGCAAACATCGAGCCTTTTGAGTCCAAATCGAATATGCAATATATTATTCAATAATGGAAGCTTAATTTTGTTCCGTAACTTAGTTTTAATCAAATTTGTCTGGCTGAATACTCGCTCAATATCGGCATTAGAGTGAGGAAGACACAGAACTTTAAAGGCCAAATCGATTTTCGAAAGGATATTGTCCACTAGCATCTCGATAATTTGTTATTTCGATCCAAAATTTTTCCGTGTCTTGTGTTTTTTCCTACTTAACGTGATGGATATTCTCCCACTCTAATTCGATTTGAGCAATAGTTATCGCGTCTTTTTTATCGTAATATAAAGCTATATCTGTGATCGGGAGTTTATTTGCTTTTAAGCATTCGGTCACAAAAAAAGCGCTTATGCGCTCCAATATCTTGATGTTGTCAGGTAAACGGTTTTTTAGTTTCCGCACCAGGACAATTAGAAAGGAAACACATTTGGATTTCAAATTTTCTTTTTCCTGGCCAAGGATTCCGTTCTCTGTACAAGAAGATTCAAACGCGTACCCCAAGGCAGGCGAGGGATTCAAATACTTTTCGATGTCTTGCTCGTAAATATCTATTCTCGCTGTTGGAAGTAGAATTTTATTGGCAACCGTCGAATAAAGTCTTTTAATGTCCAAAAGTAACTTCGTTGGATCAGCCACTTTTGATTCAAAGTTCTTGTTTGTTTTCTGCACCAAGCTTAAAATTGAATGCAAAAACTAAGATAGATGAAGTTTTTCTTGTCGCGATACATGGAATACAATAGTTCAGCTGTGTAACAGTTGTCAACTGACTCGTGAAATGTGCTTTCAACTCAGTCCATTGGTCTAAGATTCGTTTGACTGCAGGCTCGATCGATAACCATTGCGTCTCCGCGACTCGCATAATCTTCAAGGGCTCTTGGCTGTCGTTTAACGACTGATAGACCTGCGCGTAATTCAACTGTTGATAGACGAATTAGCAAACCAATTATAAGTTTCTTTAATCAAAAGCTCAATATTTCGAGGCAGCGTATTTTCGGTTGCTTTCGAGATGGCAAGTTGGAGTGAGTGACACACGCATCGAATTAATATTAGATGAGGTACGTCTTCCTTCAATCGCGCGTAAACGCCTGAATTTACCCCTACCATCGTCGATGCATTGTCGGCCAATTCCTTGCATTTTGATTAACTGCATTCTCGTGTAAATCAATATCTTTTTTATTGCACTTACAATGGATTCCGCTGTGCCATCTTCGATATGGATCAGACTTAGAAAGGTCGATACGATTCTTTTTTGTTCGACGCTGTAATATCTAATGGCGATACCGAACATTTTGTTCACCGTGATGTCAGTAGATTCATCTATTAATAAACTATAATATCCATCACCAATGTCTTTGACTAGTATCTCGTAAAAATAAGGTCCTATCACATTGTTGATCACGTTTGTACATTTCATTCTGTGTAAGTTTATATTGAAAGGCGTATCTTTGTGGAGATCGCTTAAGTGATTGACACTTGCGATTGACATATGTACAGCGACGTAGAGAGAGAGTTGAGCTTTCTTACGCTGTTCTTTGGTACATGTGTCGATGGGCTGAAATGGTATCATTTGTTGTCTTTTGCTCGAAAATGGCTTCGATGCTGCAAAGTGCTTTAAAGTCTGCTCGAGTTTTATAAGATCTCCAAACTTAGCGTTGAGCAACACTTTGCAATATTTGCAGTATGCCTTTAATGAGTCGGAAGTGCATGGATTGAGCCATTCTTTTGTCGCCTCCAATTTCTCCCACTCTTTTCGGTACTTTTGAGTATATTGCGGAGGCACTAATAATAAAGATATTAAAACTTAGTATATGTAAGGTACTTATATGCATATATTTATACGCATGTTTGATATTAAAATATACTAAAGGTTGAAAGTTCAGATACTTCTAGATATGATGTATAATTAACCTTCGTGACACCGTCTCGACGAATCGTGACAGATATACATAACTGAACCATGAAGACTAGAGAGAAGTCTCCATGAACTAATCCTTGGCATTGGCAATCTCGCGACGGATTGCGAGTGATGTTAGGCTTTCATACGCGCGATACGCGATAAACGCTTTCATACAGCGATAAGCGACATATATGAGGAAAAGAGACAATAATATCTTTTTATCTTTGTATTTGTCATGGCATATGTCGCTTGCCACTGTCGCTCGCGCGACAGCGGCACATAACACTACCGGTAAAAACCGGTAAAGAATAAAAATAAGCACATACCTAACCTCTTTTACACTACCGGTTTTTACCGGTAGTGTAAAAGAGGTTAGGTACGTGCTTATTTTTATTCTCGCAATCAAATTAGCGCAAACTTACATTACTCAAAAAGTATATGCATTTCTTTCAAAATATTTATCGCTCACTACTTGAGTAGCATTATGAATTATGAGTACTTACTTTTGAATCAGCCATCGATCGACGGATGGAGAATAAGAGCGATTGTGAATTTGGAAATTGGTTTAAAGGGAGAAGATTGAAATAAGGCGGGAATTGAAATTTTACGATAGATGAATGAACGATAAATGGCACTAAGTTTCGATTGAAATCTAAGAGTTATTTTGAGAAAAGCAATATTGCAATAAGAATTATACAATTTTCAGGTGACTTACTATTGATTGTGAGCGTCGGTGTTAAGGCGGTAAAACTTAACCCTTGATGTTAAGGCGGGCTCTGCAGGGATGTTTGCTGTGGCGCTCTAAGTGTCGTTTGATGTCCAGTGAGCACTGTTTTTCACAATAATTCACTGCACTAACTCGCGCTGCGCAACAATTGTGATATTCTCCCACCGACTTCGAAGTTTCGCTAACTCGCTCACTGATTCTCGTATTATTCCGATTTCTATTAAACCTTACGATAATTGTTACTGACTCTAGGCTGAATCTTTTTCTAATGTGTTTTTCGTCGAGAAGTTTCCGTTTATATCTCGTTTTTGGTTCACGCCCTTTATTTCGTCGTTGAGAAAAATCTAACGAATAAAAGCTTTTAATCGAGTTTCTTATGACTCCTACTTACCCTCTCTTGTACCTCTAACAGCACAAGCGAATGCCGTAAGAATTAACTCGTGGAAAAAACTGGACGGAGCGGCCAGAAGAATAATAGTTCTGACGGTGAGTGAAAACGTTTTAGTACACATTTTCAATTGCAAGACAGCGAAAGAAATGTAGGAAAAATTGCATGAAGTCTATGAAAATAAAAATGAGACGTCTAAACACATGCTTCAGAAACAGTGGTTCGCCCTGGGGAAAGATTCGAAAGATGATATGGCAACGCATATTGCAAAAATTAGAGATTTCGCACACAGATTAACAGCCTTAGGAGACCAAATTCCTGACAGCATGATTGTGATGAAAGTGCCGATGACGCTCCCTACACAATATCAGCATTTTGTCACAGCGTGGGAATCAGCCAGTGAAGACCAGCGAACGCTGACAAATGTTACATCTAGGCTCACTATGGAGGAGAAGCGAATAAACTTGCAGCAAGAAAACAGTGTTTTAACCGCAGAGAAAATTACAGACTGAGCCGAAATAACAAAGGTAGTAACGAAAGAAAAATTGGAAAATGTTTCAAGTGCGGAAAGAAGGACACTGGAAGAAGGACTGTTGGAGTAAAAATAAGAAAGGTGACGAGAAAAATTGAAATAAAAAACCCGAGGAGAAGATAGTTTTGATAGGGGCGACGCTCAACGCAGCAGAACATGATCAAAAAACAGACGAATGGTATCTTGACTCATTGTCAGGCGTGCATACTCACAGCACATACACAAAGGAAAACAAAGCAGCGAATTATAGCATGAAAGGTTAGCTCATCAAAATATTACATACGTTATAAAATATCTTAAGAACAAGAAAATTGAAGTGGAAACAAAACAAGATTTTCTTTACGAAGCGTGTGTAATGGGAAAAAAGAGTATAGATCCTTTCAAAACAAGCCAATCTAAAACAAAAAAGCCAGGAGAACTGATTCACGCAGACGTATGTGGAAGTATGGACCCGACGTGGAGGATCAAGATATTTCTTATTATTCAAAGATGACTTCTCACACTATAAGACAGTTTATTTTCTCAGCAGTAAAATAGAGGTAGTGAAGTTCTTTGAAGATTATCTGAAGAAAACAAAAAATCAACTAGGAAAAGAAATTCGAAGACTGAGAATAGACAATGGTTTAGAATTCGTAAACGTTTAGATGAAGGAGATAATGAGAAATAAGGGAATTGAACACGAAACAAGCATACCTTACACACCGGAGCAGAATGGTTCTGTCGAGAGAGACAACAGGACCATAGTAGAAGCAGCTAGAACCATGATACTTGCAAAAGGTTTGGATAAAAGACTGTGGGCAGAGGCAGTGAACGCAGCTGTCTATACGTTGAATAGGACAGGAACAAGCAGTGTACAAGGAAAAACACCGTACGAAATTTGATTTAGCAGGCTCGCCAGTAATATAGAATTAAGAATTTTTGGTACTAAAACGTACACGCACATCCCGAAGGAAAAGAGAAAGAAATGGGACCAAAAGGCAAAGGCAAGAATATTAGTCGGCTACGGAGATTCTACAAAAGAATATCGAATATAGTTTGAGGAACGAAAGAAGATAGAAATACACCGAAATAAGAGTATTCGCAAATGAAAAACCGGAATTACCAAAGAAAAGGAAGTATCCAAGGAAGAAGAAAAAGTCTATCTACAAGAGGAAGAAGAAGTCTATCTACAAGAAGATCAAGAAGCTAATGATGATATTATTTCATAGAATAATAATCATGATCAAAGAAAATTACCAAATGAAACAAATGGAACAGAAAAACAACAAAAGGAAAACGAAGAAGAATCCAAAGATCAGCAACAATTTCAAAAACCGGATAATGAAGTTGATGAAGATGAGCAAGAAGAGAAGCAACAATGTTATGGATTGAAAGACCGCCAAAGCCTCCAAGCATCTGTGAAATTTGGAGACTATATAGACTAAATAAATGTAGAGGAACTTTTTATTGCAGAGTATCAAGAACCCAAAACGTTTAATGATGCAGTTCGAAGTGATCAAGCGAAGCAGTGGAAAGCAGCTATGAAAGAAGAAATGGTCTCGTTAACAAAGAATGAGACTTGGAAAATAGTTGAACTTCCAGAGGAAGCAAAAGCATTAGAAAACAAATGGGTATACAAACTTAAAACAAAGGCAGACGGCTCCATCGACAGATATAAAGCCAGGTTACTAGTAAAAGGATTTACTCAAAGACCTGGGATAGATTACATGGAGACTTTCAGTCCGGTAGTTAAATTCACGTCGATAAGAGCTATTTTAGCAATAGCAGTCGCTGCAGGGATGAACCTTTTCCAGTTCGATATAAAAACAGCTTTCTTAAATGGTAACCTAGAAGAAAACATTTATATGAAGCAGCCCGAAGGATTTGAGGATGGCGTAAGTATGCAAACTTCAATGAGCGTTGTATGGTCTTAAGCAGCCAGCAAGATCCTGGAACAAGAAATTTGTGGAATGCTTAATAGAATCCAACCTGCGAGCAACCGACGCAGACCATTGCGTATTTATTAACAAGGACAAAGAAAAAGCTTTAATTCTGGCAGTGTATGTAGATGACGGCTTGATAATATTCATAGACAACCTGAAAATAAAGAATTTGTTGCTCTATCTATCCAACGACCTGAAGGTAACGTCTAAACCAAGAATTATTTTTAGGAATGGAGTTTAAATATTTTTCAGATGGCTCCATACAAACAAACCAAAGGAAATATGCCAAGCGAGTGGTAAATAGCTTCAGAATGGACGAGGCACACCCGATGGCCATACCCGTTGACCAACATCAGGATCTCAGTTTTGAAACTCCAAGCAATCAGTCTGAAATAGTGAATGCACCATATAAAGAAACAATTGGTAGTTTTACTGTATCTAGCGATGGTTTCGAGACCAGACATCGCGTATGCAATAAATACAGTCAGCCAATATGCCGAGAAGTTTACGAAGGAGCATTGGAACGCAATGAAGAGAATTATTAAATATATAAAAGGAACCATCGACTACGGCATCAAATTCGAGAAGACTCAAAATCTAGAATTAAGAGCATATAGCGATGCAGGTTTTGCGGGCGACAAAGCAACTAGGAGGTCAACGACTGGTTATGTAATTCTACTTGGAAATACACCCATAGCATGGGATGCCCAGAAACAGAGATCGGTTGCTTTGTCGACCACGGAATCTGAATATGTTGCGGCAAGTCAAACAGCTAGAGAATTAATTTGGATAAAAGGACTAGTCAAAGATCTTTCAGAAGTAGATACAAATAAGCCTGTGATGTTAATAGATAGCCAAAGCGCTATAAAATTAATCAAAAATCCAGAATATCATAAAAGAACAAAGCATATTGATATTAAATACCATTTTATAAAAGAGTTGTATGAAAGGAAAGAATTTAATATTGAATATGTCACGACGAATGAACAAAAGGCCGATATTTTGACAAAACCATTGCCAAAGACTAGATTTGAATATTTAAGAAATAAATTGATAAGAAATAATTAATATGCTTTGTTTAAATAAGTAAAACCGAAAGACTACAGTTGATTCAAAAGTGGGAGTGTTGTAAAAGAGAGTTTGAATTAACGAGAGTCTAATTAGTTATAAAGTAAAGTTTTTTTATATATAAAAAGGAAGGAATCAAAGTTGTTTTGTTTTTTACTGACGGCATCTATTACCGATTTGACTTCCGTAATTTATTGATTTAATATTCCCTATTGTAATGGTTTTTATCTGAGTTTGTGCGAGTAAATTTGCTGAATTTATTACGATTACCAATTTAATTATATTAAAATAACTACATAACAACAGGCATCATAAATATGTGATCCCATTATGCTCTCAATCGCGCGTAGCGTTTACCCCTGTATGCAGGCTACCGTTTACTATATTTAAGTTGGCAACAATGCCAGATTTCAAGTTTGTAACCCTGTAAGCGGCGGATAAAAGCCTCCATTATTAAAGTGATCTCTTAATCGCGATACACGTACGTGAATCCTCTCTTCCCCACCTTCCGGAATTATGAATCAAAACATATTGGTCCTTCGAGCCAGATTGAATGAGGAAATGAGCAGTCAGGATTCAAAAGAAGCATCAGGATATTCCATTTACGTGAGCCCAGCCCTTGCTCAGCGCATAGATAGCGCACAAAAATCAAGATCAAGCGGGCGTGCCACAAGAAGTGCGGTCTCTCTCTCACATTCAAGCGAGGCATCGCTGCATCACCCGTGTCACAAGAAAAAGTGCAGCCTCTCTCTCTCTTTCTCTCGCACTCAAGCGAGGCATCGCTGTACCAGCCGTGTACAACGCAACAAAAGTGCGGTCTCTCTTTCTCGCTCTCATGTGAGATAACGCTGTCCTCCCTTACCAGCTAGACGACGCACAGCCTTTCTCTCTCTCTCTCTCTCTCTCTCTCTCTCTCTCTCTCTCTCCTCACTCTCAAGCGAGACATCACCGTTCCCGAGAAGCCGCACGAAGACGCACGGCCTCTCTCTCTCGCTCTCAAGCGAGACCGCTGTTTCCGATAAGTCGCAGGACGACGCATGGCCTATCCCTCTCGCTGTTCCCGACAAGCCGCACGACGACGCATAGCCTATCTCTCTCGCTCTCAAGTGAGACATCGCCGTTCCCGACAAGCCGCAGGACAACGCATAGCCTATCTTTCTCGCTCTCAAGCGAGACATCGCCGTTCTCGACAAACTGTAGATAGATGTGCAGCCTATCCTTCTCGCAAACCTACCATTGGACTGGGCACCGCGGATACCTTTCAGCTTTAATTGCGATAAGGAGAATTGGACACTGAGGAAATTCTGGGTCATCCCCCTCTTGCGTCGCATTCCCGTAGATAAGTACAAATTAAATAAGGACAAATCAAGGATTAAGTATCGCGCTGCTATCGATAAGTACAGTTTGCGCTCCTGTTGATAAGTACAATTCGCACTCTCGTCGATAAGTACAAACTTGCGCTCCCGTCGATAAGTACAAACGGGCATTCCTTTCGAAAGGTACAAATTAGTAGCTAAGGTTAGTATCACGCATATTAAGGTCTCGGATCGGTGCTTGTGGGTCCGCAGGATCGCTGTTTGCAATTCATTTCTGCATTACAATTTAAATAAAAATATACGTTACTGATTTTCTTGATTAAAAGGCGCCGATAACCGGATTATTATAGCGCCATGGCTGAATTACTGAAATTAATTAAACAAAGAGGCAGAGTTAAGGCGAAACTCACTGCTTTTGGAAATTTTCTCATTGCAACTGAAATAGATCGCGTAAACGGGCGGAATTAATCAGCAGGATAGAAAAGGCTGAAGCGTTATGGATTGAATTTGACACGATTCAGAATAGAATTGAAGATTTAGATGAATCGGAAGATCAAATAGCGCAGAGAACTAACTTCGAGGATTCTTATCATGGAATAATTAGTAAGGCTCGTAATATAATTCGTAGTATAATTAGTAATATTACAGCAGGAAACCAAGCGGTTCAAGCAATCAACAATCCGAAATCCTGCCTGTTGATCCATTAACGGTCAGATTTAGCGTAAAATTGCCTAACATTGACATTCTTAAATTCGATGGAAACTATGAGCGGTGGATACCGTTTCGTGATTTATTCGAATCCCTTATTGCATCTAATGCAACTTTATCTTCAGTTGAAAAATTACATTATTTAAGAAGCACATTAAGCGGTGAAACCGCAAAGGTAATAACGGCTTTAGAAGTTACTAATGATAATTATGAAATAGCATGGCGATTAAAGCAAAGATGCGAAAACAAAAAGCTTATAGTTCAATATCTTATTCAAACTTTAATTGATTTACCGCTTATCAATAAGGAATCATATGTAGATCTTAGAAATTTAATGAACACTGTGTCTCAATGCAAAAAATCATTAACGAAGCTGGATCAACCCGTAGGAAGTTGGAGTACTTTATTGACTCATATCATTCTGCCTAATATTGATAAGGGATCTTGAAGAGAGTGGGAATTGAAAAGGTCTATTATAGAAGAATTCCCTATCTTAACAGAGTTTTTGGAGTTCCTTACTAGTCGTAGCGCTTTTCTAGAATCAGTCGCGCCAATCGCAATCCTCAATTTTCCTCTGCAAGCAATGATAATCGGAGAAATAGTAAGGTGCAGGGCCATGCAAGAAACACGGCTCAAGCATACGTTACTGCAAATGCGTTATCTTGTTCGATATGTTCTGACAATCATAAAACACACGAGTGTAGTGTATTGCGTGGAATGTCAGCCGCAGACGAAATTCAGAAATCAAAAGAAAACGCTTATGTATTAAGTGCCTTAAACCTTTCATGGACGAAACTGTAAAGCCCCTAATTGTAAGCAATGTAAAAGTTATCATAATACATTATTACATGTTCTTAATCCAGTGGATTCACAACTATTAAGCAATAAAGATACGAAGTCCAAGCAGGAAAACAAATCAATGTCTGAGGTTGTCAATCATACGCAAGATCAACTTTTTGTTGTTTCAAATTCAAACTCACCCTCAGTAACAGTTAGCAATTGTAGCACTCAAAAGTTACCTCAGGTATTACTTTCTACAGCTGTTATATTGATGCGTGATGATTACGGTGTCTTACACGAATGTCGCGCTCTTCTTGACAGCGGGTCACAATCTAATTTCATTACTAAAAATTAGTAAGTAAAATTAGCTAAAAATTACTAAAAATTAGCAGTAATCTGTTAGGCATAAAGCCGGAAACTATCAATACAACTATTGTAGGTATTAGTAGCTTATCCATAAACGCTGTTCAGCAAATATCCACTACAATAAAGTCGCAAACAAGTGACTTTTTAAATTTAACTTCCCTTTGTGATCATTAACAAGATCACTGAACGTTTGCCAACGATAGAATTAGATAAATAGGATTTACAAGTTCTTTTCGACATTCAGCTAGCTGATCTTGAATATTATGTTCCAGCGGAAATAGATATTTTGCTGGGCGATTCCATTTTTTGGAAACTACTATGTAACCGTCAGATTCGACTACCAAAGCAAACGCTTATATTGCAAGAAACCCTACTTGGGTGGACCATTGCAGGTCGTACTCAATCAAACGAAATTTCATTGAGTCATAGAACACTTTGTGGTGTTTCAGCAAATCTAAAGCTTAGCAATCAATTGGGAAGACTTTGGAAAATGGAAGAAATAAATCACAAACTACAATTTTCTAAGGAAGAAGACAAGTGCGAAGCCCACTTCGTCTCCACTCACAATAGAAATAATGAAGGACGCTTCGTGGAGTTTCCGCTTAAAGGCGATGTAGAAGAGATGGGTGAATCTTATCACATTGCAGAAAGGCGATTCAAGACTTTAGAACGAAAATTAGGGAAGCAGAGCAATTTGAAGCATCAATATTACGGTTTCATGCATGAGTATTTAAAGTTGGATCATATGCAAGAGGTACCACCTGATGAGGAGAATCACAAACCCTCATATTACATACCGCATCACTCGGTTCTAAAAGAGGACAGCACCACCACTAAAGTAAGAGTCGTCTTCGACGCAAAATCTTGCAAAACGTCAACAGGAAAATTATTAAACAATTTACTCATGGTCGGGCCAAATTTACAAGACGATTTCTTCGATATTATATTACGTTTACGGCAGCACAAATATGCAATGTCATCTGACGTTACCAAAATGTACCGTCAAATCAACGTAGCTAAAAATCACTTAAATTTGCAGCGCATACTCTGGCGAAGAATCCATTAGAATATTCCAACTCAACACAGTTACATACGGGATGGCAAGCTCTTCATTTTTAGCTATCAGATGCCTTCAAGAAATAGCTTGAGAGATGAGCCAAGAATACTCCGAAGTCGCTGAAGTGATATTCAGAGATTTTTACGTCGATGACTTATTGACTGGAGCCGACACTGTGGATAATCTATTGCGAATTAAGAAAGATATTATAAGCATACTCACTAGTGCATAATTTGAGCTTAGAAAGTGGAAATCCAATGTCCCAGGTTTCGGTGATTACCCCAGCAATGAATCTGCAGTCATGCTTGGAGAAGCGACAAAAATTCTAGGATTATGGTAGAATACAGCTACAGATACGTTTCACTACAAATTGAAGTTAGAAGTACAACAAAAGATAACAAAGCGGTGCATATTGGCTAATATTGCACAGATTTACGACCCCCTAGGATGGTTGGAACCATTAATAATCAAAGCAAAAATAATTATGCAGCGTCTATGGCAATTAAAATGCGACTGGGACGAAACCGTAAACAATGAAACGTACGCTATGTGGACACAATGGAGATCGAAAATCGATTGTCTAGAATCAATCTATATTCCGCGAAGGGCATTAGGTGACGATACGATCAAAGTAGAATTACATGGTTTTTGTGATGCATCGGAAGACGCCTACGGTGCCTGTTTATACTTGCGCAGCATCTCATCTGATTTCAGATATAATGTAAACTTACTATGTGCCAAATCGCGCGTAGCATCCTTGAAGAAAATTTCATTACCCAAACTGGAATGTAACGTTGTTCTACTAGCCAATCTAGGTGAGAAAGCTATGAAAGTACTAAATATTGCATACAAGAAGTACACTATTAGAGCGATTCCACGATAGCTTTAGCATGGATAAGTCATGAATCAAATAAATGGAATACCTTTATCGCTAACCAGGTATCGGAGATACACCGTATTACGAACCAAGTACAATGGCATCATGTAAAATCACATGACCCAGCTGATCCATTATCAAGAGGAATTAATCCTGAAAAACTAAAGGCTGCACAAATATGATGGAAAGGATCTGCATTCTTGCATCATGACACGGTAATACTCCCGTATGAGTGTAAAAACACAATGGAGGACTTGTCTGAAACTCGTGCAACAAAATCATTGACACATTATGCAGTCAATCAGGACTCCACCATTATTGAAAGATTCTCGTCATTTACAAGATTAGAACGGACAATAGCATACTGCCTGCGTTTCAAGAATAATACATCAAGAGAGGCGGTAAAATCGATCTTTAACAGTCAGCAAAATAAACGAGGCGATAATTGCAATCATAAAAATCTGCCAAGAAACGAATTCCCATAAGAGTTACATAGTCTTCATAAGCAGTCACAATTAGATTCTAAAAATAAACTGTTAACTTTGCATCCTTATTTAGATTCAAATGGTCTCATTCGTGTGGGGGGGAAGGCTACATCACGCACCAATAGAATACTAGTATCTGACTTGAATACTATATCATTCCTCAACGCGATAAAACGATTTATTGCTCGCAAAGGAAAGTGTTCTATTTTGTATTCCAATAATGCCACTACCTTTATTGGAGCCAACAACCACTTACTGGAACTGAAAAATTATCTACTTAAAGAGTCTACGCAAACACAAATACGTGAGTTTCTACTCGAACAATTTATTGAGTGGAAATTTATCCCTCCTTATGCATCGCACATGGAAGGAGTGTAGGAATCCTCGGTGAAACTAGCAAAAAATTACATGCGAAAAGTGATAGATACAACTATACTAAGTTTTGAAGAATTATACACGATCCTAACACAGATAGTAGTTTAGACAGAAGCCTGTTTAAACTCAAGACCCTTTACGCCGATTTCTAACGATCCTGCGGATCTGCAAGCGTTGACCCCCGGCCGTTTTCTTATAGGCGAAGCACTTAACGCGATCCCGGAGTATGATATGAGCAAGATTCCTACAAATCGTTTAACAAGATTTCAATTGCTTACTCAAATAATGCAAAATTTCTGGACCCAATGGTCGGAGAAATACATAGCTTAACTCCAGCAACGCGTCAAGTGGAAACTGTCAAAGAAGACGAACATAAAGAAAGGCACAATGGTACTTATTAAAAACGAGAACACCTCCTGATGTCATGGCCTTTAGGCAGAATAATAAGCATACACCCTGGTTTGGATAATCTCACTAGAGTTGTCACAATACGAACAAGTCGAGGTATAATGAAGCGAGCGCTATCCAGCATATGTATTCTACCCGTCGAAGAAAATGCGATATCATAAAACTAAATACTAAGCCAAAGACTGAGCGTAGACACGTTGCCTAAGTTGCAATGCGTTATAATATTCTTAAGATTAGAAGAATTTTATTTTTTATTTTTCTTATTATTATTCGTCACGTAGTTATAAGATTTGCATTTTTATATGACTAACGCGGTTAGTATTAAGATTAAAAATTATATATATTATATAAGTTCTTAAAGCAAAACTGCCAATATCTTTATTAGAAGTTGTATGGAATCTTTATCTAATAGTTTTAGACTTTTCATCAGTGCTATTTATGGAATGTTCTTGGAAACTTTCTTTAGAGTAAATCCACTTCCTGGTATTTACCTTCTGCATTACTTCGCTAAAAAGTACTTTTCTTCTGAAACGTTCAAATATTTCATCTTTAAAAGTAAACCAAGACTTATTAATTGCACCAGAGCTCATCAAACCATCTGCGAGCCATTTTTGATAGTTTAGATGTGGCTGTTGCCAATATTACTACAGGAGACAGGCCATGTAAGTTCGACTCACTCTCTATTTTTTCTATTCAAAACTATATGTCTTCTTCTTCTGTTCCACCAAAATGAGGTATTTGCGAATATAGAAATTTGACTGTACATTGCCTCTCGCTGCAGAAAATTTGTCATGGATGTCCAAATCACGTGAAGTGGCAACTGGAGAGTCACTGCGAGTGAATTTGAGCGGATCTTTGACCCGTTAATGTCATCACTAGCTGGTTAATCATATCCTGTTGCTTTTGCATGGTATCCTGTTGCTTTTGTATGGTATCCTTTATAAACGTACAAAATTGTGGGAGATTTTCTGGATTTGAATTCTGAAATTGACAATAAGTAACTGCATTATATTGTGTATCCTTTTCATTAAATACCTGTGCAGACGAGCCCGTGGGGGAGGGGGGTGCTTCTCCGGTCGCTTCCTGCGATTGTTTATTGCGCATTTCGCGCAACGGACCATTATTTTCCAAATGGTCTAATATAAGATCAATGCATCCTACTCGGCTTTTAGTAATATTTGTCAAGCCGTAATTGCGATCTTCTTGTTGTAACTGCGCCAACATAAGCGTGTTTAGCTGGTATCCATCTTCTTTGTTGAGCAATTCACTGAACAAAGGATCAGAGTCAAAGTCAATATGGCGGGTTTTTGCGCCACTTGTTGCACATAAAGATGATAGCACTATCGAATGTGCTAAAATATGCTTAAACTTGGTGATATCGTGAATGTTCTGTATGCCGCAACTACTTGTTGCATAGACCACTGTGGCGGCAATAATCGTCTTATACTTGCACACTGAAATTGCATTTAATGTAAGGAATTTGCATGATGCAATAGTTCAATAGTGATGCGTATAACGCAACTCTTGATCTTCAAAAGAAAAAAGAAAAATCCAGCCGGCAAATGAAAGGAATCCCACTTCTGAGGCTGTAAGGGGTCTCTATCAGGTTACGCAGAATACAGGAATCACTTCTTAGAGCCAGGATAAGGAGGGCTTAGAGTAAAGACAAAAATAAACGAACGTTTCGGTTCTTTTTATTGAGCCGCGCAGATAAAGAAAAAGAAAACAAAATGAACAAAATTTAAACTTATAACTAAAGTCGCAAATAGTCGCATAATAAAAAACGGTGAAAGTCGGTCGGTATGAGTTAGAACCGGAGTCTGTGATTTAACGTCAATCTAGTGTTGTACGCGTCAATAGCATCTCCAACTTATATTTACTCCCCAGTTGGAAGACCAGGAAGTGAAAGAGTGCGGAACTTAATTGCAGCTTTATTTTGAAGTGTCTCAGAGAGAGACTTACAAACATACGGAGATATCTATATTTAAACGGATAAAACAACAGTGCCAAAGTTAAGAGGCAGAGACGTACACCGTTAAAAAATTGAGATATAAACTTACAGAGAGATGCAGTCGAGCGTGTGTCTAAAAACGTATGGTGAGTGCAGAAGCAGTCCAAACAATGCTCGCCGTCATCACTTGTCTCGACAACATCTAGACAATAAAGTATGTCGCAACCGTTTTTATTTGTTTTTTTTTTGTAATAACGAGACAAGGTGACGCGTCAAAACAGTAGGCATGGTTACCAAATTTGAACTATATATATACAAACGCACACGTATAAAATGTGACCGGCACGTACACATATACACACATAAATAAATAAGCACATTGTAATATGATCCATGTGTATGAATAGCTTGATAATTTCGAATTCTGTTACAGGGTCGGAAGTTTCCTCCAATGCAGTTATATAAGATTAGTGAAGGCATTCCGTATCCGTTTGTAAATTAAAAAAAGACTATTCTTCTGTCTTCTTATAAATAACATTTCAGATATTAGGCGTTTATTAAGTATGGGTTTCTTATCTAAGATCTTCACGTCGTTCCAATCGAAATCGTGGTTAAATTCTAATTTATGATCTGTAATGACCGAGCGATTCATTGCGTTTCTACGGATGTGGTTACGATGCTCGTTAATTTTTGTTGATAATCTTTTACTAGTTTGACCGACGTAGGAAGCATCAGAGTTCATGCAGTTAATTTTATAAACAACATTAATCGACGAAGTTTTTGGGAGACAATCTTTATGTACTCTTATAAAACGAAACAATTTATTGAAACTGTAATACGATAATCTCACGCCAAAGTTTTTAATGATATTAAATTTTTCGGATATAGACGGAACAAAAGGAATAGTGAAAAACAAGACCGTCTCATTATTATTCTGGGCGCCTGAATTAAGAATGTTATTTTTTGAGTTTGTAATTAAGGATTTTAGGCGGTGATGTAAAAAATGAAATATAAATTATAACGAGTAATTGTTGTCTAAAAGAATTTGGATAGAAAAATGATTGTTTTTTTTATGGAATTGCGGGTGAGACAATAAGAAAGCTCGGTCAACAAGATTAAAAACCTCTCTTTTGGCAGAGATGTTTGATAAAAAATGGAGGTATCTACCTGAAAATGTTGGTTTATGATACCAGTCGAAAATCAGTCGGTTATTAATGAGGAGCAACGAGACATCTAGGAAGTTAAGTTGATCTTGTTTACCAATTTCCATCGTGAATTGGATCCTGGGGTGAAAGGAGTTGAAAATGTCTAAAGTGTAATCAAGGTGAGACGAAGAGACAGCCAAGGCCACATCATCCACATATCTCACATAAAAAGGGGGGTGTGAATGTCAAGGTCGCAAGTGCCCTTTCCTCTAGATCCTGCATGACAATGTCAGTAATGATGGGAGATATAGGGGAGCCCATGGGCGTGCCATAAGTCTGCTTGTAAACTACGTCATTAAAGGTAAAGAACGAGTTGAGAACGAATTTAACCGCTAAAATGAACTCAGACCGAGATATAGTGCAGTTACTCGATATTAAATTTCATCTCTTGCATTCCCATCGATTGCAAGCTCTGGAGGAATGTTGGTGAACAAAGAGGTGATGTCAAGTGATATCAAGATGAAATTATCATCTATGTATATGTTAGACAGTTTCCTGACTAATTGAAAGCTGTTTAGGATATGGCTGTGAGTCCTCGGAAAACTTTTATACATGATTCGGTGGAGGTGAAAGGCAAGACAGTATAAAGGGCTGTTCAAGGAGAAGACAATGATCCTGTAAGGACAATTTTGTTTATGGATTTTAGGGAGCCCGTATGTCCTCGGTAGAACTTCATAACCACCTGTATGTAGGCTCAGAAATGTACCCGGCGTTCTTTCATCTGCTTAACAAGTCCCGTAAAGCCAGTTATAAGTTTTTTAGTCGGATCTTTAGTAAGAATGATATATGTGTCCGGTGTCCTTCAACATATCCTTCATATCTTCTTGAGGTAACTGTCTTTATCCAACGCGACGGTAACATTACCTTAATCTACTTTCGTGATTATTAAATTAGGATTACTATGGAGGAATTCCTTTTGGAGATGCTATTGACGCGTACAACACTAGATTGACGTTAAATCACAGACTTCGGTTCTCCGGTTGCATCGTTACAATATTCTGAGAATATAATAAAGAGGTATACACGTGAAATCGTATATGGTAGTATTTAGGTATTCGCACTCTCATTAACAAAGACTAACAGCTCAGAGCGCTACGTACTGACTCACGTCGAGAGTCCACGAGTGAGCACGAGTGCTCTGCAGCATGCTGCTGCTCGCACGAGGCCCGGGCAGTCCGGGTCACATGACCATACTTGGCTAATCGCCGTTATTGACGTCACCATGATGTCATTGCATTTATGCAGAAGCATCAGCGGATGCGCACGCAACTTAGACTAGATGGAGCGGGGTAAGGTGTAACCTTACACAGTAATATTTCTTGTCAAAATTTAAAAAAAATGTATTGAATTGTGTATAGTCAGTATCATCATCAAAACTAGAGAATCGGCCAAACGTAGCTTATCTTTCAGGTCGAAATATTCCATTGTAATTCTGCGAACAACAAGCCTACGGTGAGTCAGCTATGCATAAGAGTAACGTTATGAAGTGGCACCGGTTTCGAGACATAAAAAGAAACGTGAAACAAATTTTGAAAGGGTTCACTTCAGAGGACTATCAGATCTGCTTTGAGCAATGGCGGAGACGTTGGACCAAGTGTGTAGAGTTAGGTGGTGACTACATTGAAACTTTTTAACTGTCTAAAGATTGAAGGATTAAAAATAAATTTTTTATACGAAAGTCTCGAAACTTAATCGTTTCATCTTGTATGCATGTATAACGTACTGAAAATATTGGCATATATTGTTCAATTTTATTTTATTTTACAACACGATCCAATCAAATCTATATCCATGTTTATATTGACAACTAATATCATCATCTTTCTACACTATATATAGATATTTTGAATCTGCAAGTCGGAAACGCTAGTTATTGAAAAAGGGCCATAACTTTTGCACTCATCAATGAAGTGTTTCTTCATAGTTAAAGATTAAAAGTCGGCCGGAATGACGGGCAAACTCCGAATTGATATTGGAGACCCCGGTGACAATGCGAAACTCTGATTATATAACTCCGATAGAATTATAATGCTGAGAAATAAATTCTCAGTCTTTATGTAGAGATGTATGTCCATATACACACAAACACTATTGCATTACTTGCGCAGACGTATTGCAGAGAGAGAAGATAGAAAAGGATCAATAATCACGCTATCCTTGTTCTTCTACCTTGCTACACGAAACACCGATAGCGATCGTAGCCGAAGCATAAGATGCGGTCCACAAATGCTTTCTGTTCTTTTGTGACAGAAAACACTAATGTAACAAGACTAATGGGTGCCCACTTTTTGTAAAATTTATATTTTCTTATGCACATATGTATGTGTTACGTCCTGTGGATTCCACGATTCTTTTCTTTCCTATAATTCAAGTAGACACGCGCTTTTTCTTTTCTTTCATTACGAAATATAGACCGTCATAGTAAGGAAAGCGACACAGATAAAAAATCCGAGGAATCCAGAAAACATCTTGCCTCACCTTTCTGACAAAGGTCAGGCGACTACCGAAATTAAGAAACTTAAACAAATAATAATTGAGAAATGTACTCAGTAACATCAGTAATACTGAACAACCGAATAACAACCGAAACAAGAGATCCGGAAAACACCTTGGTTCACATCCCTGATAAAGAAACTGCACGAGCGCTCGATGCAATAAAAGTAAATAATTAATCATGATAAACAGTTAATCATAGTAAATTCTGTACACTAAAGTAAAGGTCGCACGATCAATCAAGACATAGGTATCATTAAATAAACACCGCCGATAAATCCTAAGACCTTTCCACTCTTGGAGGATGCATCCTGATTTGTTAAATCTAACGGAGGGCGTGAACCAAAAACGGAATATAAACCGGATATTTCTCACCAAACATTCATTAAGTAGAGTCTCGAAGTAAGTGCGAACACCAAGTAAGCGTGAGTTAAGGTCAAGTGCATACAAGTTCCCAGACGAGTTAAAGTGCGGTACGTACAATTTGTCAGAGCGAGAACCCTAACAAGGAGCACGTTCCCCGGAGCGCACAGCCGAGATTTCTCCAGCCATTTCAACAAGTAGTAAGTGATCCGAACATTTCAAGATTCTACTTATTCATAGTTTTCTCCATTTTGTTATTGAAATAATACTTGAGTTTAAAGGTGAAATTAAAAGCTACTTTATCACTGTAAATTGATTATCTGATGTTTATCTTTAATTGATAATTTCCATTTAAATAATCATCGGGATTTAATTAGTTACCCGAATTTAAACAATTAAAACTCCTTTCAAATCTCCATTATCTATACGTAATCTTTCCTCCACCTCAGTAAGTCATTCTGGATTCACTGCTTTCGCAGGATTGGATCTGTGACTACTCGAACGGTCATTCCGGATTCCCTGCATTCGTAGCGTCGGATCCGTGACCTTCCTCCATTTTAACAAGTCATTTTGAATTCACCGCTTTCGCAGCATTGGATCCGTAACTTTTTCTTAGCAACCTCTTCCAAGTTCATTAATGACCTTGACTTCCGTCAAGGAATATAATTATATATATGTATATATGGGACGTTCCACGTCAAGTGGGACAAGTGTCTGGGCAAAATTTAATAAATCGAAATATAACGTTTGTTTCGAGCACGTTAAATAACGCTCGAAATTTAGAGTGCCGGGACACGCGTCGAAGAACACGTCGAAACAAAGGATATACGGAAATAGGAGCAATGATCAATCGAGGAATAGAAGTCAATGGTCGTTGAATGGTTTGCACACATAAAATTTAATGTTTATTTCACTCAACGAACTTTTGTACACCCGAATTTCTTAAATAATTGTTCAGCGCAGAGAAGCGCGAAGAGAGGCTCTCGGCCCGACGGCTCCGTACGTCAGCACCGAGTGCGAGCAAGAGCGCACTATGGTAGAGAAAGAGCGATAGTCGCACCGAGCCGCTCAGCTGATGCGTGAGAGCGCGAGAAAGAACTGGTTGCGGAGAGCGAAGCGACTTGTTTTCGCGAGAAGGTCTCGGGCTTTCGCGGATGCACACAAAACTTGCAAGCTGCACGATAAGCGAACGAGACCTGCCAATGATGAGACAGAAAATCGCGTTGTGATGCGAAGTATTGAAACGCTCACAGAAATACTCGCGAATTTTACTGAGTCTGTTTAAAACGAGAACCGAATTGAATAGTAACGAATGTCTTACTCGAGTGCGATCTTTTGGTCGTCTGGACACACGGGAGAGGCTTTCTTCCCTGTTTTCGCTGTTCTGCGAAAACAGGTGATTTCGGAGAACCAATCCTCTCGCGTTACGTGGAATCGCGTGATTTTATTTTCGAGCGAGGATCCGATTGTTTTTGCTTGTTTTCGGATATCAAACAAAGAATCGGTTGGTACGTAAACGTTGCGAGATTATCGCTCGACATTGGGTGTCAGGTTTTTTCGTTGTTGTTTCGCGACGGGATCTCGAGATTGTCGAACTTTAATTTTATTATACGGAATCCGCAATAACGTTCGAGGGCTTAACATTTTCATTCTTATGTATAGTTTAAGAAAAAATGTGATCTCTTGAAAAATTCAAAATGGCCGCTCCAATATGGCGGCTGGAGTAGATGAAAAACTTATTGAAAACATTTAATTCATTGGTCAGGTGGTCCAAAATTTATTCGATTTCCATGAAAATCGGTATCTGGGGATTTTTCAGGTCGCTTATGAAGAATCCGTAGTCAGAATCTGAAAAATCAAATTGACAGATCCAATATGGCGGCTGTAATGGATGAAGAATTGACTGGAACGCTTAGGTTCTTAATCATGTCCAAAATTAATTTTTTTCCCATGAAAATAGGTATGTGGGCGTTTTCCAGGTCGCTGATGAATGATTCTCAGTTGGATTTCCGAAATTTAAAATGGTGGATCCAATATGGCGACTAGAAGTAACCGAGACAGTACAAATTATTACTTTAAAAACCGAATAACTTGAATAAAATATTTGGGATTAGGGTAAAATCTTCGTTTAGATAGTAGATTTTAGGAGTTATATTGTTTTTCATCTCTCTCTGCGTTTTACAGGGTTGAAACTGTCTTCGAGATTGGCTTATAAAGCCCGCATTACTTTCTTTTATTTTTTAATTTTTTATCTTTTTTTGTATTTTTAGTTTTCAATTTAAGAAAGATACAAAAAAAAGGAAAAATTAAAGAATAAAAATTTAACTGCTAATATTTAACTGCTAGTTGCAAATTATATACTTTTTCTTAAAAACAACTGTTTTCTTTACATCACTTGATTTTTTTCATTATTTTGTGTATAAAAGTATTGATAAGATAAGATTATCGAAAAATGAATATTTTACAAGATATTTTACAGTTTATGTAAGATTATGCCAAATTAAAGTATAAAATATCTCGTGAACTGTTCACTTTTTAGCCATTTTACTCTTATAACTTTTTATGCCGAATATTGCGAGGAATCGATTTATATAAAAGAAATAGGGTGGTTCCATTTAAAAAATTCAATGTGACCTTAACAACGCCACCCAAGGTCTAACTAATATTCCTATCTTCTTCCCCCCCTCAGAACCAAATAACTTTTGTCTAAAAAGTTTCCTTCTAAAACTTACAGGTTTTGAGATATTTGTGTGTATTGAATAAAATGGTCTACCATGTATCAGTGATGCCAGTTTCGAGACGCGCAACACGCCAAATCGTAGTGGAGGGGTTACAACACAAGCGTGAACCGTGTACGTGTAATGCGCAGAGCGCTCTGCGCATCACATGTACACGGTTCACGCTTGTGTTGTAACCCCTCCACTACGATTTGGCGTGTTGCGCGTCTCGAAACTGGCATCACTGCCCTGTATACATACGAGGGTGGTCTGAAAAGTTTCCGACCTAACAAAGATACAACACATTTTTTCTGAAATTTTTTTTTTATTTTTCAACATAGTCTCCTTGTAACTCTACACACTTCTCCCAGCGATGCTCCCATCTCTGTAACCCGTCAAAATAGTACTCGGCATTTTTCTCTGCAAAATAATTGTTCACGAAGGTGATTGCCTCTTCATTTGACGAAAATCTTTGTCCTCCGAGCGCAATTTTTAGATGAGGGAACAAAAAGAAGTCGCTTGGGGCTAGATCTGGTGAGTAAGGCGGATGGTCAAGCAGTTCAAACGATAATTCGTGGATTTTCGCCATGGCAACCGCTGAGGTGTGAGACGGTGCGTTGTCTTGGTGAAACAGGATTTTCTTTTTCTGCAAATGTGGCCGTTTTTCCGCAAGTTTTTCTGCCTTCAGCTTGTCAAGTAATGATGCGTAGTATGCTCCTGTAATGGTTTTTCCTTTTTGAAGATAATCGATTAAAATAACTCCATGACTATCCCAAAAAACAGTCGCCATCACTTTCCCAGCCGAAAAAACAGTTTTTGCTTTTTTTGGAGCCGGTTCCCCCTTTGCAGTCCACTGTTTGGATTGTATTTTTGTTTCGGGCGTATAATGGTGTATCCAAGTTTTATCTACAGTAATTAATCGGCACCAAAACTCGGATTTATTGCGCCTAAACTGCGTCAAAAGAGCGTTGGAAATGTTCATTCGAACACGTTTTTGGTCTAACGTGAGAAAACGCGGCACCCAACGCGCGGACAGCTTTCTCATGCCTAAATGTTGATCTAATATGTGACAAACACGTTCTTTTGACATGTTCATAACCTCTGCTATCTCTCTCACTTTAATTCGGCGGTCATCTAGCACCATTTGGTGAACTTTGGCGATGTTTTCGTCGGTAGTTGCAGTTTTTGGACGTCCCGAACGTTCATCGTCTCCCAAGCTCTTACGGCCACGTTTAAATTCAGCTGCCCAAAATTTCACTGTGGTAAATGATGGTGCAGAGTCCCCATACACAGAATCCAACTCATCTTTGATTTGCGTAGGCGTATTGCCTTTCAAAAACAAATATTTAATGACAGCTCGATACTCGATTTTGTCCATTTTCACAAAAAAACTCACACCAACTCACTCAAACGACTGTTACATAAAAACTGCGCGTCCAAAATGGCTGAAACTTTAGATGAGTAACTGTCAACAGATGAACAACGAAATTCAGTAGCTTTTATTTACGAGTGTTGTCATCTTCACGTTGAGGTCGGAAACTTTTCAGACCACCCTCGTATATACATATATATATGTATATACAGGGTATCTCAGGAGGAAAGATCAATATTCTGGGAAGTGATAGTATCGGTCATTTTAAGCAAGAATGTTCATATGAACGAATGTCTTATTCCGAACGATTTCCGAGATAGAGCTATTTGAATGTACAGTTGCAAAATTACTGATAAGAAAGAGATATTACGTACTGTTATACGTACTAATTTATTGTTCAAGTGACACATTTTTTACAGTTTATAATAAATTTTCAAAAATTTCACCGTCAACATAAGCGTTGATGTTGATGGTCTCTTGTGAGAACATGGCGTGTTGCCTGCATAAAGGAACATCACGATGCACTCATTGTCAGATGAGCAACACGCCATGTTCTAACAAGAGTTGATAAATGCATTGATGTTGACGGTGGAATTTTTGAAAATTTATTATCAACTGTAAAAAACGTGTCACTTGAATAATAAATTAGAAACAGTACGTAGTATATCTTTCTTATTAGTAATTTTGCAACTGTACATTCAAATAGCTCTATCTCGGAAATCGTTCGGAATAGGACACTCGTTCATATGAACATTTTTGTTTAAAATGACCGGTACTATCACCTCCCAGAATATAGACCTTTTCTCCTGGGACACCCTGTATATACATACACCGTATTATTTTGACGTAGCGTATATAATTCTAATTATATACGCTAAAATTTTACAATCATTTTTTGAACAAATTTTACAAACTGTAAATTTTACAATCATTTTTTATCAATAACAATTATTTTTTACTAAACTATTTTCAGGGTTGGGAAAAAGTTACTTTATAAAAGTAACTCGTTACCGTTGCCGTTCTTTTTTATAAAAGTAACTCGTTACCGTTATTCGTTATAAATAAAAAGTAACTCGTTACAGTTACCGTTACTCAAACAGTACGAGTCATTACAATTTCCGTAACGTTTTTTATATATTATACAATAAAAACTTTACATACGATGTTTTTCAAAAACAAGATTAAATTAAACACTAATTTACACTAAACATTTTTAAATATTATTTTACATGGCCTTAAAGCAATTAAAAAATGTTGATTTATTTACTATTTACGTTTTACTCCTTATGTTTTTATATGTGCTACTCCCCTTACAAAGTAGAAAAAAACAAGATACCACAAAGAGCTTCCAGTAGTTTTCATGTAATGCTACAACACTTCCAACACTTTTATCAATATGTACTTTTGTATAAAAGTTATACCGAGTAAGTTTGAAAAAAGTAACGATAAAAGTATAACGATCCCCCCTGAGCGATCGTTTTACCTGGCCGTCGATCCGCCGGAAGGCTGCCGCCCGGCGACCACCAGCCGGGCAAATGCAGCGGCGCTATGCGCTCTTTTTTAAACGACTTAATAACGCAGCCGAAGCGAGCCGTTGTACGGCCGCCGATATCGAAAGCCAGGGCCGTTGTCTCGGCGCTTCCGAACCGCTCCGAATCCTGACGGAAGCCGCCGAGCAACGGTCCCTGCCGCACCACCCGAACGCCGTCGAAATAACTCATATCGATAATTACTCGTTTCGGCAAAACAATCGGGCCCTAACGAGTCTCACCGAAATTACCCGAACGGGTAATTTCTTGGTATAAAAAGGGCAACCCGATACCGAGAGAGACACTCCGTTCCAGATCTCGCCCAGTACTTGTATAGTACCTGGCATCCGATCCCGAACACGCTCTCGGCAAGATAAAAAGAGGTTGAGCGCACTCAGTCTCCGCCGTGCGCTCGCGGCACATCTTGCAAGAGAGTTTCCTAAACCAGCCGAAACTGAAAGCACCGAGGTTGAGCGAACTCAGTCTCAGTCGAGAGATCTCGACTCTTTCAGTAAAAGATCCGACCAACACCTGCAACGATCTTCAAAGTCAGCGGTAGAGAGATCTCTGCCGCCGACGAGCGATCTCGTCGAGCGTTGCGTCCCAGTGCATCCTAACACCCGAAGCATAATTCACAATCGCGACCGAGAACCAAAACCGCGCCCGCGCCGAACGATTTGTTCGAGCCTCGCGCGCCCCGCGCTCTCTCGCGCTCCGCGCTCTCGCGCGCCCCGCGCACTCACGCGCTCTCGCGCCCCGCGCACTCCCGCGCCCCGCACGCCCGAACAGCTGACGCGGCGATAAACACGACGGGACCTTTAAATCGTAATACACACCGAATATACATCGATACACCGACTTACCGAATCCCGATACACGCACTATATATACATTTATACACGCGCTACATGTACACACACTATATCTACATTTGTATGCACACTATATATACCTTTATACACGCGCTACACATACATTTATACACGCACTATACATACATTGTACATGCACTCTATCATTTATTTTAAATAAACATTTTCTTTTAACGTACACCGCGTCTGCTGTCTTGCTAAACCCTTTCACGAGCCCTGATCCTGACCGAGCGAATCCGAGCGAAACTCGCGAAAGAGCAACGTTACAAAAGTAACTGTTAAATTCGTTACTCGTTACCGAAAAATGTAACGAAGTTACTTTTTCTGTTACAAGTAACGTGTTACTTCCCAATTCTTACTATTTTAAAATAACGTGAAAAAAAATCCTTATTTTTTATATTTTATTTTATATTCCATAATATTAAGTTTGCAGAATTAAAAGAAAAGGTTACTTTTCATAATTTTTTTTGTTTTTTTCGGAGGAATGTTCTCTTTTTCTAATTAATTTTTTTTTCTTTTAATGTTTATTTCTAGTTACATCTTGCTTCGTTTTGTTTACCTTTTTCTTTGCATTTTTTGGAGAATGTTTTTCTAAATTTATTCTTCTATAGTGTTCTCTTAAATTAAAAATCAGGTTTTCATGGACAAAATATCGACATTGATCGCAATACACCCGTTTTTCTGGTGGTATCTCGTTACGTTTCAAATCGCATTTGGATATAAATGTTTGTGTGGAAATGCGGCAGATTCTCTCCCGATTGGGAGACGGCGCGCGGACAGGTGAATGATTAAATTCGGCACTGTGGTTTAGACGATACAGAATTTATTCTCGACAATGTCAATAACAAAAATGTACAGAGTGATAACAGGCCACGTGTGAGCACGATAATGGCGAGAATGTTCCTTGCGAACAACTGCGAGTGAAAAGGCCGCACGTGAATAGCACGACACCTTGATTAAATTAAATGATAACAATAAGTAGCGGAGCACCGCGTGTAACTCCGTAAGCAGATATCGCGAATGTTCAGCTTCGGTCGAGGGTCGAATTGATCCTCGCGGCCAGAGCTGCGCCGTTTTGCACTTGTCGTTAACCGGCACAGAATAAAATTGCTAAGTCTCGCGCGTTGCTGACTTATCTTAATGTATAAGAATGCGACAACGATGCGAGACAATGTTCGTCACGTCTAGCGAAGCCCGGTAACTATTGACGGAGATTTAACCGAAAGACGACTTTGCGAAATTTGCTAGCGCTCACACGTGCCTCTTGCTGCGGTACAAGACTCTCGAAAAATGCGAACGCTCGTCACGGGGAAAAGGCGGGAGTCCGCGCTCGCGAATTCTTATCGGCCAATGATTGATTGCCAGCGCGATCAATCGACCGCGATATTGGCTAATCGGCAGGATCATGCGCGAAATACTAGGCTGACGACATCCGGCGCGGGGCGGAGCGCTCGCGGTTCGGAATATCGGACCACGGTGGCGCCAGGATTATCGAACTGATCCTGGATCCGCGACAGCTACAGCGGCGCGGAATCACGCACGAAACACGTGATTAACAGGCGCCCTTGCATGTAGTTAGAACAAGACGGAACAATGTTGAAAGCATGCGACTCTCTGGATTTATTTTGTCTTAAAAACTATGTATTTTGTTATAATACTTTCACAAACATATGCTATCATCCAATAGCATAAACATATTTCTTACAAATTAACACATAGTAAAGAATATTAATTATCTAAGTAAGAATTTTTCAAGGCTCTTTATTATGAAATTAAAATCTCAATTCGAGATTTTTAAAAACCCTTCTTACTCTCCTGCAGAAGTGTAGGTGAGAAAAATATCGGGCCGAAGTCGCTGAATCGGGAATTGAACCCGAGTCTTTCGCTTGCCGGGCGACTGCTCTTACCACTGAGCTATTCAGACCCTTCATCCCGATACTTCTCATTTGCCTACAAATATATATCTATTAATTTGATAATAACGCCATCTTTCAGCCAGGCGTAAACTTTTAATTTAAAAAGTCTTGGTATCGAACCAAGCAAATGTGCCCTGTGCACAACGAATCAATTTCAAAGAAATAATTTTCTTTGAAATTGACGCACGACCATCCGCGTTCGGTTCTTATTAGCCCGTTGCATTTTAAATTTATATTAATTTGTTTCGATCTCGACCGCGGTTTTCCTCGAGGTTCGATTGTGTAGATGCCGTATCGCCCTGATCGGGGCGCGAAGTGCGTTGCGGAGAGCGGACGTGAAGAAAACGGAAGTAGACAAGATCGATTAATAATTGACAGAATAATATAGCTCACAAAAAAAAATATATTTATAATCAAAACCGAACTACACACAAACAAAAAAAAACCAAAAGGAAAAGTCTATATATAAAGCGTGAGTGAGCGAGTCGACCGATGAATAATTATTAATGTATATCGATAATTACATATAGATCCAGCGAAGTCCGTCCTATAAGATCGAACGGAAATCTTGCATCGCTTCTTGAGGAGCTGCGAGGACGCGACGGAAATCTTGCCGAGCACCTGATGCAGCACTCACCGATCGGAGATCTTGACCGCGACCGGCGGATATCTTGAGCGCGTTGCAGTGAGCGATCGCGACCGCGACAAGACGGAAATCGCCGAATCGGAACAAAATAGGTTGAGACCACACGAGGCGTAAACGATCGACTTCTCAGACTCACTCACACTCACCGAAACACCGCAACAATAAAATTTACGGTGAATTATTAAATTGCTGAAGATTTAACTATAAAGAGAAAAGTGATGGTCGAAAGAAACGACGTCGATCGATCCAGTGGGTGGATCATACAACTGCTTTCGCGAACCTCGTGGATTTATTATAATGAAGTTGGTCAAGAATTCGCTATTGAAATTGAGGTTTGCGATGACTGAATTTACTCAAGTCAGTATTACGCGACGACCGAACGTTGGCGCAGAATGCGTAATTAAATTGAAGCTAATTTTCGCGCGACGACCAGTGTTGGCGCAGACCGCTGCGATAGAAAATTCGGAGCTCACTTTCGTACGTCTGTATCACACGGTACGTTACGGAAGAAGAAGTATTAATTCGCCACGAGGTAGGTCGTTTCCGGAAGCGACTTGGAGGTGGGGATGAGGAAGCCTCTCGGATAATTCTGATTGATCCTCTAATCGATCGAGTTGCGCTGTTGACGAAAATCCTGCGGTCGCGAGTTCTGCGCGTGTCTCGCGTTGCGCAATATTCCGATTTGGAGTTTACGCGTGCGCTTTCACTCCATGCAAGGATCACCGAAGTATCGATTAGAGGATCCGTTCCGGGGCCTGACTCACCGCAGGCGCGTGTTCCCGGTCGCCCTCGCCAAATTAGTAAATTTCGACACATGTGATTTTCTTAGAGCGGTTCGCCTCGGCGCTCTCCTTAACATAATTATTTAATTATATAATAATTACAAAAACACATAGGAACTAAAAAATAGGAAAAACGTTAAGATATTAATAATTACCCGATGACTTCTGATGTTAAATCACATCCTAATTGCAACTAAAATATAAAGTATTTGTATTAAAATTAAAAAACAAAAAAAATTCAAGTACAATACTTTGGTAAAAAAATACATGTGTAGAGTAATTAATCAAAACTTATTGTTAGTTTTAAGTTGTAAATAGTTGAAGATAAATAGATGATTGTACAACAGTACATCAGATTGTAGATACATTAATTTATTGTTCCCCTCGGGGCTACAAGGCGCTTTTGAAAGGAGCGTTCCCGAACCTTGTACAAAACAAAAACTCATAACAAATATCTCATTCCGGCCTGGCCCTCTGCGAACATTACATTCTAAATTCCCCCTCCCCTCGCCCTCGTTCTTCTTCCCATTCCTTTCTTCTCTTTACCCTCTTCCTCTCCTTCCCCTTTCTTTCTCCTCTTCTTTTCGTTTCTCTCCCCTTTTCCTCCTTTTCGTTCTCCTCTCCTTCCTCCTCTTCTTTCTTCCTCCTTCCTCTCTTTGCCTCCTCTCACCCTCTCGTTTCTTCTTTCCTCTGTGAAAAAATAAACAATAACAAGGCAACAAACCAAAATCAAATTCTCCAACACGTCTCTCTCTCTCTTTCTTCTGACCACTCCCTCCATCTACTGTCTAACCTTCTGTCTTCCTCTCTCCCTCCCTTTAAACACAGACAGTAGATACGAAATCAGCATCTCCATCTCCTCTCCATCTAACCTCCCTTCTAAAACTATCCTCCTGTCCTCCTCACTCCCTTTTCTTCTTTTTCTTTTCCCTCCCCTTTTTCCCCTTTCCTATCCTCCTCTCCTTCTCACTCCCTCCATCTTTCTTTCTCTTCATCCCATTTCCACTCTTTTCTCTCTATCCAGATTCTCCTGTTATCATTCACTACCTTCCTTCCTCTCCTCCTTTCCATCCTCGCTTTCTCTGCAGTTCTCCACTTTAACCTTTTCTTTTCCCTCGTTAAGTCCTCGTCCACTATGATCTCCCACTTCCTCTCTCCACTCTTCTCCAGCAATTCTTCCTTATCTTCCTCTTTCTCTATTATTACAAGCAAAATTTCCTTTCCTCCTTCCCCTATTCTTTCCTCCACTCCTCTGACCTTCACCTTTCTTTCCAATACTCTTTCCGCTTACCTTATCATTAACCTACTTCTATCCTCTGGTCTGTCTCCTTTTATACTCCTCCAAATCATGTTTCTCTTTTTCCTTTCCTTTCTCACCTGTTCTTCTTTCCTCACTCTTTCTGCTCTCTCCCTCTCTCTCTTTTCTCTTCTTCTACTTTCCTTTTCCGCTCTCTCCTCTAACTTTTTCCATATCTCCCATCCTCCTCCATCCTTCTCCTCTACTTCCTCTTCCTCGCTTCTCCACCAGCTTTTCCCTTCCTCCCCCTTTCTACCTACCTCACTTTCCTTTTCCCCGTTATCCTCTCTTCCTCTTAAATCTACTCTCTTATTTTCCTCCTCCACCTTTTTATCAATACCCCTTTCTCTCCCCTCCTTTTCCTCCTTTTCCTCTTTTTCTTCTTAATATCTTGCCTCTTCCTTCCCTTTGCTTCCCTCTTATCCTCCGCTTCCTTCACCTCATCCTCTTCCTCGCTACTCCCCTAGCTTCCTCCTCCTTCTCCCTTTTCACTTACCTCGCTTTCCCCTTTCCCGTTATCTTCTCTTTTTCCCTCTAAACTTACTCTCTTCCTCCTTCGCTTTTTTCCCGGTACCCCTTTCTCCCTTCTTCTTTTCCTCCCCTTCCTTTTCTCTCTTCTCACTATCTTGCTTCTCTCCTCCCCTTGCTTCCTTCCCGTCCTTCGCTTCCTTCGCCTTATCCTCTTCCTCCTTTTCTCCCCCAGCTTTAGGCACTCGCTCTCGACTCTCTCCCTTCCCACTCCTCTCACCCCCCTCACTCTTATTAACTTCAACTCTCTTCTTATCCCTCTCACTTCCTTCACCAGCTCCTCCATCCAGTTCATCTTTCCCTCTCCTCTCACTGCTCTAATCTTCTTAGACATTTCGCCACTTTACTTTCCGTCGCCGTAGTCACAGCTGATCTGATGCGACACGTGGCCCGCGCATCTTCCCGTGACGCCACCATACATTACCCTACCGCCTCTTCTCATAGTAACCGCCGATAATAACCACTACTGCTGCCGCTATCTCCCTTCCTTACCGACTCCTTCATTCCTTCTGCTTCTTATTCCTTCCAACCTTTCTCTGTCGCCACCTTCTCCATTTCTCTTCTATTTACTCCACTTTCTGCCTTCCCGAATCTCTTTTCAAACCACCTTTCTCACTCCATCCCCGCACTATCCTCCGTTTCCACAGCTTCTTTTTATCCTCTTCTATTTCCTCCGTCACCCCTAATTTTCGACCTTCATCTGCTACCGCTCTTTATCACCCATTTCTTCCTCCGCTCCAACTACACGTTACCTCTTCACAACCGCCATATTCTGACCCCCTACATCAGATTGTACATCAATCATAAATGTAGAGAGATAAATGTCATGGTTGTGCAGAGTTCATGAATATATATATATATTATTTCTGTTTAATGTTTGCATATTTTTATTCAGTCCTTTTCAAGTACGTATTCACAAACAACAAAAATAATGACTGATTTATCTTCAATTATTGATATTAGTGTCAAAACACACATGAACAATCATCTAACATTCATCAGAATCGTCGGAGATGTCTTTTACTTTTAGATTTGCTTGATTTAATAATTTTTCCAATAATTTGCATTTTGTTTTTTCTATTTTCATCATTTCAGCGTGCCTATTTTCAATTTTTTATTTGATAATTCCTTTTTCTGTTCTATGTGTTTTCTTTTTAAAGGTATTATATGTTTCTTCAGCGCAATACTCTCAATCGCTCTCTCTTCAGATCTCGCATGCCTCTCGTTGCGTGCAGTATCTCTGATTTCTTTATTTTCTAGAAATTGAAGGCACTGTTGTTCAATGTTTAGCTTCCAATTTGCTAAGCTCGGCCTTGTTCCATGCCGAAGACGAACTCTTGCTTCTGCATTTTTATTATTAATCGGTGATGATGAGGTAGAAGTAGAGGCGATAGAAGCACGTGCAACTACATCCGGCGGTGATGATTTGGAAGCACTATCTTCTATATCCTTTTGACCGGATAATGCAGATTCGGAAATTTTTTGTGTGTTACTTTGCTTGATACAATGTGGGCCGCATCTTTATTTTTCTCAAATATTTCATCTAATTCGTTGTACCATTTAAATTATATTCTGCCTCTGCCTGATTTATCGTTGTTATCAAAACATTCTTTGTATTTTTTTGTAAGATGTTCATTTTCCATCTAACCTGATCACTGGACATCTGTAGAAAAATAATAACTATTTGAATCAAAAGCATTGCTGTGACATAGTATAAAGACGGGTATAACGTGAAATAAAACATATCGTAATTGAAAGCCCCAGCAGGATATGTACAGGATCATTTGATTCCGACTTTTTTAAGGGTTGACCATATCCAGTGTTGGGTAGTATCTAGATACAGTATCTAGATACATTTTGTGTATCTGAGATACATTCGAATTGGAGTATCTGAATCTGTATCTAGATACAAAACATAGTATCTGAACTGCTTTTTAGATACATTTTCAGATACATTTTTACGTATTTTTTACCACGAATATTGTAAAAACTTGTTTATTACAGAAGCAAAAAAATGTGCGTATTTAAAAAATGAAACCAGAATATCTTCTGCTGGCTCTTCAGCGTCTTTCGTGGAAGATGACCAATTCTTTAAATTTTTAAAAGATCAAGACCACGTAGAAACAACTGACAGTGCTATCGGCATGAGGTTCTCTCTTATTTGTCAGACAAGCAAAAAGATATCGCATCAATAGCACGTTTTCCTCATATGAAACATTTATTTTTAAAGTTCCTGGCGGAAAAATTTCTATTAATAACTACAAAATTCTACTAGAAATGAAAATTTATAGAAATTTTTATTTTTTCGTAGAAATATTTATTTTTTGGTAGAAATATTTATTTTTTTGTAGAAATATCTACGCAATAGTATAACAAATTACAATATTCCAAAATCAAAAATTGTTGCAAATAGTATTTTATGAAAATTAACAATTTTATGCAGAATACTACAAAAATCTACAAAATTTTAAAAATTTGGTGATAACGAAATTTTAAGTAATTAAAACATTTATTTAATTGTAGAATACTACAAGTATTTATAAATGACTACGAAAATCTACAAGAATTTACATATCGTAAAACTGCGGAACTTTTAATCCAAATCTGTTTTTAGTTTCCAATAAAATATTACAATTTTCTACGCACAATAAAAAAACCGATTTGTTTTTATAACTTTGATATATTGCAATTAGGGCTAATTAAAATTTGTGGTATTTAGTTAAATATTATAAGTTTCTACATAAATTTCCAAAACTTTATCTATGACTGTTAACTTTTTAATTTGGTAACAATCCGTTCGAAATTGGTTGTTTTTGATGTTTTTATTAATTTTGCATGAAAGATTACAAGCTTCTCTGAAATATAACAGAATTCTTCGCCATTTAACGACTGGTAAATTCACAGGAATTTAAGTAAATGTGATTATTTAACTTTTTACGAGACATTACGAGTTTCCATACAAAAATAACAGTAATACAACAAAAACAACAGTAACCAACAACTTTGAAGTCTATGCAATTTAGGACTCATGAATATTTTTACTTTCGCATAGAATGTTACAAGTTTCAGTGGAGAACGGCAAAATTCTTTAGTATTCTAAGATTCATAAATAATAAACACAAGATTTTGTTGTCGTGAAAACAAGGAGTGTAGATTTATTTTTTTGTTCATTTACCAAAGAATGATACAAGTTACTGTGAAAAATTATCGGAAAAGGTCAGTTTTAACTAATAGAACTTTTAGTTTGTTTATTTTTTGGGATGCAAAAGGGCAATTAAAGATGTCACAATAGCACGTAAACATTCTTTTATTATACTTCATAAAATAATTCTATTTTATATACACCAAATAAAACACTACGAATGTCGCTTGCTTCAATCACCGAGACAACCTCGCGGAATATTACTGACGTAATATTTATCATCGACATTCATGAATATATATTGATCGATAATTGATGCAGGTGTGCATGAACGTAATGCTCCTATGCCCGGATAGCAACGACGAATGTGGGACACTTTAACGTAATTCGTAGAAATATATGGAGCTTCATCGACTTGTAAATCTCTTATGAATAGAATGACCCTTTTTCTTTACGATCATTTTCGACCCGGCAAATATTATTGATTACGCCCACTATCCTTGATACAATTTCAATGACGGAATCGTTAGTTTTTGTACACCGTTTATAAGATTCGGAAGTATACCGTTTTCCGTTGTATATCATTTTCTGATATGTTTTGCAGTTAAAGACCTGATATCCCAAACATTCCATTTCTTCTTCACTAAGGTTATATTGTTTGCCCGAACCGATTATAGCACAATTCTATATTGTACTGGAGAATTTTACTTTGTTTTCATATAGTTTTTGGCAGAATTGTCTGACTTCATAACTGACCAGAAACTTGTCACTGAAGTTTAGAAGCGATCGAGTAAACAAGAATCTTTGTGATATCTGCAACATCATACGTGTAGGGCTTTTCTTCATCAATAACAAGAGTCGATTTCTATTTTCAAAAGCAAAACAATTCGTTGCCCATAATGGTCCCAAATTTTCAATGCTTTTTGTAAGATGGAGGAGGAGGTGGACATTGTAAGTCATGGATTTTTTTCCATAATATTTTTGAAAATCAACTACATATTTAATTAAAAGCGTACTGGCAGTCTGAAGATAGCCGGGTGTAATAGAGCTTTGCAATAAAATATTCATTGCTGAAACCAACAGAGCCAGGTGTTCAATATACTTGATAGGTATCAACCCTTGTAGACATAACACAGCATACCATATTAGCCAAGAACGCCATTCAGATGCCTTCCACATTTTCCTCTCATCGATGCTCCTCGATGATCGCTTTATACACTTTGGGGGCGTTATTAAATCCAGCCGACGGTTGATAATCAATTTTTGATTCGGAGCTCCCGCGTAATAAGCTTCCTCTGGAGACGACAGTAATAATTCCGTGTGCTGTCTTGTAACACCTAACAATACTGAATGCATGTAATCTGGAACCATTCCATTGGCCAGATCGAAGAATGTCAAATTCATCATTGCAGACGGTTCTTTAGTACCGCAAATATCGGTGTCCTCTTCGAAAGCAAGTACCATGTTTTGTTTGATTGATTCATCAGTGCGATCAGGAAAAACAGTCGTGGACATTGTATATCTCAGATAACTGTTGACAATCTCAGTTTTATGTTCGCAAAACGTGCACCCATGATTAGCATTCATTCGTTTCATATTCAATTTGTCCGCTCGAGCAATAGAATCGACACAGCAGACGGTTGAGATGACAAGACTCGTTATTATTGTATTTTCGTTAAGCTGCCATTGTAGTCCATCAGTTGACAACGCATTGGCTTCTTCGACAAACGGTGATGAGAAAACGTTCATATTGGGTTCATTTTTATCGGCCCATAACCCAATGAGAAGCATGTGTTTTGCTTCGATTTCTGGTGGCAATTCGTTTATTGTAGCAAAAATAGGCCATACAGTAACTTTACTGGAATTCGTAGCTTGGCATCCGTCTATATTTAATGTATATGATAAATTCCACTGGGTACTCAATGGTCCATCAAATTCGGATAACTTCTTGTACATATTACCATCGTATATATCTTCAAAAGCATTAATATTAGTCTTTGTCCTACGAAATCGATACTCCAGGCTTTTTAGGATTTCTCGATTTTGTAATAATTTCTTTATTTGAGACTTAAAACCCAGTGATACAAAAAAAGAGTCGTCTGACTCATCAACTACTGAATCACAGGTGCAGATCATCGAATTACCTGCCCTGACCTTTGCCCGTCCGCCTAAATATGTTTTGCAATTCCGACAATAGAAATGGTATTTTATGGAATCCACTTCCATTGGTACATACTTCAATAGTTTGTACTTTGTTTCCGGAAGTGCATCTCGTCTGTTCAAAAGCTTGTTGATCAACTTAAACAAGTCAATAATAGCTGCCCATGTAAAAGAATGTCGTGTAGCTAATGCCAAACACATCAATATAGCTCCTCTTCGAGATATCGTGGTGCCAATGGACAGAACCTCGTTCAGATGCGAATCATGTGGACCATTCTCATCGAGACAACCCTGCAAATTAAAGATAATATTGGCGTCACATCCAAAGTGTTGCACACAGGAAAGCTTTTGCATAATTTTTCGTGCAAATTTATGCACTCATATTGGATTTAACAAAATATTTTTATGAACGATGTATTGCTAATTACCGCCTGCACAGCTAGTTTTTTTATGTACGTAGTGTAACATTTCGTTCTCTTGAGATGTTCAAGAAATAATGGTTATAATTCTGGTAATGCAACGTCCGTAAGATCGTATTGAACATATATTTGTAGGTACTATCAGAATAAGCCTTACTCTGTTTTCAAAATCCTCGACATCGATTACAGATTGATCTTCGTCTGAATCTTCATCGAAACTAGTTCGATGTGCGTTTTCAAAATCTTCATGGTGAGATCCAGTGTCCTGAAATATATATTTACAATGTTATCGACAGTTTCCACACAATAAAGAATGTATTACTATTCAAGTCACTTACGAGCGAAATTTTTTTGGATATGCGGCATATTCTATACTAGTAGGTTAATAATCAAATATTGATGATGGAAATTTATTTTGCTTGTTTTTACAGGAAGTTACTAAGTGGATGATACTAAAAAAAAGTATTTTACTTTTCGATATTCAGGAACCTTAAAATCCAAGAAAATGACATAGCAGTAAAATATCTGGCTAAATGTATGTATATTAGCTTGATGAATTTCAAATTTTTTTTAACTCAACAATAGTTACAGAAGTTTAATTGTGCTACAGCGCTGAAATTCGGTGTATATTATGATAGTACAAAAGTCAGATGGACATGTATAGTATGTCGTGAAGTCATTAGCAACGTCTATATATATATGACATATCACAGACATTGTTCTAAACTTTCTACTATCAGGGTTGAGAAGTAATTTTTCTTTGCTTTATGAAATTTTGAATTTAAAAAAAAAATGTTGCAAGCATTAGCGCTAAATTTAAGTTATCAGGCTCATACTGTATTTTTTAAAGATACATGTGTTTCACTTTACCTCATTGTTTCCATCAATAAAATGATTCAATGGTCTTCTTTCACCATCCGATTCATGATGTCTTACTGGAAAAAACAGTAGATGTTTGGTTTAGGAAATCAGAGAGCAGTAAGTCTTTTGAGCTTTGAGACTGTTAAACCGACATATAGGAAGAAAATTTTAATTGAACATCGCCGTTGCAGTGCAATATTTTATTCAACATATTTTATGAGGGAGAGAAACAATGAATTCTTAACAGATTTTGAAATTAGGCTGTTTAAGGCTGCGGTCAAGACTGTGTTACGAATGCTTCGAAACATCATTCTATCTTTATTCTCATGGAATGTAGAACAAAGATGAATGATGTTTCAAAGCATTTGTAGTGCAGTCTTGACCGCAGCCTAAGTCAGATAATAAATAACTTAAAGAAATTAATTTTTAAAAATTTAGTAATTCAATAAATTTCTAAATAATGTACTTATATCAATCCAGTTGTCTTTTCCGTCTCCTCTTCAGTCTCTTCTCCCTTCTCTTGATTTTCTTCACATACTTCATCAGTATTTAAATTCAGATAACATTGTTGAAATTCTGCCTCTGCAATATCTCTGCTTGAAGATTCATAACAATGTGTTGGAAGCAAGGATAATTGCTTCAGTTCGTTCGTAACTTGGATCTTTCTCGTATTTACACTGGGTGGCAGTAGGTTTTCAGTTTCCACCTATAGATCAAGTAACATCACAAACATCATGAATTGTGTAGCGTACAATATTAGTTAATAATAATAATAATAAAAGTGAGACATAATATAACCTGGTAACTATGTGCATAAATGAATTATATATAGCCTGTATAATGATAAGTCTTTTACCAAACGAAAAAACGCTAGGATATTTATATAAATCAAACCATATTTTTCTGTAGATCTTGTTTTTTTCGAAACTTCGTTGTACGTGGAATATCCTCCGAGTGCGGGCGATCATAGTATCTCTTGTACCGCCGTTTTTACATTTCCCACCAAACACATCACTGTTTCACTTTATTAGTACTATAATTAGCACTAAAGCGTGGTAGAATTGTTAATTGCCAAATTACTGTCCGTTTGATTATTATTATAGATATGACTAGAAATTAATATTGAAAGGATATTCGACACATTATAACGAAATGCAAGAATTTATAAGAGGAACGAAATCGGGTATTTCTATGTGCGTCCAAGGCTGCTAGATTGCAGACGCAAGCAGCACGGCAGCGCGGAGGTGGGGGAAGATTGGGGGTAAATTGGCTGGTCGCAGTGCACGAGCAGAGTGCGAAGAACATGCGCATTGTGCGCTGAGACCGGCCGGCCACCCCCACTCTTCCCCCACCACCGCGCTGCCGTGCTGCTTGCGTCTGCAATCTGGCAGCCTTGCGATATTCCCGCGTCTAAGGCTGGTTCTACAATAAGCGTCGTAAGTCGTCGTGTCGTTTGTCGTAACGTAACCGAGATCCAATGAGGAAAGCTCGTTTTTGAAAGAAAAATTCTCTCATTGGATCTCGGCTGCGTTACGACATACGACACGACTTACGACACTTATTGTAGAACCAGCCTAAAGGGCCCTCTACAATGAGTTGCAGTCGTTAGAGTCGTAAGAAATTGACCAATCACAGTCTATTATTCTCCTTGAGGTCGAAGAATAATAGACTGTGATTGGTCAATTTCTTACGACTCTTACGACTGCGACTCATTGTAGATTTTTTCTTTTTTTTGATGCGCTGAGGAAACCTTCATAGGTACCCATGCCCCCGGGATGGAGCGATGGGTTATGTGGGATTGCTTGTTCCCCTTAACCGAGCCACGAATGGTTCGGCTAGGGGGCCCAAGCCCTATCTCACTAAAACCTCAGCGGGTGTCCGTCTCGGGCGTTTATGGGGGGCGCCTGGGATGCTGGTATCCCATGCCGTCCACACTCCCCCCCGTCACCTCCGGGGAGTTGCCTTGATCAGTGATCAAGACCTCTCCCCGTCCGCCATCGTGCGGATCCTTCCCGGTTGTGATGCAGGGCGACACCGACCCCACATCACGCCCTCCCGTTGGTGTTGGGGCCGGGGTCGGGGCTCGAGTATTCCCGCTCGAGCCCCGGCCCCCCTGCCCCCCGGCTGTGGTTCCCCCCGCCCTTAGGCGGGTTCGACCGTCAGCCGGGGGACCCTCCTCGAGGTTCGGGCGGCTTGTCCCAACTATTCGTCAGTACATGCCACCCTTCTCCCTCCTGCGAGGTTGTCGGGGGAGGAGACCAGGACCTAAGTGTCCCGGGTCCACCCCCGAAAACCTCATCCCGGGTCTATATTGGCCACGGGAAGGCGGGTAAGTCTCCCCCTCCGGGGAGCAGGGGGCTCGTCCCCGCCGTTGCTCTCTTCCTCTCTTCTCTCTCGCTCCAAGGAGCGCCTCCTCTCTCCCGTTCGCTCCCTCTCTCTTTCCCTCTCCTCTTTCTGCGCCATCACTGCCTCGCAGAAGGAGGAGAGGGCTCTCCACCTCGTGTCACTCCCGACTGCTGCCTCAATCACGGCCGGGAGCGACAAGTCCTCACCCACCGCGGCTACGAGATCCCTCCTTTCTTTTTTCTACGTGACACCTCGAGTGTGTTGTGCGTCATTTTTCTCATGGCCGCAGTGGACGCAGCGAGTCGTGCGCTCCTTACCTATTCGACACAGGTACTCACCAAAGCACCCATGCCCGGTGAGCACCTGGGTCATTCTGAACGTCACCCCTCCCCTGGGCCTATTTAGCCAATGGACCAAATGAGGTCTTATGGCCTCGACGGTCCTCTGGCCAGGCAGGTCTGGATCTTCCAGAAGCCTGGCCCATCTCACAATGAGGACTCGTCGGGCCTGCCCCCTCACAGTACGCCGCATACCGTCCGTGATGATGAACCCCGCCCGCTGCAGCTCGCGTACACGGTCATACACATTCGCGTACATGCGGGCGAGGAGTTCCACGGGGGGTACTCCGGAGAGCACCCCCACCGCCGTCCAACTGACCGTACGGTACCCCTTACAAATTCGGTTGGCCACTCGGCGCTGTAACTGCCGCAAGGCATTCCTCAGCGTCCGGGTGATTTCAACCTTTCAGGCCCATACTGGGGCACCGTACAGCAGCATGGCGTGGACGGTACCGGCGTATAATCGGCGAACATTTTCCGCAGGTCCCCCCAGGTTGGGCAAGAGACGGCCAAGTGCCATGGCCGCCTTCTCCACCCTAGGGGATATCCGCCGGAAATGCTCGCCGAAGGTCCATCGGCTGTCGAGATGGAGACCCAGATATTTGATCTGGGCCCCCACCAGGATCGGGGTGTCCGCAACCCGTATCGTGACTCGCGGTAGCGCCCCGTGCCTTCCATTATGGAAGAACGTAGCTTCCGTTTTCTGGGGCGCCACCTTGAGCCCCACCGCCCTGATCGTGTGAACGATTCTGGCAGTCGCGAGGTTCGCCCTCGCGACTGCTTCTCCCCAGTCTCTCCCTCCGGCCAGCACCAATGTGTCATCGGCATAGCAGATGGCACTGCAGCCGGAGGGGAGGGCAGTTCGCAGGACCGCGTCGTAGGTGATGTTCCACAGCAGTGGGCCCAGCACTGATCCCTGTGGAACATCACCCGACATCACTCTCTCAGTCCTTACCGCGTCCCGGTCGTAATACACGAGCCTCCTGTCCCGGAAGTAGTCCCGAACCATGGCGATTAGGTAGAGGGACACTCGATGGTATGTGCCACCCCCACACGCCGCCAGGGCAGGGTGTTGAAGGCATTGGAAATATCCAATGCTACCGCAAGTAACACCCCGCCCTCCTCCATGACGGATTCCGCGATCGAGCGCACCCGACGAATGACGTCTATCGTCGAGCGTCCGACGCGGAACCCGTACTGATCCGCATTTAGGTTCGGGCCCTCCCGGGTCAGATGATCGACGAGGCGGTCGCAGATGATCCTTTCAAGGATTTTGCCCGCCTCGTCCAGGAGACATATCGGCCGGTACGCGGAAGGCTGGATTTGCCCTCTTTGGGAAGAAGGACGATGTTCGCCTTCTTCCACTCTGGGGGGAATTTCCCCTCCCGTAAACATCTGGTGTACAGGTCCCTCATGTCTTCGCCGAGCTCCTTTTGGGCGAGACACCATGCTCTACCAGGGACGCCGTCAGGACCGGGCGCCTTGGCGCTTTTGATTCTTCTGACGACGCCCCTGAGCTCCTCTCTCGAGACACGCATCATCTCCTCGTCCCAATCGTATTCCCTCTCCGGAATCGGGTCGTTAAGACCGTCCTCCATCGAGGCAAACAACGTGTTTATCACTTCTTGGACGAAGAGGGGATCCAGCGTCTCCGTCATCGGGGACGCCCCCGACTTGAGTTTACCCAATACCATCCGATAGGGGCGTCCCCAAGGTTCCCTGTCAAGAGAGGAGAGCAGCTCCCCCCACGAGCGGGCCTTGGCTGATGTCTCGCCGGAGCTCGTCCCTGAGGGTACCTGTACTCCGCCCAAACTTCCTCATTCCCACGATGGCGGCTGGCCCGCCGTTTGGCTCGGACCAGCCGCTTCCGTAGATCGGCCAGGCTGTCCGACCACCAATATGCCTTCTTTGGTGGCCGGAATTTGGCCCTGGGCATGGAGACATCGCATGCGGCCTCCATGGTACTCAGGACCCAGCCCAGCCGATCCTCCAATCCCTGATCCACTGCGCTCTCCTTTGCCATGAGAGCGCAGTGGATCGACGCCTGAAAGGCGTCCACATCCATCTTTTTGAGGGCCCATCGCTTGCACTGGGCGTCCTTTTCTTTCCGGCGAGCTCCGGTCTCCACCGGTATGGCGGCAACGGGGAACGTCACATTCATAGTCGGAGAGTTTCCATCTCCGTCGCCACCCTCCAGTCCCGTATAAGTCTCTCAGCGGAGGGGCTTGCCCAAGTTAAATCAACTATAGAACCCCCCCGCATCCTGACACAAGTATTCTGGGTCCCGGTGTTAAGAATACCGAGACCAAAGCTCGCCGCCCAGTCCAGGACTAGGCTTCCCCTCCAGTCCTGTCGCGGGGACACCCAAACGCCGGATTTGGCGTTGAAGTCACCCGCGACTATCGCAGGACGGCGTGAGAGCCTTCGGACCAGTCTGCCCATCCTCCACAACCGACGCGCGTAATTATCGGGCGTCAGGCTGGGTGGAAGGTAGACAGACACCACCATGATGGGCCCCCAAAAAGCTGCCACGAATCCCCTCCCCCTGACGTGTGGCTTAAGGGGCGGGGAATTCGGGGCGTCCCGCCAATAGATGGGCGCCCCTCCCTCCATGCTGACGGTCCATCTGGGACCCTCTCGGACGTTGTAAGGTTCCGAGATGATCCCAAGTCCACAGCCCTCCTGCGCCAAATGATGGAGCATTGGGTTTTTAAACTCGTCCAATTGTGTACAATTGGTACTAAATGCCCTACTAAATTACCTAAACTGCCAAGTTTTATAACTTCTTGTGCTTCCTTTTGCAAATACTCTTTATAAGTTTTTATTACGACAAAATTATAAATTTTATTACTACGAAATCTTGGCAATAACGAATCAAATTTTAATTGGTAAATAACAAAATACTTGATTGATCTTTTCTAAAGAAAGAAATGTTAGATTTCTTTGATGTTCTAAAGGCAATTTTTGCTTTACATTTTCTAAAATATGTCAAAAACAGAGTGACTCGCTATTGGACTGATATTTTTTTCTCGCCCTCTCTGAATCAAGCAAAAATAGCAACCAAAGGCATTAAATGGCTAAGGCAAGGATTCTTATGATAAGATCTTTTTCTTATTTTTCATTTTTTATTTTCCAAGAAAACCTCAGAAGTATAAAAGACAAAGTACTTCCTCATATTTACAGGTTGCAAAACAGATGAAAAAACAAGCTTTGAAGACAGCTAGTGGAAATATTATTGAAACTTATCTGCAAGTAACAAGAGAAAAGGTATGACAGATTTTTTTTAAGGCGACTAACGTCTAAAAAATGGTCAGTGCTATTCCGTTTTAATTCTGCATTTTCTTCGTTATTTTGTGAACAAAAAGTATTTGTATATCAACAGATGAACAAACAGGCCGAAAAAGTATAATCGCTAGAAAATTTACAAAAAGTGGGAAAAAGTGGCGCATCTCGTCATATTCTTACACAGTATAAGGTACAAGGTACAGTAGAACTATTATTAATCTGTGGTTATTCACGTGTGAATATTTTTCTAACACTCCGCCATTAGCTTATTTCGAGTTACCAGCATCTTCATTAATTTTTCTTTTGGGTTCTACATGTTATTTAGCCATTCAGCTATTCCCTGTGACATCATCTGCTATGATATTACCATCTGATGTTTTTCAATGTCCATTTAATTTATTTGTCACAGGTATAAACGATTGTTCTCGAGTTTGTCTACTGTGTAGATGGTTATTGTAGTATCTGAGGGAATTGTGAGGAATCTTCGAGTACTTAAATAAGAGCACGAGATTACGAATAGATTATAATAATTCTCGGGCAACATATAGACAATTGATAAATTCGCACTGATTGTACAGAACAATTTTTCATTTGCTATTGCGAAAAACAGTGTATATTCATTTCTGTCTTATATTCTATATTGATTGTTCATCAATACAATTTTCAACAAAAAAGAAGAAAATGTGTGCAACGTATATTGAGGGAATATTTTGTCTCATAAAACGGACTTCTTCATTAACTCTAAATCGAAAAAGCACAGATCTTATGCATTTAACTTACAGGTAAATTAAAGCTGTGAGCTCTTATAATTTGCGAATCACTACTCAGTTCTTGATTTTATTTACACCACAGTTTAGATTTTTCACTGAGTGATTTTATCTCGGAATGTATATTGGTTACATTGATAAGGTATTTTTTTTAAAATAACAAAATATTTTAGGACGATAATGGCAGCAGTGGATCACAAGCAGAAGATGAATGTTCGAATTCGGAAGAATCAATTGAACAAGTACAGGAAAAATTGCGCGAAATGGAAAAAACTTACATCGAGGCGACTCATGAAGTTCAGCGACAGAAAGATGTGATAAAGACATTGACTACTAAGTACGAGCAATTGAAGGCATCTAAATCATATCCTCTAACCGAGAAAACGGGTAGACAGATAATTGCTCTGCTTGAGAATGATCATCGAGAAATCATGCCAGCAGAACGCGCGAGTAAATATCTTTTATCATCACAGTAAGATTACTCAGTGAATTAATTTTCTAGTAGAATTTCCAATGTTTTCAGAGTTCCGTAGGTCTATGACCGTAGAATCCTATTGGTCTTAATTATTAAACTTACGTTATTAATGAAGTATTTCCTTGCCTTAAAATTAGATAAAAGGTATCCGAACATTTATTAGGTACCTACGGAATCCTATTGGCATAAACTTGTGTGAGTTTGGCAGGTTTTTACCAATAAAACTGGGAAAAATGTAGTGTAATTTAAAAAATTGTATTCAATAAAATTATAATTCTCCTAATAAAACAAAAAAACTGAAAATTCAAATAACAGTTTAAACAGTATTTAAACTGTTACCTTTATCATTTACCAATTAGGATTAAATATATATTACAGATAGTATGTATGATGAAGAATCCAATAGTGGAAATCTGCAATCAGAACCAGAAATAGGCGCGATCAAAGGCGAGGAAACTTATATTGGGAAAGGAGCATGGATTAACACGATCTCATATGAAAATCTGCTACGAGAAAAAGAATCCAGCAAACTTGTGACTGGAGTGGCAAGATCAATTTGGGGGCTTAAACCTCTCAGTGAAACGATGTGTGCGCAAACAAATCAACACACAAGCCAGAGAATTAACCCTCAAAAAGAAGGCAGCAGTCTCTAATTTCTTCGAGATGTGGATGCGTGATAAAAGAAAGTATCCTGAAGACCTCATCGTGGACGAATTGAAGAAATTGAATAAGTACCTCAATGGTGCCATCACATCAGCACGAAATGCGATAGCTCCAAAAAGAAGAAAGATTCATCCGAAAGATGACCCTACGCTGCCATCTCGTTTTAATTACTCAGAGGATAAATCCGAGGTAGGTGAAGAGGATAATTCTAGAAAAAAAAAGCGAAAAAAAATACAGAAACGCCTATTAGAGAACGAATCAATAGTTTCACCTCGGTCGCGACGATTGAGGAAAAAAGATTGGTGGATGATGTCTCAAAAGAAGGCCTATTATTAGACAAGAATATGAACAACCGGAAAATGTACCCTCTGGCGATAACAGATAAAGACAGCACAGACTCCAATCAGGAAGAACTTTCCGAAATTGAATTAGTAACGTCAATGGAGGAAGACGAGGATCTTATCTCAGATAACGATTACTTTATCGTATCAGCTACTTGCGAGGATGAATAGCTCAAATTTCAGCTCAGTTCGGTTCATAAAAGCTGAAAAAGAATATTCTTATCATACTAAGCATTCAGTGATTACTTATTAAGTATGTATATAGTTAGTTTATAAGCCATCTTGAAACACGCCCTTGAAATTCTCGGCAAGCATCGTTAAGTATGTATACATAGAACCTGCGAGGTATAAGTATAAACAAATAAGATTTTGAATCTTCTTGTGATCTTATGTTGCCAAAGATACAAAAACGTACTAACAAAAAAAATTATCGCTACACATATATTATGATAAGTGTTTATGTTTTGCTAACAATCTAAGAAAAGATCGAACATAAATAGTAAAATGATGTGATACACATACAGTTTTTTTTCAGTTCTTAAACTTTAACCATTCTGTGATAATACTCAATACTTGAGAATATATATATCATATATAGGAACTTCATGGTGTAAACATACGTAAATAAGGTTTTTTGTAATGAGTCTGTTTACTTCACAGATGATACAGAATGAAAAGTTGTTTTTTTTTTCTCTTTATAACAGACATTTTGCCAAAAATGTAATGCAATATTATAAATAATGTTAAACAGAATATGTAGAGTAACTAGGTATTCATCAATAATTTGTTCGTTATGTATTAAACCATTATGTATTGTACCATTAAAAGAATTAAATGTATCGCGGAAATGTATGTTTATTATGTACTAAAATATATTTTTCACTGTACTATAAAACACAGTGTTCCAATTCTAGCATTTCCTTGTAGTATACTATACATATTCGAGCATAAAAATGTGTAGTTTGCTGTAGTCTATTGTACTTAAATATCCATAGAAATGTGTAGAATATCGCTGTTGGTTGTAGTTTGACGTACTTTCACCAAGAAATTTGTAGAAGAAATCGCAGTAAAACTACAAAAAATTACAAAAGTGTTCCAATTCTAGCATTTTCACGTACATTTTTGTAGCATTTCTTAAATTCGTGTAGATTTTTATATATTTTTTATATATTATTGGCGGATTTTTTTAGTTTTGCGTAGTTATTTTTATTTTTTTGTAGAATTTTTTCCGCCAGGGGGTCAACACAATTATATCGTCATCAGCACCTATGGAGCGATTATTTAGCACTGGTGGTCAAATTTTAGTACCACGGCGAAATAGATTGAGTGACGATATCTTTGAGGCATTTTTGATGTGTAAGACTAACGAATGAAGTCGTAATGTAAACAAAAAATATTAATAAATAATAAAAGATTTATTCAGTATATTTTGTGCATTATTACGATAAAATATAATTTAAAAGTATCTGATATGTATCTGAGATATTTTTAAAGTATCTGAGTATCTGTATCTATATACATTTTAATTTGTGTATTTGTATCTGTATCGAGATACATTTTAAATGTATCTTACCCATCACTGACCATATCATACCAAATTATTAAAAAGATACTTATTCATATGAAATTTTATCGTACTTTTACAATCAAATGACTATATCATATTTGTTAAGCCAGTACACGTAATAGAAAGTTATATAATATATATACTACAAAATTATACAGCAATAAGAGCGAGAGAAAACGATAAGGAGAGAGACATTAAATGTAATTAAAGTGGAGAAGAAAGATTGTGCAGAATGAAAGACATCAATTTTGGATGTTGAACCATAAAAATAAACAACACCTGGTTAAAAATGTTTGTGAATTTTATTGTTCATTTATGAAAGCTGGTTCGAAACATAATATGCCAAATTTCGGATTTAAAGTTGTGAATTTAATCTTAATCTTATTGAAGTTTACTATTATACCGGCGATTATTAGAAGATAAGATAAAAAATTTTAAATAATATTTTAAAAATATATTTAAAAATATTATAAAAATATTGTACAATATTTTAAAAAATATTAAATAATATTTTATGGCATTTTTATTATATCTAAATTTTTAAATGAGTAATGTAAAAAAAGTAAATAATGTAAAAAAGATAAGACGTTCCTTTGTTCAAGCCTCAAAGTATAAAGGCGCCAATACACGACGCGTGACTCGGCGAGTCTGGCTCGGGACTTGCCGCGCTGCGAGCCGTGTAAATAGACTAGCGCGACAAGGCTTGGCGCGGCGCGTCTTTTCCGTCGATCATCGGTAAGTATGACACAAGTCAAAGGAAACGCGCCGCTTGTCGCTTGTCCCGTGAACGCGTTCACACAGGCTCAAATAAATTTGTGGTTTGTGCAAAGCGCGCGTACAATTTCTTCCTTCAGTCATCGTCTAGCGCCCAAAAAAGTTATATGTAATTGCTGCAATATGGATTGGTCAAATGAATTAGTAGCGGAGTTTTTACACCTTATGAACAACAGCCTATCATTTGGAACTCCAAACACGAAAAACATAAGGACAGAAATGCTGTCCACGATGCTTGGAAAGAAATCGAAATGAAGTTTAGTGGTAATTATCCCTTAAAAGATTTAAAGAAAAAGAAGGATGCATTAATGGCTACGTATCGTAAACTGCATACAAAAGTAAAATCTAGTATGAAAACGGGTAGTGGTGCAGATGAAGTATTTAAGCCAGATTGGTTTGCATATGAACAAATGGCTAAATTTCTTCAATCAGTGTACAGCCCGAGGAAAACGAAAAGTTCAGAGGTAAGTTTGAATATTTATTTTTTAACTCAATACATTAGTACGAGGGTGGTCTGAAAAGTTTCCGACCTAACAAAGATACAACACATTTTTTCTGAAATTTTTTTTTTATTTTTCAACATAGTCTCCTTGTAACTCTACACACTTCTCCCAGCGATGCTCCCATCTCTGTAACCCGTCAAAATAGTACTCGGCATTTTTCTCTGCAAAATAATTGTTCACGAAGGTGATTGCCTCTTCATTTGACGAAAATCTTTGTCCTCCGAGCGCAATTTTTAGATGAGGGAACAAAAAGAAGTCGCTTGGGGCTAGATCTGGTGAGTAAGGCGGATGGTCAAGCAGTTCAAACGATAATTCGTGGATTTTCGCCATGGCAACCGCTGAGGTGTGAGACGGTGCGTTGTCTTGGTGAAACAGGATTTTCTTTTTCTGCAAATGTGGCCGTTTTTCCGCAAGTTCTGCCTTCAGCTTGTCAAGTAATGATGCGTAGTATGCTCCTGTAATGGTTTTTCCTTTTTGAAGATAATCGATTAAAATAACTCCATGACTATCCCAAAAAACAGTCGCCATCACTTTCCCAGCCGAAAAAACAGTTTTTGCTTTTTTTGGAGCCGGTTCCCCCTTTGCAGTCCACTGTTTGGATTGTATTTTTGTTTCGGGCGTATAATGGTGTATCCAAGTTTCATCTACAGTAATTAATCGGCGCCAAAACTCGGATTTATTGCGCCTAAACTGCGTCAAAAGAGCGTTGGAAATGTTCATTCGAACACGTTTATGGTCTAACGTGAGCAAACGCGGCACCCAACGCGCGGACAGCTTTCTCATGCCTAAATGTTGATCTAATATGTGACAAACACGTTCTTTTGACATGTTCATAACCTCTGCTATCTCTCTCACTTTAATTCGGCGGTCGGCTAGCACCATTTGGTGAACTTTGGCGATGTTTTCGTCGGTAGTTGCAGTTTTTGGACGTCCCGAACGTTCATCGTCTCCCAAGCTCTTACGGCCACGTTTAAATTCAGCTGCCCAAAATTTCACTGTGGTAAATGATGGTGCAGAGTCCCCATACACAGAATCCAACTCATCTTTGATTTGCGTAGGCGTATTGCCTTTCAAAAACAAATATTTAATGACAGCTCGATACTCGATTTTGTCCATTTTCACAAAAAAACTCACACCAACTCACTCAAACGACTGTTACATAAAAACTGCGCGTCCAAAATGGCTGAAACTTTAGACGAGTAACTGTCAACAGATGAACAACGAAATTCAGTAGCTTTTATTTACGAGTGTTGTCATCTTCACGTTGAGGTCGGAAACTTTTCAGACCACCCTCGTATATTTAGGCAATTCGCACATATCGCAATATTTTGTTTCCTACAAATAATATTCTTATAAATAAATATAAGTAATATGAGTAATTATAAGTAAATATAATAATCAATATTTATCCTGCCATGGTATCACGTCATATGTGGTAAAATATTCAGCAAATGTATCTCTAACAGTTTTGGCTTCAAGTCCTGATTTTCTAGCCACTTTACGCAGTGGCATTAGAGAAGTTATTCCATCTTGATCATTTCGCCATAATCCTACTTGAAACTGACCATCTATTTCCGTATCGAACGTACCGATCGGTGAATATAACAAATTTGAAGATTTACTTCTCCTTAAAAAATTATGTAATAAAACGCAAGCCATTACAACATTTGTAGTCTTTTCTGATGACAGTAGTATTGGTTTTCTCAATACTCGGAAAACGGATGACATTATTCCAAAAACATTTTCCACAACTCGGCGAGAACGTGAAAGTCGATAGTTGAAAACTCTTTGCTTGGTTCTCTTGTCATAAACGCCGGGGTAGGGTTTCATCATATTAACAGTTAAGGAAAATGCATCATCTGCCACAAATACGTAAGGTAAAGGTTTTTCTTGAAGTGGCAGCGGGTTATTGGGCGGAAGATTTAATAATTTTCGATCCAATTTTTCGAATAAAGATGAATTCCGGAAAACGCCTCCGTCACTAATTCTGCCTTGGCACCCAATATCCACAAAAGCAATAATTAGCGTCCACTAAAGCTAATAGCACCACGCTAAAAGTACCCTTATAATTATAAAATTCTGATCCACTATGTGTAGGACATTGAATCACAATATGTTTTCCGTCTATAGCACCAAGGCAGTGAGGGAAATTCCATAAGCTTTTGTATTCCTTTGTTATCTTTAACCATTCGTTTGGAGTTTTAGGCAGCTGAAAACAAATTGAAAAAATTATTTTCTTGTTGTTTAAGATTGCGGCAGATATTGAAGATGATGAGACTGAAACGCAAGATCATGAGTTCACTGGTGTAAAAATGACAGAAAATAATATTGATCTGACTGAATCACAATCTTTAACTTCAGAGAGTACTTCCAGTTTGGATCCCTTCAAAATTCCTGCCGATGCGGGAATGAGTAGCAATAAAAAACGAAAAGTTGAGAAGAAAAGCAATACAGAAAAACGTATGGACGAGGCATATCATATTTTGAAGATTATGAGCGAGAAGCCTGATTCAGATGAATGTTCCTTGTACACCGAATTACTATGCAAGAAATTGAGAGCTTTAAACGAGAACACTCGTGAAATTGCTATGTACGAGATTGATAATATAATGTATCGTCTTAAGCAACAACAGAATAGGCCACCTTCACAAAGTAGTCTTGCACATATTGAAAATTTTCAATATGCGATTCCACAAGAAGTTCATCATCATAATCCACCATACCTGCATTCTCATACACAATCATTACCAAGATTTCCACCTTCTCCGCATTCTCACTCACAACCATCATCAGGATTTTCACCTTCTCAGTCTTATTCACAACCATCTCCCCATTCTCACTCACAACCATCACCAGGATTTCCAACTTCTCCGTATTCTCACTCACAACCATCACCAGGATTTCCATCTTCTCCGCATTCTCACTCACAATCATCTCCCCATTCTCACTCACAACCATCATTAGACGATATGTTGCAAGAGAACCGAGATAATAATGAAACAACAGACATCTGTCATTTAAAATAAGCGATTTGATTTATATAATTGAGTTTAAATTTTTTTTCAAAGATTTATATGTACCTTTAGTTGATAGCAAAGAATGTTTCAGTTTAATTTTCGTTTCAGTTTAATTTCAATAAATCTAATATCAAATCTCTAATACCAAATTATTACTTACCTTTATTTCTCCTTGTAATTCCTGTATCAAGGCACTACATACTTCATCAATGCATTTAGAAACCGTTTGTACCGAAAATTTAAATAAATAAGACAGACTTGTGTAGCTGTCTACAGTAGCCAAAAATCGGAGTGCCACAGCAAGTCTTTCTTGAACAGGAATACACTTTCTCATATTAGTGTCGGTCTTCGCGATCTGTGGGCCAATTTTGTTGAGTAGATATACAAAATCTGCTGCTGACATTCTGCAGAAATTTTGAATTTACCAGAAGGTTCTTTGATCAAATCGTATAGCATGTCGGTCGCGTTATATCTGTAATAAGGCATAACTATCAAAAATAGTATGAATCATTTGCACGTTTCAAAAACATTATAAGTGAATATATATAAAACTTACGTAGCCCGACTTTTATTTAATGATACCATCCACCACCGTCTTTTACGTTTTTTCTTCTTCAACAAATAATCACCACTCATCAATACATAGCAAGCTGCTGCACAAGCAATGATGCGTTCTCGTTGACTAGACATTTTGAAATGACAAATGAGTTTCTTTAAAGTTCGTACACAGTACGACAAGCGGCGCGGGATTCGCGAATTAACGCGCCGTGAGAACAATAAAGGTTTGTAATGAGACGAATTGACGAGCTTGTACGAGCTGCGCGAGGCTCGCCGAATCACGCGTCGTGTATTGGCGCCTTAAATCTGATTTCATTATATCTCTATGGTCTATTGGATAATATAAAAGATATATTGGAATAATAAAAAATAAGGCTAATAAGAACCAACCGCAAGAAGGACGCGGATAAAGTTCTCAAAAACAAAAGAAAAATAAATAAATTTGAAACATGTTTATTCTAAAAAAATATATAATGTCTAGACGTTTCGGTCCCTCTTCGGGCCATCTTCAGTAACTGTACAAATTAGAAAAGAAAAAACTAAATCCTAAAATGTTATAATGTGCAAAAAAGTTGTATAATTTTTGACTTACAATATCGTGGACGAATTAAAAAATAACATGAAAATAAAACTAAATGTAGCTCTCACATCCATCCCTCAACTCAAGTCGGAGAGTCCCTCACTGGTGATCGTCAACGAGAGAAAGAGTGAAAAACTCAACTCCACCTTCATTAATTAAATAAAAAACAGTCGTTGAAAATTGACGGTGTAATATGTAGCGAGAGAGGAAACTCACCGAGAAAGAGCACGGAAAGAACACGAGAAGACATACAAGTCAAAACGCATACGTCGAAGGAAACATGTTGTGACTGATCGCAGTACACGTGTTTAGAAATTAAAGGTCTAACCGGGTCAGTGACCCACGCAAGTAAACAAACATCCGTAAGAATTAAATTTGAATATTATATTCTGGTTAGATTATTTAGCATGGGAATCCAAAAATGTCTAGTCTAGATGATCGGTGTCGCTGTGTAAATTTAAGCCATTTTTTTGTCTGTTGATAAAAATCATTTCAGACATTAGTCTTTTTCTGAATATTCGTTCTTCGTCTAAAATTTCATGTTGTCCCAGTCGAATTCGTGATTTAAAAGCCGGTGATCGGTGATTACTGAACTCTGTGTCGTGTTTCTGTTTATATGAGCTCGATGTTCTCTCGTCCTAGTTTTTAAAAATCTGCTAGTCTGTCCAACGTAAGATGTGTCACAATCCGTACATGAAATTTTATAGATAACGTTTTTATGTAATTCTTTAGGTAGCTTGTCCTTGTGTGCTTTATTGAAGCAACTGAGTTTATTAATACCGGTATACGACAATTTAGTGTCTAAGTCTCGAATAGCATGGTTGAACCTTTCGGAAATTTTTTGTACATACGGTACATTAAAAAAGGAAGAAACAGGAGCTTGTTGAGAATTGTCTGTATCTATATCTGTAGTCCTACTCTTTAACATGAGGAATTTAAGTCGTTCGTGTACGACTTTGAATATGTAGGGCAACGGATAGCTATTATCTAAAAGAATGTTAATAATAAATTCTAAATTCTTTTTATGACACTTTGGATGGGATAGTAAGAGAGTTTTTTTTAGAATAAACATGTTTCAAATTTATTTATTTTTATTTTGTTTTTGAGAACTTTATCCGCGTCCTTCTTGCGGTTGGCTCTTATTAGCCTTATTTTTTATTATTCTGACTCACTTAGAGCCTTTTGTTCTCGTATTGTTAAAAGATATATTATAAAATCGATTCTTGTTTATTTTCTGTTTCAGATGAGCTTTGTCGCCCACTCAACTGCAAAAAGAAGGAACTTTGCCTCTTGGAAGACATGTTTACTGCTGTCTGTGTCTCAAAAAAGGAGCTTCATAAATCAGGGTGAGTATCGAGTTCGTTTATTTCTGAATTCTTGAATATACGAACGTTTTAAGAGATAAGATATGTTTACAACCTTATAATATTTACAATTATATAATATTTTTATATGAAAATTGTGATGTTTTATAGTGTAAGATAATTAATAGTAATTAATAGGATATTAATGTTAAGATGGAATACAATTATAATTACTTTATTTAATACGACAAGATTTGCAATTATTCAGATAGTACGAACGTGTGATATATGGCAGCGAAGCCACGTGCGCGTAATCAACGGCTCGAAATGCGCGATACAGAATTGTCTCTCACTAACAAAAGTTCAATCGCTGGAACTGTCTTTTTACTTGCGGCACTATTCACCGTATCTTCTGTCCGTTTTCTCTCACTAACGTAATTTGCTCCGATTACTCCGATCTTTACACTGAGACTTTTCGATAACGACTCTCGCAATTCTCTCCGCGCTCTCTTCGTTCTCGCGTTCGGCGTGACTCGGCATTTTCGCTTTTCCCCTCTTTTGCCCAATAATTAGGCTGGTTCGCACGCACGGCGCTTGACAGGTGCTATCCGCATTGTCACATGTTCGCTCGATCGGCGGTTACATTTAAATACCTATTTACATACATATACATACCTTACAATAGTATCAATATTACTTATAATAATAACGAAAGGTAAGTATTTTGATTTAGGAATCTCAAAGAGAGAGAGTCAATTTCAATAATCTTGATCTTGACATATGTTATCAAGCTCATGATTCTAAATAGCATTTAAAAAATTTTAGTCGTCGCTCATTGTTTATTAAAAAATTATTAACAAATGAAAGTTCACGTAAAGTAAGTGTCAAAACTTTTATGTACGATGTGTACGTAGGTTTGCTATTTTTCATGCGTAGCAAGATTCATCTCACATCGCTTAGTGTTTTCAGTATGACGAGGTTTAATTATATGAGTTTGTATTTTTTTACATATGAGATTGTATTTATGTTTAAATCTTGTTTTGCATTAAAAATTGCAAACTCATATGGAACTAAGATGAAATATTATATAGTCCCTACTATATAAGTCCCTACTATTATAGACCTTTTTATATTGAAAGCCCTAGGTAATGTGAGGTGGATTTCGCTACGCGTGAAAAATTGCAAACCTACGTGGAATACAATTATAGATCTCGCTTTGAGTGAAAAATTGCAAATCCATGTGGAGTCTCTTTCCGGTCTATATATTCACTTTATATTTTTAATTTTTAAAGTTTTAACATTTTACATGTACAGGGTGTCCTATTTTAATTGCACACCACAAATATCTCAAAAACAAGACATTGTAGAAAAAAATGTGTCAAACAAAATTTATATGGTTTTGAAATGGAAAAAAGTTGATAACTTGATTTATAAGATCATTTCTCAAGATTATTTGAGTCAACCTAGTTTATTAAAATAAAACCACTCTAATTTTTTTATGTAAATCGATTCTTGGCAATATTCGCACAAAAAGTTAGTTATTTTGTATTTTAATTTGACAATTTTACATAAACTATAAAATATCTCGTAAAATATTAAATTTTTATCAAATATTGATTTTATCTCAATATATTTATGCAAAGTAATGAGAGGAATCAATTGGTGTAAAGAAAACACATAGTGGTTAAAAAAAATGTGTAGCTACTTGCAAATTACATACTTTTTCTTAAAAATAACTATGTGTTTTCTTTACAGTAATTGAGTCCTCAATATTTTTTGCAACGTATTGATTTTATTTTTGATTCATACACCATGAATTTCCAACTGCAAGGGACAATATGATTCGTAGGATAAGTGAAGCAATTCAATCCTGAGGTGCTGATGAAATTCTTCAAGCAATCAATTCCTTAAAAGCAGAGTAGATTTACATTTTTTTGTACAAATTTTTCGGAATGATCTTCAGATACTCCATCGTATTTGTTTGAATCGTTTCGATGTCGTCAAATCTCTTCCCTTTTAGCACCATCTTCAATTGAGGGAAAAGCTAGAAATCACAAGCAGTCAGGTCAGGTGAATATAATGGTTGTTGAAGCATAGGGATACTGTATTTGGCCAAAAAACACTGCACGGAATGAGTCGTGTGCGAGGGACAAATTTCACTGAGACACGTTGCATGTCAAATCTGTTAAAATCAATTGGCACGTACTATAGGATATATTAAGCTCTTTGCCGATTTCTTGTATTGCCAGTTGTCTGTTTTCACGGACTAATTGATTTACGAGAGATTTGAATCGTTTTTGTTCCTTGATGGACGCCTGGGTCGTAGATCGTCATCGGTCAATTCTCTTACCTTCTTTGAACTTTTTATGCCATTCAAAAGCGGTTGTACGGTTTGAAGGATTCTCTCTATAAGCTGTCTTTAATATTGCAAGAGTTTCCATACCATTTTTGTCAAGTGTAACATAAAATTTAATGTACACGCGGCTTTTTTTTTCGACATTTAGAGCGAGACCAAAATACGACGAACAGCGAGAACACGTGTTGCTTCAACGCTTGCTGAAAAGATTAACTAACTAACAATCTCGGATCATCCTTAGTGCTATGTAGAGGGGAAATGTAAAATAATATTTTAATAAAGAGCCGAGTTCCTATTACGTATATTAACAGAGTTATAGAATATATATGATCAAACAATACCTGGGCTGGTTCTGTAACTCTGTTAATATATATAAATATATGTGTATATACATTATATATATAGGGTGTCCCACCAAAAGTGGTCACCCTCTTTTATCTTTTAAACTAAAAGAGATAGATGAGAGTCGATCTCCATGGATCTCGCAGTTTACCCTCGCATCTTCACTCCCTCACAAATAGTCGCGCCGGAAATAATAACTGTTTTAGAAGAGGAACGCAGTAATTTTAATAACTAGGAACACAGAACAAAATATAGAACAGGGAAATATAGCAATAATCATAGTCGTCGAAAGATGCAGCCACATGGTATCTCACAGCAGTCGCGAGACTACAAGATATTCGCTTTTGTTGATCAACAACCTCCTTAGCAACGCGCTCGGAGATGATCTCCTGGAAACGGGTTCAGTGGATATCAAATATAATTCCCAAAAACAGCTTCCACGCAGGAACGAAACACAAGTGGCGCAACAATATTATAGCAAATATTTCAAAATAAATTACAATGCTGATTCAATGCTTGATTCGTACATAAAAATCTTCTAAAGATATTTTTTCATACTCACGCTTGACGCTCATTTCTAACATTAAAAGACGTCACTTGACTAAAAATAATAAATTGATATTTTTATTTTCAATTACGTGATGTTCTTTGGTGCTGAAATTGAGCGTTAAGTGTCAATATGAAAAGGTACTTTAACATTAAAGTTTATCTCGAATTTTGTCATAAAATATAAACATAGGTCACAGAAATACTTTAACACACATTTACACGCATATTGAAGCATATTCAACACGCGTGCTTCATCTCTAGATATTTGTGCATTATGTTGATTAATTAAAAAAGAAATAATAATTTAATTTCTCAGGATGTTTTTGTCTCACTTTTGCAATCCTTTCTCCTGACGGCCGGCACCGATTTGAGCCATCTCTAAAGGAAGGTTGTGGAGTATTCCGGGATGTCATGCAGATTTGATCGCACGAAACACACGTTGTCATAAACAAATTACCTTATCCATTTCAAATTTAATGAAGATGGCCCGAAGTGGAATCGAAACGTATAATTAATAAAGTAGAGAATTTAAGATAATTATGCATATTAGGGGCGACCTCACCGATTTCAATGGCCTCGACATATGTTGTCAAGGTCACTGTCCTGAGTATCCTCCAAAAAGTTTTAAAAACGTCGCTCATTGTTTATTAAAAAGTTATTAACAAAAGAATTTCCACGAATTATATGTAATTTTCAGACCCTATGTGCATTTAATAGAGTGTATTTTACTTGATTCATTTATTTATGTGCAGCAAATCGAATGCGTAGGCGGGGGAGGAGCGGAGCTCCTCCCCCACTGCTGCACCCCCACCCCGAAAAAACTACCCTAACCCAACCTATTTCCTAGAGGTGAAGCATTATTCAGGGTAAATAGTTTTTCAAGAATTTTACCATTTAATATTTAAGAAAATATATCGTGTATATACATACGTCGAAGAATTATTTTGAGAAATAATGGGAGGGGTGGAGTCCCTTTTACATATGCCGAAGGGTGAATTATTACTTAAAATAAAGATTTATTCCTCGGACATGGGTTGGGTTAGGTTAGTTTTTTCGGAGAGGGGGTGCAGGGGGAGGGGAGGAGCCCCCCGCCTACGCATTCGATTTGCTACACATAAATAAATGAATCTGGTAAGGTACACTCTATTAAATGTACATGGTGTCAGAAAAATTTAGTAACAATGTTATAATAGATAAGCTCGTGTTATGAAACTAAAAGATTGGTAAAAATTAGACCTGTAACGAGCATATATGGATTTTTTACAAATTGATTTGACTTTATTATGCTATAAAAAGAATTATATTATTCTTAGACAGGACGTTTCGACACTTACTTTTGTGTTTCTTCAGCCGTGAACGAGTGAGTACATTTAAATTGTGAATAAATCAAATTATAATTATTAATAATTGTGAAACGCTAGATGTGTTTTTTGCGCAACTTTTCTAAGATGACATCGTGTGTATTTTGTTGTTTCTTGTGATCACTCACCCTGTATGGTGTATGTAGGTGATGGCGTGTTGTGTGTCCGTATCATCTTAATGTAAATTGTCAAACTATAAAAACAATATGTGATTAGACGGATGTGGTGTACGGTTGCACTTTACACAGTAATTAATTGAGCTCACCTTTATTTGTATAATTGTCAAATAGTTAAAATATATAAATTCTTGTCAATTGATAAAACTAGTCGAATTTTGAATTATATATTATAAGATTACGTGAAAATGTCAATTAATTCAAATCATAAGTTATACATTAAGCATTAAATGCTAAATGGATAAAAATCAGGTAGAATAATGTCTTTCAATTCATTATTAACTTTGTTGCAATGTATACATATAAAATATAGTGTAAAAAATATATGTATATGTGGTGAGAAAAACCGCAAACCTTGTTGTCTCGATACAGGGGCGTAGCCAAAATTTAATTTCGGAGGGGGATATTTTTAAAAAATGAAAATATATAATATACCTATAATAAAAAAAATTTATAACTTCTTTATTAAATAATACTTTTTTTATCAAATAATTATATTTTTTTTATCAAATAATATTAGATTAGAAGCATGCGTCTAGGTTTTTTAGACAATTTGTCCAGTATCTCCTTTACGTTAATTAAAGAGGTCAAATTTTTATGAATATACATTTGTGTCAAACCGTTCAACCTTACTTCACTTATTGTATTCCTTAGATAGTTTTTAAGAATTCTTAATGTTGAAAATGAACGTTCTGCAGAGGCTGTGTTACAGGTAAGGTCGCACATAACTTGAGAATATTATGTAAAGAAGGAAAAAACAATTGATCGCACATATCAAGGCTTGTTATAAAATCTTCAGGCTTCTTTGAAGCTCTGTCCTCCAGAAATTTGCGTCTCCATTTTTACTTCATTGAGAAATCCTACTTCCGTTGAAATGACGTCATCGGGCCATTGCTGCATCACCTCTTTGATTGCTCTTGCTATTTCAGAATCAGAGGCTTTCACGACTTGAAATGGTAAAAAAACTTCTATGTTTTGTAGAATCCCCTTATGTTTCATAAACCTTTCATGTAATTGAGAGGTAAAATAATCAAGAAACGGAAGAAATACTGAAAGTTTGTAGTATTCACAACAGTCTTCCGTATCAAAATTAGCTCTCAATGTTGCCGCCCAGTTCTTCTTGGAATGCTTAGCGTTGCACCAATTTCCGCGGCTAACTTTCCCGCTTCTTCATAAATGGGCTTAAAATTCTCTCGCATAATTGCCAATTCTTTGATCAAATTTTCCGACATTGTAACGCAGTTTTTCAAATCAATATGTTTTGTTTGCAAAGCATTTGCCACACCATGGGATAAGGCAAAAATATGATTTACCACGCACATTGAAATAATGAAAGAAGAGCAGTGCCGTAACTAGCCTCCATTGCGCCCGGTGCGAGCTCATCATTTTGCGCCCCCTCCCTCCTCCCAAATATTTATAATAAAAAATTTCACTAAAAAGGACGTTTATTTGTTATAAATAAATATACATTTTTATTTGTTAATTTTTTTATTTGTATATTTATTTTTTTTTAATTGTATTTATTTGTATTTATTATATATATATTATATAATATATATCATATTTATCATTATTAACATTTTCATTATATATTTATTATATTTATAATAAGAAAATACCAAAAACATAACTTTTTTAAAAGTATAAACATCAGGACATGCAAATGGATAATCGATGTGCGTAACTATTCTTAAACTAAAAGATTTTCGTAACTGTAAATAAAGATTCTTTAGACAAAACAAACAATAAAACATAAAACATTAAGATTAGGAAACATTAAGACATTAAAAAAGAAATATTACAAAATATCAATTACATCACAAGGTAACTTTGCGAGCTTTACGTGATGCAAATTCATCAATAATATTTTCATAATCAAGTTGCCTTGCAATTGAGTTCTCTATGGATAAAATACCTAAATTTGTCAGTCTTTGCTGTCCCATAGAGGATCTTAAATATGTTTTAATAAGATTTAATTTACTAAAACTGCGTTCGCATGAAGCAACAGTAACAGGTAGCGTTAAAAATATTCTTAAAGCTATATCGACATTTGGACAAGTCTCCACTAATGAAAATTGATGAAGTGTCTGAAGCAAATCTAAAGAACTTGTGGATTCGGAGTCAGCAAAAAGTGTATGCCCTTGAAATTTCAAAGATTCTAATTCACTTAAAAATTCTGCTCGATTTATGTCATTTTCGTAATTAAGTGCTAAATCTGCCGCTTGCTTTTTTAGATTTTCGGTGCTAATGTTCTTTAAACTCTGAATAGATAAAAAATTGAAATTTTCAGCAATATCATTAAGCTTTTCGAATCTCCATTGGAAATGAGTTATTAAAGTGTCTATTACTTGAAAAATTTTAATTGTAATATTTTCTTTGGATGTTGTATAGTAATCCTGATCTTTTGCTCGTTTTCTTTTCTCTACAAAATCGCCTTCTATTCCTATCTTTTCACTTAATTTTAGCGCTTTATTAAAGATTTTCTCGAAATTTTCATCTCTGAAGTTTTGAATCTGTTTGGTCAATCCCTGTATCATTTTTGCACCTCTGTCTACCGTGACATTTTTTAATTGTAAACTTTGATTCACTCTATCAATGACTGCCAAAATTCGTGCCCATACGATTAATGTACACACAAATTTATAATTAATACTTATTAAAAGAAATTTAGCTGTTGCAATAGTTTCTGCATTAAAAGTATCAGAAGTCAAAACATTTAAAGCAGTGACAACTTGTGGGAGTTGAGTATATAAAGCATTTACTGTTTTTGCTTTGGGTGACCACCTAGTGTCAGCGTGACATTTCAAAGATATATTAATATGTTTCATTAAAACTTTCCAACGTATTGTCGACTCAGAAAAAAACGTAAATAATCTTTGAACTATGCCAAAAAATGTTACCATATCTGATGTAACACTAGCAGCATTTATACCAGCTAGATTCAAACTATGTGCTGCACACGGTACAAATCGAGCATATTTATTAATTTGTTGAATTTTAGCTTGAACACCGTTGTATTTTCCACTCATATTAGTTCCATTGTCATAATCCTGCCCTCGAATATTTGCAATATTTAACCCGTCTACTTTCAATTTTTGTAAAATTTCATTGGCTAACCCGTTACTTGTTTTTTCATGAGAGTGAATAAAATCTATAAAACGTTCTTCTATGCTGACCTTTCCATTAAAAACTTTCACATATCTTAAAATTTGAGACATTTGTTCTTGATGCGATACGTCCGGGGTACAATCAAATAGAATAGAAAAATACTTGGCAATTTTTACTTCTTTAATAATTTGTGTTTTAACTTTAGTTCCCATTAATTCAATTAATTCGTTTTGAATTAACGGAGAGAAATAAAATGTGCTTCCTTTTTTATGAGTATCGATATGTGCCTTCAGCTTTGGATTATATTTTGCTATCATATTAACAGCACTTAGAAATATTCCTGAACCCGGTTCACCTATTTTTTCATTAGATCCTCTTAGAGCTAAATTATTCTCTGCACAAAACATAATAACATCAATGTGGACTCTTAGCGTATGTCGCCATTTTTCCTTTTCTTGATCTATTGCCATTTGAAGGGAAGCATCAATTGAAGATTTAGATCGTAAACCTTTTTCTATTGTTTTCCATTTAATATAGTTTTTACGATGAAGGGTTGAGTTCTCATGGTCAGGAATTCTGGAACTTAAATGTCGCCAGTCATTAAAACCTCGCGTTGGATCAGAAAGTGATGATATTGCGGGATTTGGCGGCCATGACGGATTAAAAAGTATGCATGGAAAACAAAATATTACATTTTTTCTTTTATTATAAATTAACCACGTTCCTTCTATAAATTGGCCGTTAGCTAGTTTTCTTTTAAACCATTCCTTGCTAAATTTTCTGTTATTCATTTCAGAAAGAGAAAAGTTTGACTCTTTTCCTTGGTCAGGACCTTGTTCTATAAGAAAACTGCGAATGGAATCGTTTAGCGGGAACCATGATTCTGGATCATTTCTGTCAAGAGAGGCGGACGTATTATCTGCTTGCAAAGCTTTTGGGATTTCAAGAATTTCGTCTTGCAAAGTAGAATCATTTAAATCTAAATCGGTTGCATCTAAAGATACGGTTTCGTCCGTTTGATCAGGATCTGATGTGGTAGGGACTAGTTTTTGACATATTTCATCTACTATATCGCTAGTTTTTATATCATTTATGTGAGAGTTGCTTGGACGATTTTCGTCCAATACATTCAAATCGGTTTTTCTCCAGCTAATCAAAACTTTTGACATTTTTTTATCTTCATTTTCTTTTTCTCGCTTCCTCTTCCGAAACTCAGCCCCAGATGGGCGTTTAGGAGGCATTATAGAATGATTATGTGACCTAGTTTAAAGTAAACGAAACAACAATTCAAGCAAAATTCAAATATTGCAAATCGTCCGGCTACATTTAAGCTATACTTAATATTTTATCTTTATGTTCGAGGATAAGATAAGATATATTAACGTATAAACTTACAAGCAGGAATATTAGTGGTCAGCTATTATGACGGCTGGCGGTGGACGGGCTAACTTATATAGTATAATAGATTTCGTTGAGAAATTGAGTGGTCACTTGGTGGTGCGCCCTATAAGGGATTCGAATGCAACTTTTCGCGTAAATTGCGGCTCGGTTGTTTAGTTATTTGTGGCGTTCACGCAACGGCGCCATGCCTACTGTAAGCGAAACTCGTGTCCAACAAAAGAACATCTATGCGACAAGGACAGATACAAGATAATCTCTTGTCGTTGAGCGTATGCACTGAAACAATAGATGCTCCTTGTACGTTGTGCCACGTTTGTCCATGTATGCGCCCTCGAGAAAAAAGTTATAAAATAAGATAGAGATATATATTTGTTCTTTTATTTTCTTAGACTCTTCGCCCATATTCCTCCTTCATGAATTTAAACTCTATGAACGGCGCGCAGAGAGACGACTGCATACGCTGCCATGGTGAACATTTGGGCTTGAATATATTTTTTTATCGAAGTTTTTTAGAAATTTATCTTATTTCTTTTGTAACTTTGTAAATTTATTGTCTTGACTGCGCCCCTCTGAAGCTTGCGCCCGGTGCGGGGGCACCGACGGCACTCCCCTAGTTACGGCACTGAAGAAGAGTATTGTAGTGCGGATGAGAAAGTGAAGGCTTTGCTCGAAGCTTCAGAGTCTGGAAATCTTGAATTTCACCAAGTGAAGTGATTATCGCTTAATAACAAGATGCAAACCGCGATACTGCATCAAGATGTTCCGTCCATCTCGTTTCGCAAAATTTGAGTAATCTTTTTCTTCTTTCTTCATTATCAATATTTTTAATGTGTTTCTTCAAAACAGCCTCTCTTTTTGGTGATATTCTAAAAAAAGTTATAACACTCTTTAATGTTCCTATGCAGTTCTTTATATCCGGTACTGAACAAGAATGTGAAAGAGCTAAATTTAACGAATGATTTGCACAGTGTACATAAAGTGCATTGGTATATTGTTCATTGATTTTTGCTGCACATCCGTTGAATGCTCCGCTCATGTTAGCTGCTCCATCGAATCCTAATCCACGCATCTTTTTTAAATCCAATCCAACATCGTTCAATGACTGTAGTAACAGTTGCTAATGATGCCCCACGAAGATCAGTAACTGGCACAAACTTTAGAAAATCTTCGCGCACAGCATACTTTTCATCAATTTGATCTACGTATCTTACGCAAAGTGAAAATTGTTCGATACCTGATATGTCAGCTGTTTCATCCGCCAGGACAGTAAAAATACCACTTTTATTTACTCGTTCGACAATTCTATCGACGATCATATTTCCACACGTTTCAATAATTTCATTTTGTATTTGCGGACTCAGATAAGTAGCATTACTTTGAGCAGATTCTAAATGATGTTTCAATATTTCATCTCCAGCATCCACTCTAAATTTTATAAGAGCTCTAAATTTGCCATCACTACCTTCACGATTTCCAAGTATCGGACCTGATTCGTTGTGACCTCTTAGCGGTAAACCTTCCATTCCACAAAACAACACTGTCTTAATTATAGGTGTCAGTTTTTTTCTATTTTCCTCCACTTGTACTTCTCTTCCCTCATCAATTTGCATTACAATGTCATCTTGACGCTTTTAAAAAATAGACATAAAATTCTGAGCAGCTTCGCAAGCTCGTACATGATATTGTCGACATTCGTGATCATGAAAATTTTCTTTGGCTTTCCTCCATTTGGTTAAAGGAGTTTTAACAAGATTTCTTAAAGTGACATGGGATCCTTTGCCTGCCTCAAAATTTGCAGCAAATATAACGCAAAACTTACAGAATGCTCCACATTTTTCATGAGAATAGGCAAGCCAAGGAAATTCATTAAGCCACTTCTTCTGAAATGTAATATTACGATCAGAAGGTAGAAACTGATATTGTCTATCGGGAACCCAGCAGTTTTTCAAAAACTGATGTTTCTCGCTGTCAGATAAACTGCGCTGATAAAGTCCAATATCAAAGCGAAACTTCTCTTTAAATTCACTTAGCTTTAAATTCACTTAGCTTACAGGACAGCGTTTCTTCTTTAGAAGCCAAATCTGCACTACTTTTCTTAACAGCCTCTTGAACTCCAGAAGATCCAGCTACATCTATGTCCGCAGTCAATTCAACATTTTGTTCTGGATCCATCTTTTTCTTTTTTACGGAAGTTTTCGTTTTGAAATAATCCTCAATACGCTTCATCTCGTACTAAATTTATAACAAACAACGTTAATCACAATCTATAGTCAAAATTAAAAAAAAACTTCTAATTTTTAAATCTATTACTAAAAATTAAAAATTTAGAAAGAATTAACTTACATGAAACAGATAGACGTGTTGTCGTCTCGTTCATTTCATCACCGACTGACTGGTTACGTTCACGAGAGTTATTTGTTTTGCGTCGGTTACGTTATGTTTTTGTTCATGTATCTTTCTTTTATTCATCTTAGCTGACAATGAGCACTTTCCGCTCAGCGGAATATTATACTGTGGCGTACACATGTGTTTATTCGAAAGAGAAAGACAAGTCGTACAAGAAAAGGGTAAATTTATAGCACGTAAATCTCGAGTCTATAACGGCGAACCCGAACGTTTTTGGGAACAATAAGAATTTTTCACATATGTCTCGCAGACCTAGCACTTCTGTAGATGGAAGATGTCCATTATCAACCGAGATACATTAAAATAAATATTTTCATACTTTGAATTAGATTTATCGACTCTTTTAGTGAATTTTTGATATTTGCTGCCAATTTTGAAGCAGGCAAGGGATCTGATGTCACTTTAGAAATCTTGTAAACTCCCTTAATTAAATGGAAGGAAGCCAAAAAAAATTTCCATTTTCCATGATCACGAATGTCGGCAATACCATATATAAGCTTTTAAAGCTGCTCAGAATTTTAAGTTGTCCAAAACACCACGTTTTTAGATTTTAAAATATTTACAATTTTAATTTTTTCTCCGTTTTCAATCTTTCATTTTTATATTTGGTTCCAAAATTTCGGGGGGGGGATCTATCCCCCTAATCCCCCCCCTGGCTACGCCCTTGTCTCGATATATGTATATGTGAAGATCAATTGGATATTTTGATTCCACAATAGTTAAGTGGACTCATTGATGATACCTAAAATTAAAATTTGGATTAATACAGCAAATCTTTTAGTTACTTATATATACTTTTGTTATTTTAATCAATGTAAAATAGAATGTATAAATACAACGAATTGTAATGTGTAATGTAATACAATGAATTAATGTAATACAATAAATAATACTTGACAAAAATAACAGTTTAAACACAAATTTTGCATATAAATATGAAAATAAAATTAAAATAATAATATAACATTTTTAAAATAGTATTACTTTCAGTTGCACTAGGTATTGTGGATTCAAGAATTATATTTGTCGACGTACAATAAAACTTTCCAGGTGTTAGCTCAGTTATGCTCATCTCATCCACGATAACAATGCAATCTTTATCTATATTGTTTTCAAATTGAGCTACTTTGAATTTCAAAAATACAAACATTTCGTTAGAAATACCAGGCACAAACTTAAAATTTTCTAAATAGCAACTTAAAGTTTGAAGAGAAGGCAATGGAGAATTATTTCGGAGTAATTCTTGATATCCATGCGACCCGCAAATAAATTTTAAGCGATAAGCTTTGATTAATGTGTTTTTACACCAATGCGGCATTTTTTTTTGTAAACATTAGTCAAAAGTTTAATCTGATCTTCATTAAATAGCTTATTTATAATACTCACATGTTTCATCGTTCGTACTTCCTCTTGTAGTCTCTTCTATTTTATTTTCATTTTGCGCAACTGTATCATCTTTCCTCTTCTGCTTCTTTCACTTCGCAAGAAACGCTTCTCCATTCTTTCTAATTTTTGTTTATATTCGGGAATTGTCCTGGAAATTTAACGCCAACTCAGTTTTTTCATTTTTATTCTCTTTTTCCATGTTGCCATTTTGTGGCAGTTCCAAAATCTCTATTGTATCTGTACGTACTACCAGGTCCGAAATCTCGACTCTATTTGTATGTACTTGGTTTGTGCTTTCAGTACTTGTTGGCAAACTCTCTTCCTGGATAGATAGTTCTTGAAAAACAGAAAACATTGTTATTATTCGCCTGTTGTGAATAAAAAAACTTGTTATTCAAAAAACAGAAAAATATTTGAATTTTTTACATTACTGTTACAGATTTTAATTTTAATTTTATCTTTTTAATTGTACCATGAATGTTAATCATTACTTTGCTGATAACGATTATTTCTTATTATTTCTGTTTGGATTCGAACTGCTTCTCCAAACATTGTGGATACAGCTTTCCATTTTAATTTTTTAGTTCCATTTACTCTTATTTTTTCTCATTGATCATCAAAATGAACCTATGGGAAAAAAAATATAGAATATAAAAAAAAGATTATTTTATGTGTTTATGTGTGTGTTAATACACTACATAACATACCTCACACAAACGCGAATCTTTTTTGGGCTGCCAGTTACCCCGTCCCATATTATTTATCTACACACTCCAACTAGGGAAACTTCCGGTTTCAACTCAAGCATAATGGAGCCAATAAAAAATCAGACATATATAGTGTCTAGACTCTTATTATAGGGACTCTAGACGGAGCACCAAGTGCCCATTACGATTAGCCTCCCGGGCCGACCATCCGCCTGGAAAAACGAGGCTCAGCGCCTATGGCGTTCCTAAATACCGACACTAATACAGCAGCTCTGCCGTGGGGGTCGCCCTACTACGCGCCGGATCGCGTGGATGGGAGACTGACCGACTCGCGCCGCCGGGTATATAAGGCGGCTCGACGAGCGCCTCGGCATCAATTCCGAGTCCGAATCCTACCAGCTCTCCAGATTCGAGATCCGAAACTGCTTCTACCAGACCAGGTAGCGAGCGTACTCACTGTTATGCCGAGCGTACCTAGTTGCTGGAACGGCTCCCTGATGCCGCCAGACCAGGAACGAGCATACTCGCTGTTATGCCGAGCGTACTCGGTTACTGGAACGGCTACCCTGCTTCCACTGCCTAGCCCGCCGTCGTCTAGCTTGTAAGATCCGCGAACCGGTAAATACCGTTGCAAATATGCGTAGTTGTAAGATACGCGAACCTGTTTGTAAATATCGCGCAGTTATAAAACTCGCGAACTGTACTTGTAAATACCAGCGTAACACATTGTAAATATCTGCATCGGCACCGCATCGCCTACATTGTAACCCCGACAGGGTTGTGATTAATATCTGGTATGGAACACTGATCGGACAGATCAGTGTTCAATAAAGTAGAATCTGAATACCAGAGGATAAGCGAGTCTGAGTTTCCCCCTTCTCTGGCACTGGCGAGCCGATCTGAAGCGTCGGGAAAGGCGAACCGTTATAAGGTAAATAATTTATAGCTCGTTCTGTACAAAAATTCTTACATAAGAAAGACATTTGTTTTCGCGTAATCCGCAATCCTAATATTAAAGTAGCTATAGTGAAACTTTAATGGAATATTCTCAAGGAACGGATGTAACAATATTTTGCGCATAAAAATACGCGACATTACATCGATGTTTTGCAGGATATCGCGTTTGTGCTCTTACAATCATCCTCGTTATTCCTCCATTAAAATGAAATCCGCGGTCATTACACGGGAAAATGTGCGTATCGCTCGTGAAAATATGATCGGTTTTGAAACGATGACGACGACGAAAAGAAAAAAAAAGAATCACGGATGTAAACAAAAGATTAAATATAACACGGGCGATCTTGTGAGCGTCAGTAGAGCAAAAGTGGGTGGCATTCAATTGGACACATTATTTATGGTCAATTGAATACAGGAGTCTCTGATTGGGCAATTGTGCTGGTTACCCTAGGCACCGATCGATATGAGTGGTTGTATCTATCGCTCTGTCCAAATGAATCTATCCCGCAAAAGTAGCCTTTAAGAAAGGATATGAGGCAAAAAGGAGCGAAAAAATATTTCGGATTCACCGTGTTTTCGAATGGAAAATCTATCAATCGTGTATACAAGTTAAGTGATTAGGGCGAGATTATAGACGAAAATTTTTATGAACGTCGCGCGTATCGTTGCGCGAATTATTGCGTAAGCGTCTTTTCGCTTTCCGAACAAAGTGTGAAGACAACGTCGAAGTACTTCCTTATACAATTTCCATCTTTGTCGACAAAAATTGCGAGGTTAAAAATACGCCATATCTTTGCATCGAGTCACGATAAAGAGGTTCTCGGGGTGTCTACGGAGTTATTATTATTAATTTTTTCCGCATCCGATAACTCCGTATTTTTCTTCGTCAAGTTATCCGTCGATGCGATAAAGGATATTTTCGGTTACTGCTGATATTGCATTCGTTGCATTCTCTTGAGATTTTTTGTAGAATACAAAAGCATTTTTTAGTCTTTTCCATTATTCGATGCGACAAGCACTCGCGTTGATACTTTTCTTTTTAATTATTATTGTTACTAAATTTTCTCCTATTCGGAAAAAACAAATGTACGGGTTTGTATTTTCTTTTTTTCAACCGAAAATCCAGCGAGATAATACAGCGCCGAGTATAGCCGCAATAAGATGGGGGTAAAAATCCACCTTGTTATACCAATAGCTTCCTTTTAGCCTTTCAATAACCACGACTTACTGCGACGCGTAAAGTAGGTTCGTTTTATATTCGGCATTTTCTATCATTATCCGAGCGGCACGTTACCTTTTAGCGTGTTAAAAGTGCACTTGTAAGCATGACTCTTTGATTTTTTTTTCAGATAACACAGAATTTTTAAAAGACAAGTTTCTCTCGCCGATAGAACACCTAGCGAGTTTTATTGTTGGATAAATTCTTGGACATTCTTTGACGTTTTTTTGTTATCCTTTTTTCTCGTTTGCATTACATTGAAATTGCACGACTGACAAGATATGAATGTGAATACTGTCTTTTTATACATCTCCACTACTGATCGATCTACACGGTATGTAGGCGTAATGCAACGTATCGTCGGGAAAGACACACGTGCGAAGTCAATTGTTTTCGAGCAATAAATATCTGTAGGGTCGCAAAGTAGCATCATAGTACACTTCTTCCAGAAATTTGGGATCGTCGGGATATACTTGGCGCGCGAGATGACGAATTTGATCACGCGGATTTTTGAAAACTACTGTATATAATTCGCGTTGTGTGTGTGTGTGTGTGTGTGTGTGATATCGCGTTGTCCGCGACCTTGATGGAAAAGATTTTGCGAGATGAGTATAACTGAGATTCTTATGATGGCTTTCTTTGATAAACAGATCTACGATAGCATCGCACGATGACGATTTTCTCATAAGATCGTCGATTATCATTATTTTGGAATTTTAGAAAAAGCGGAGGTAATTATGCACTTTAGGGGACTATGCTCCAATGACCTTGACCTTGATATATGTTGTCAAGGTCACCCTCCTGACCTTCAGAAGGTTTTAATCGGCGCTAATTTTTTATTAAAAAGTTATTAACAAATGAAGTTGACAATATAAATGTGTCTGGTAGGAGTTCACTTATACTGGTAAATGGACAAATGGGTTTCTTTGAACAAATTATCATTAATTATGATTAATTATGATGATTACAGGAGGTTAAGAGCGGAAAAATTTTACATGGATTTGCAACTTTTCACACGAAGCGAAGTCCACCCCCATCATTGCCTGCTTTTAGTGCAAAACGAGGTCTATATTTTTACAATTCCACATGGGTTTGCAACTTTCCACGCGAAGCGAAGTCAACTCCCATCATCCCTTGCTTTCAGTGCGAAATGATGTCTATATTTGTAAAATTCCACATGGGTTTGCAACTTTCTATGCGAAGTGAGGTCCACTCTCATCACCCGGTGCTTTCAGTGCGAAACGAAGTGTATATTTGCGTAATTCTACATGTGTTTGTATATTATAGATATCGTTTCGCACTGAAAGCACCGGGTGATGAGAGTGGACCTCGCTTCGCGTGGAAAGTTACAAACCCATGTGGAATTTTGCAAATATATACCTCGTTTCGCACTGAAAACAGGATGATGGGGGTGGACCTCGCTTCGCGTGGAAAGTTGCAAATCCATGTGGAATTTTGCAAATATAGACCTCCCCTTTTTATTAAACAATGACGAATAAAACTTTTTGCATTTTTTACAATTATTGCTGAAATGTATCCATCAACTATCTTAAATCAATAAAAATATAATGTATAAAACTACTTTATTTTTTAAACTTTATTTGTTAATAACTTTTTAATAAAAAATGAGCGTTGGCTAAAACCTTCTGAAGGTCACTCAGGAGGGTGATCTTGACAACATATGTCAAGGTCAAGGTCATTGGAGCATTGTCCCCTAAAGTGCATAATTACTAAAGCGGATTATTGCAAATAATCTTCCGGACGCAGTAACCCTCACAAATTTTGATTATATTTTTCTTTGTTTATACCAAACTATTATCACCATATTCACTCTTTTGTGCATTTTTCTCTTTTTCTATTCTTTTTCTTTCACTTGTGCTGCATTGCAAGCGTTGATACATCTTGTCACTGGATGTAATAAAATAAAATTCTCTCGAATCTGTCGAACATGAGACATAACGGATAAATGCTGAAAAAAAATGTTTACGAAAATCGTTTTTCCGTATTAGGCCGCAGATGATCGTCCAAGAATGTTTCCATCGTACATTTATTTCGCGAAATGATTGATTTATGTAGGTTTTACGCGCGAGCTCATAAATGAAAAAAAGATAAAGAGCAATTTAATAACAATAACGTGCATCGTAAAGTAAATAAAGTAGCTTTCTGAATCACGATCGCGACTCTGTAAGTTTTTTCGTTTCTTCAATGGTGGCTGTACCTCTTCCGGCTCGCCATTTTCCGCAGAATATTTTCCTTATATGTCATCAGTAGCGGAATTCTCTAACGCCTTAGCGACGATTGTCGGTAGTGAGCGATAGCCTATGAGATTTGCGTTTTTCATCAGGACTGTCCTTGCCATTGGCTGTCGTTAATTAACGATACCGAAAACCATCGATAGCAAGTTACTGAATCCCGCTACAGTATGGCCCTTGCTCCGTAAGCGCTGGTGAAGCCGATAGAAATATTATTGATAGTAATAAATAATGCTGCTTAGAACTTGGTCTGGTTTTTTATTCTTGCTCAAGTACAGGCTCATACTGGCTTAAAACTGCTGCCACGTATCGAAGCAAATTCCATCGGTATAATTGCCTGTTAATTTAACAATCGGCACAAAGCAACCTTTGTTTACCGCTTGCAATCCCATGTATCTTATATGGGATGCATTAAGTCCGTTGTTGATAGCAATAAATAATGCTACTCGTTTCTTCTATCGTTGTTGATATTGATGTTATTGTCGTTGCTGTCTGTCTTGATAATATCTCGAACGTGCTCAGATTTCGCAAAATTGATTATTTCCTTCGGAGCAGCCATTGTTATCACTTTTCGTGTAAAACCAAATGAAAAAGTCACAATTATGAAGTAGAATAACAAATTTTCGAGAAATTCTTTTATTGCACCCGAAAATAAGGCTTTGGACGACCGAACTCGAATTAATACGGATTCGCATCTTCTCGTGCGGTTTACCGCCTAAGAATCCAAAGGAAAGTGGAGAGCAAAATTTGCGCGCGCAACTAAATAATCGGAAAAATCAAGACCTTTCATGTTTAAACTCACACGCTAAATAACTTGAGAAAGTGTCTAGAAACATCTAAAAACATCTAGAAATTAGATTTGATATGTACAAAATGAAAAGTCGAGTCAATATAATTTTTCTCTAAATGCTATAAATCGTATTTATCTCACTCAAATACGACGTAAAAAACATAACGTGGGGTAAAAATTTATTACCCCAAGTATAATAAATATTTATAGTATCAAATAATTAAATTGAAATCGTCAGTAACGAATAAAAATATATAAGTGATTTATTAAAACTCGACCTGACTGGCCAATACAAATATTTCTACACAACGTTTCGGCCCTTGGGTACGGGCCCTTATCAAGTGTTGCTATAAAAATAAAAGAAAAATAGTATATTAACAACTAGAAACGAGCCGCGCTATGAGCTGTAAAGTACAGGATATTTTTTACGAACGTTACCTTTCAAGTTGTCTAAATGAAAGCCGTGATAATACTAATGTCGAAAAAGACGACATGTATGTTAAATTATAATGTTTCGCATCAAAATAACATAAACATTACAAAGACACAGGAACAAATTTTACAAATAAACAAGCAATTATACTCTGTGTATTAGCGCGTCATATATCGGATTTAAATTATCTGTGTCTTCTTGTAGGTTAATATTGTTGTTAAATTTTTTTATAAAAAACATCTCTTTTATAAAAAGCAATCTCTCTTTTTTTCTATGTTTTTCACAATGCAGAATTTTTGGTTCCTTCCAATTAAAATCATGTCCGTATGTGGAACGGTGGTTGCTAATTACACTGTGGTTGCTGGGATGTTTTTTTATGTCTCTGCAATGTTCATTTACACGTGTAGCTAGTTGTCTTTTCGTTTGACCAGTATATGTCGCATCGCAGTCATTACATTCAATCATATAAACGACATCAGTTTTGTGATTAGTATCGATCTTATCTTTACCTTTTCTAATTAAGTTGTTGAGTCTTTTTGGAACCGTATATACTATTTCGAAGCCGCATTTATTAAGCGCAATATTTAAATTTTCGCTTAAGTTTTTTATGTAAGGTAAAACTGATTCTGTGTCAAACTTTTTATAACACAAGTCAGTATTGTGGGTAGAGTCCTTATGATATTTTAAAGTTTTAATTCTCTTACAGATATGTGACTCTATAAAAGGTTTTGGGAAGCAATTGTTGACCAAGATATCAATTATTGTTTTAATATTATTATCATGATAGCGATCGTCAGAGAGCAAAACCGCACGATCTACTAAACCTTTTATGGTATTGATCTTATACTTGAGTGGATGGCTCGAATAAAAATTCAGATATCTGCCTGAGAAGGTAGGTTTCCGATACCAATTAGTCAGCAAAATTCCTTCAACCTTAATTACAGTCGTGTCTAGAAAATTAATAGAGTTATTGGTTTCCATCCCATGTGTAAATTTTAAGCGCTGGTGGTAACCGTTAAAAACATTAAGTACTTCAGTAATTTCGGACTTCGTCGCTATTGCAAAAATATCATCGCTATATCTGTAATAGACCGGTATAATAAAATCTAATAAATTTAAACAATGAGTTTCTAGGTCATCCATGACCAAGTCAGCCAAGATTGGCGATAAGGGAAACCCCATCGGACATCCGAAGATTTGTTCATAATAAATTGTTTAATAAGGTTTTATAAAGGTGTTTTTTAATTGGTTGTATGTCAATTCATCGATAATCCCGTTATCGCGCCAACACTTAACCAACGTGTTAACCTT